>CAWUHX010000285.1:0-155867 GCA_963922205.1 Romanomermis culicivorax
TGACGATTAAACGGAAGTTGGAACATCTGCTCGAACCGAACCCGAAATTCATGATTACAATGAATTTGCCGAAACAGTTGTTGATGTAGAAGCTTGTGCTTTACAAAATTCTGCAATTAATTCAGATGCCGAACAGTTAACTGATCACAGTGAAGATGAAGAAATGGTGCTGGAGGATGCACAAAAAGACTGCAATACAACAACAAAAAAACGGTCGTTTCGAATCCATTGTCAATTTGAATTCACTTGGCTAGAAAATTTATCAAATAATGAAGTCAAATGTACAATCTGCGAACAAAACAAATAAATTATTCTCTTGATTGCAATTTGACAGCTAAAGCCCGGTTCATACTTCTGCTTGGCGAGCATCTCCAAGCACAGCTCCGAGCATGTTAGGCGAGCATGCTCGGGAATGCTCGGCCAGCATCTTGCTCGGCAAGCATGCTCGGAATTGGTTCATACTTCGCGAGCCAATTTTTCGCGGGGACAAATTTCATTTCTGCTTATCGATCGGTCTGTGAGTTTTGTGTTTTGAAATGTATTTTTCCAAAACGTTGAAAATTCGCGTTCTTACCCATTTGTTGCACGTCAATAATTGCTTGATCAAAAGAAATCGAAGACGATGATCAGTGCATCCTATGAACAGGGCGAGGTCGCAGTTTGGTCAACATGCCACACTTTTTTAGGACTTGAAAAATAACGATGCAGAGCGATTTTTTCAAATTTACCGCATGTCGGGACCACGATTTGATGATTTACTTCGACGATTACATTCCAAAATTCGTTTTTTCCTGACGTCCTTGTAATCAAGTGATTGAACGTTCCACAGAAATTCTTTTTCACGAACAAGTTCAATAAGTTTAAATTTCTCATCTTCTGATAACTTTCTTCGAATAGACATCACAAAAAAATTTTTACCACAAAAAAATCTACACGCAGAACGCACGCAGCTTATTTTGAACTATATACAATGCAAACCGAGTCACAGTTTTACATAGTTTTGCCTTGCCTGTAGGCAGTTTTTCATTGTCTATACTTATAACGTATGTTGCTTGACGAGCATGCTCGGAGGAGTAGAACATTTTTCTACTACCCCAAGCATGCTCGACGAGCGAATTTTTTGTGCTCGGGGTTCTGCTCGCCCAGCAAATATTTACGCGCCGAGCATGCTCGGCGAGCAGCTTGCTCGACGCTGTGCTCGCCAAACATCTCCGAGCACAGCGTCGAGCATGCTCGCCAAGCAACGAGCAGAAGTATGAACCGGGCTTAATAGCTCGAGACTTTTTGCAAAAATATGTGGGTCTTTTGGTGGAATAAGATGCTGGTTAATAAGAAATTTTCAAAAAGCACATCAGAAATGATTTTGAACGATTTTTAAGCAAAGAACCCAAAAAAATTGATTTTTTCTCATGAGGAAAAAATTTTTGGTGTTTTTCCTCAAATGGGGCAAAAAGTTTTTGGCAAAAAAACTTTGTGGCCAACTAAATTTTTGTCTAACCTCAAACTCACAGCTCATTTTCGGATTTTCGAAATGAAGCGTATTGCTCTGATCATACCTTATAATACGAGAAATGATAGGATCATCGTATATTCTTATGGTGGATTATGTAACCATGGTCTCTTACTCGGGTTTACGTTTATTCCGCGCCTTATTATCCTACCATACCTAACATTACGATAACCTCGTGGAATCATATTGAATTTTATACTGTGGAATACTTTGTGTGATGCAGTCATACTTGATGAAGATCAATGAGTCAGTATCAACTTATAGTTGCAACTGAACTACTCCAGGCTCCTCTTGACAGTTCATTTAAAGCAGATCTCAACCAGAACTCGATGATGACTTTGATTTATTTTGTAATTAAATTGGAACGGCAATTCCAATTCAAAAACAACATTCTATAAGCTTTCATCAAATTCTAGAAATAATTTGAAAATTCTTCGCGAGTAATTCGTTTCACATTTGCCAGGAATGAATATGGTCAACAGAAAGCAATCGGAAGCTTCGAAAAACGCTCAGCAGTATTGCGACGAAAGTGCTCAGATTTTCCGAAAAATCACTCATTTCGCGGAATATATTTCACTATACGTCAAAAAAATGGATAAGAAGACGAAATTCATCAACGACTGGCAGTAAGACAAGAATTTGAGCGGTGGTAGACGACGCAACACGGAAAATTTTCTTCAAGCTTGTTCTTCATGACATTCCTAACTCTTTCAACAAGCGACATTTTATCAAACGCAAGCCCGATCAGAAAGCATTGTGACCGTCCACTCTGGTTTCGTATATTTTCAATAATTTCACCACCAGGATATTTCTGAACTGTTTGACGTACATATTAGTCGTGTCTTAGGTTTTAGTCTAAGACTTAGGCTTAGGCTCGGGCGTAGAGTTTAAAATGAATAAAATTTCGTGGTGGTGAAATTGTAGAAAAGGTCCCTAATTTTTACTACTGCCCATACTAAAATGGCAGTTGCAGCGAGAACAAAAAATTAAGTTCAACTCGTAGCACAATTTGCAAGCAATGGAGAATTTTACACTGCTTCAAAAACGCTAAATCCGAGGGTTTGAAAGTACATGCATTTTTTACTTATAATATGTTTTTCTAGAAATGCTTCTAAATAATGAAAGTGGAAGGCAAGAAGTATTTCATATTTTCACCATTTTCTGATAAACAATATATCGTATAGGACTGGAAATTTGTGAACATACTGACCTCACCTTTAAAAATTATTCTAGCGAAAAATTTTATGGTAAGAGCTCAATATTAACGATTTGGCGACAGTACTGATTTGTGTCTTTCTTCTATTTGAAAGCATTTTATAAAAACAGACTATAGGTAGAATTGTGTTCACTCTAGAAATTTTGTCGATATGACATAAATTATCGAGGCGGGAAAAATTGACCAATTTTTATTTAATAAAAAAATAAAGTCGATTCTTGTCATTTACAAGGATTTTATAGAAAAACAAATTGTAATTTTTGGGACATGCAAATTTATAATATTGGTTCAAATTTCAGGTATGCTGCTACAGTTGTCGATCGAATATGTTTGATTTTGTTTTTAGTATCGTTTATATCATTTACATGTTGTATTATCTTTTCGGCGAAATATGTAGTAGCTTGAGCCACCATGGGAGAATATGGCAACTTTATATCATCATCAGTAAATGCAGCCAACCTCACACTCAGTTCCATCTAATAAAAACAAAAATTCAATTTTTTGTCGAAGGACACACGGTAATTTATTCATATTGACCAGCAGAGTTATAATTTTCTGCTGCCGACAAATTGCTCAATCATTTTTTGTGAGAATTGATGAGCTATCAGCCAAATTATTTTTTATAAATATGCAGTTGGTTTAGCTATCTTCGCAAAACTGCCTCGCATAAGGGTGACCTTCACTTAAATAAAAGAACTGAAATTCCTGCGCACGCAGCATACATGCACATCGGGGTTGCGGGGCAGATTCGACCCCCAAACATTGCTCAAGAAGATAATGGAAAGTGAGAAAAAAGAGAGAAAAACGCCATAATGATTTTTCTGAACAAATCATACTTGTTCTCTTAAGTGCTGACCAAGCAAAAAATTTCACATATTTGATAGAAATTACTAACTTTTTTGAAAACCTTTCCTTTGGTAATCAAGAAAGAAAAAAATTTATATCCCACCCCTGTCGATTTTCTATGCTGTCCAACAATCATCTATCTGAATCCAACCTCATTTTTCAAAATCCTACCAGCAAGAACATATTCGCTTGTCTTGTTTTTTCAAGCTTTTAATATTACTCCTTCAGAATCATGTATGCCTAATTCAGAAAAATCGTTGTACTACAGCATCTCTTATCTCTTTTTCTTTCCTTTTTTTCTTCATCTTCCTTTCCTTCTCATTTTCCTTCATCATCTTCTTGATCAACGATGGGGAGTAGAATCTGCTGGGGTCAGCAATGATGTGCTAATGATCAATCAAAACACATACTCAGTTTTTCTTGAAATGATTGTAAATTTGAGAGATGGTAAGCAAGTACTAAATCATATTTTTACCATTTCCGCCTAAACCATTACGTCGCATGGTGTAAGCGACTTTGAGGGCGGCACTTATTTCAGTCCATTTTTAACATTACAATTTATGAGAAGCAGACTATAGCAGAGGTCTAAACCCCTAACTCCCCTTCCTCCGATTTGCATGCATGATACGCAGCCACCTTTTTACTGATTGGCGGGAAATAGTTGGGGCTACAGATTGCCTTACAGTGCTTCGTCGCCAGCCGCGTACGGATTTATTTATTTTGATGTTTTTCATTTTTGGAACTCATATTGGAGAATATGGAAAGTGCTTATGACTGAAATAAGATTCCTTGGTAATAAAACCATTTTACATTAACGGAGACGGAATTTCGCGACTAGTTGTTGTAACTATTGTACGAGGTAAACGGTATGAGTGAGTATCCAGTAAAGATTATTGCAGTTTTGATCAATGCTTATGCACGTTATTGAGGTTGCACATATGATTTCTGGCAGATCGAGTTTACTGTAAATATATTAGATTATGTTAAATTGGTGGCAGTGTCTATTGACCGGATCCGGTCAATATTTTTTCAGCTATTGACAGGATCCGGGCAGGAGAAGATGCTATGGGAGCGTGATATCGACCGGACGAAAAGAACAGTAAATCGATTGATCACGTGATTCAAACATGCAAATCATTAAAACATGTCGATCACACTCAGGAATAGACACTCTGTTCCTTAGCGAAAACCTCATTCAATGTATATGACGTCACGATTATGCCTGGTCGAATAAGGCAAGTACTGCGTTTTAGCGTCAACGCTATACAAAATAAAGTGCAATGGTTTTTAGCAAATCGATGTTGCAATATCCAGTTACTGTAGGTATGAAATCTATAAACACGTTTTTCATGTTTATCCCAGTGCTTTTTATGCCAAAGTATGGTTTTTGGCACAAAAAAATTGGAATGCACAATAAGTTAATTGGCACAATTTTTTTGACTTTTTTAAAACTGAATTTTCTTGATTTTTAGTCATCTTGGGGAACTGAAAAAGTAAAATTTTCGAGGCGCTTCGCGCCCAGTCTTCTAATATTACTTTTATTTGTCTAGAACGCGAGCGAATTCTGTTTGAATGATCAATCGTTTTGAATACGTACTCAATCAAACAAAGAATAACAATGATCACATATTAGATCAGTCATTATTCAACTCAATCATCAGGTTTTTTTGCAAACGGAAAAATTTGGCTGCACATTTTTATTTGATCACATTAAAATCGATAAATTCGCTTAGTTTCATCAGAAAACTGATAAAAAATCACTTCTCTTGTATTTCACTCACTTCATGTTAGTTCCAGACTGTTAGAACTGACTTTCCTGAGTTTTGAAGGAAAAATCATAAGGCTAGCTACAGCAACTTGTTCGGCGCTCAGCGCCGAAAAATTTTGATTTCCACGCCTCTAAAATGTCGGAAAATGCATTTTTGAGCACATTCTACTGCAACTGCTGATGACCGATCGCGATGTTTTCACCATTTAGTTGGCGGAAGCGTTCACACGCTTCTCTATCATTTTCGATCTAATATATCTGGAGCCAGTAATAAGCGTGTTGTATAAGGTGCTATATGGAATAAGAAGCTCGTCGGAACCAGCTATGTATGTTCCTGCAAATGATCTGCAGGTTTTAACTTTTTGCATGTTCAATCACGTGATCAGTTAGTTTACTGTACTTTTCGTCCGGTCAATATCACGCTCCCATTAGCATCTTCTCCTGCCCGGATCCTGTCAATAGCTAAAAAAATATTGACCGGATCCGGTCAATAGACACTGCCTAAATTGGTTGATCACCCAAATGTCGGGACCAGCGTTTTTTTTGTGCACGGACATTTGTGCCAATTGGCACAAGAGGCCAAAAAAATTTGTGCCGATGGCACAAAAATTTTTTTCTACTAGAAACATACTGAAAACTGCAGAAAAGTTTTAGGCCAAAATTTTGATAAAAAGTTTATGCATCAATTTTTTGTAAAAATCGTGCCCAACCTATTTTTCAGCTAACCATGTCAGTGAGTTAAGAAAAAACTGTGCAAGTAGTTCACGACGACTCGAAAAGAAACGGAATGCTGAGAAAATTTAAATAAGTGTAATTGTTCAGGAAGTTCAAATTGATTTAATTTTCGACTATACGGATCTTAAATATAAATTTGAACAATGTAAAGACTAGTGAAAATAAAGTCGAAAATTGTGTAAAATTTCGGTCGGAGCAATGTACCATCACCAACGATATCGTATTTTCTAGTTGAATGAATCAAGCACAAAAAGTAAGAAATTCAGTTTTAAATCCGAATGTGACTGAATGAACAGAGAATATTCAGGATCTATTTCCACTCATCATTCATCGACATACCTGTACTTGGGGGGGGGGGGGGGGTTTGGGGGGGATTTTTTTTTTTTCTATTTGAGACCAGCAGGTCATTTTTGCTCTGTAGACAACCTCACAGCCGGGGTGTGATCAAAGTCACCCCCACTTTACCTTATTCATTGAGTCGGCGCGGAGCGCCGAAATTTTTTTGCATTTTCGGCTCCCAAATCGTCTAAAAATCAAGGAAATTTATTGTTTGAAGAGCCACAAATTTTGTGCCAATTGGCACAAACGCTCAAAATTTTTTGTGCCATTCCAATTTTTTTGTGCCAAAAACCATGTTTTGGCACAAAAAAACACCGTTCGGGACCCCCACCCCCCACCCCACATACCTGTACTTGGGGGGGGGGGGTTGGGGGTCGACCCCCCCAACTTGGCCAACCATGTACCCAACATCACCCAACCCCCCAACCCCCCCCCCCCAGTTTGAAAAAATTAAAAAAATTTGCAAAAAAGTGTATGTTTTTTGGCCTTTGGGAAAAATTTCGAATTTTTTCGACCCCCTCCCACCAACTTTCGGATTTACGCCCCCCCCCCCCCAACTGGTCAGAGGTCTTACAGGTATGCCACCCCAACTTGGTCAACCCCATACCCGACCCCCCCAAACTCAGAAATTGGATAAAATGAGGGAAAAAGTGGCTTTTTTGCGAAAATTTTCGAAATTTTTCCGACTTTTTTGGGGTTTTTTCGACTCCTCTCCCCACAAAATTTTGGAAATGCTGGGACCATACCTGTACCTGGGGGGGGGGTTGAGGGGGACCCCTCAGCTTGGCCAACCATATACCCAACCTCCCCCCCAACCCCCTCCCCCCAGTTTGGAAAAAATTAAAAAAGTC
This sequence comes from Romanomermis culicivorax, assembly GCA_963922205.1. Taxonomy (NCBI): domain Eukaryota; kingdom Metazoa; phylum Nematoda; class Enoplea; order Mermithida; family Mermithidae; genus Romanomermis; species Romanomermis culicivorax. The sequence continues at coordinate 7,266 of CAWUHX010000285.1, forward strand.
TGCAAAAAAGTGTATGTTTTTTGGCCTTTTTTGGGAAAAAGGCCAAAAAAGCCCTCCCCCCAAATTTCGGATCCACCTCCCCCCCCAACTGGTCGGAGGTCTTACATGTATTGTTGGGTTGGGATCAGTGCCAAAACATGGTTTTTGGCACAAAAAATTTTGAGCTTTTGTGCCAATTGGCACAAAATTTTTGGCTGGACAAACATTAAATTTCCTTGATTTTTAGACGGTTTAGGCGCTGAAAATGCCAAAAATTTTCGGCGCCTCGCGCCGATTCAATCAATTTTATATTTCTTATTCGTATATCGGACCCGAACGCGATCGATTTTTCATCGAACAGTGTATTAGAGTATCGTTGCAGCTAACTTTACAGGCTGTTATTGTTGATGACTGATGAATGAAAAGAAATTCTGAATACGTATTTTCGTTCATTCAGTCAAATTCGGATTTAAAACTGAAATCCTTATTTTTTTGTTTTTGATTTGATTTCAATAGAAAAATAGAAATCGTTGATACAGTGTTTCGACCGAAAATTTACACAATTTTAGACTTTATTCTCTCTAGTCTTTACATTATATAAATATTTGCAGTCGAAAATTAAATCGATTTGAAATTTATGAACAATTCTAGAGTCATTCAAATTTTCTCAGCATTCCATTTCTTTTTAAGTCACCGTAGACTATTTTCTTGCAGTTTTTTCGTATTTCACTGTCGTGGTTAGCTGAAAGTAGATTGGGCATGATTTTTACAAAAAATTAATTCGTTATAATTTATTCGTCATTAGAAAAAATAAATTTAGAAGAGAATAAAGAAAAAAATATTATCACGAGCTTAGAGGCGATTAGTATCGCGCGAATATAAGCTCAAAACCGCGATGCATCGTTTTTTAAATACATGAACATTAAGAGCAGATGTAACATGACTAGGTAACATATTCCATGTATATATATATCTATTACAAAAATCTTTTTCGAGTAATCGTGTACGAAATTTTGTCTATAATTTATATGGGTTATTAATACGATAATTAAAATTACTGTATACAAAAAATTATTTGAGTCCAAAATGCTGTTACAGATTATAGAATAAACATAGCATAAATCAGTTATAGTTCTCCTGAATTCAAGAGAATGCAGACTGGCGGACTCCAATCTTTCTTGATAATTCCTAGAGTTAAAGCCATATAATCGTTTTGTGAACCACCTCTGAACTTTCTCTACCCTTTGTATTTCACCCATTAGGGAAGGATTCCAAATAGGACTACCATACTCAAGGATTGGGCGGACATAAGTTTTAAATGCCCTGATTTTTAATTCATTTATATTTGAGTTGAAACATTTAAAAATTAGATTTGATACCCTAGAAGTCTTCTTGATCATGTAATCACAGTGCGGAACAAAACTGAGTTTTTCATCAACACAAACACCATAATCTTCCATTTCAGTGACAGCATCAAGATCACATTCACCAATTTTGTACTGATTTGATGGATTATTTTTCCCCAAATATGAGACTGTACATTTATGCAATGACATACTAAGTTGCCATTCCTGGGACCATTTATAGAAACTGTTTAAATCTTCCTGGATTAATACTGTATTACATGCATCATTAAAAATTTTAGCATCATCTGCAAATAGATAGAGATCACTTTTAATTATATCACTCAGATCATTTATAAATATCAGGAACAATGTTGGACCTAACACACTTCCTTGAGGAACACCACTAATTATTGGAGTTGGAGCAGAAATGGTATTACTTAGTTTTACACATTGAGTTCTACTTGTAAGGAAGTCACAAATCCAATTCATTGTGAATTTATCAATTTTATATCATTTTAGTTTTTGTAAGAGCTTTGAATGTGAGACAGTATCAGATGCTTTCTTAAAATCAATGTATACAACATCAACAGGAACTTGATCATCCAACTTTTTAACCCACTTAGTTTTACATTCAAGAAGTTGTAAGACACATGATTTATTCTTTCTGAATACAAACTGTCTATTGCTGAATAAGGCATATCTGTCAAGATGACCTATACAATACCCTTATTAATTATTTCTTCCATGATTTTGCATGGTACACAACAAAGTGATATGGGCCTGTAGTTTTCAACTTTGCCACGGTCCCCTTTTTTGAAGATTGGAACAATGTATGATGTTTTCCATAAATCAGGTAATGTGCCAGTCCTATAAGAAACCCCAAAGATAATACTAAGAGGTTCAGCAAGAACAAGGTGTAACTTTTTCAGAAAGTAGGCGCACAGACCATTAGGTCCAAGTGAAAATGTGGGTTTTAAATTTTTCAGTGCCAGCAAAACTTTCATGAAATCAAATTTAACTGACTTAAGATATTCAAATCCTTTACCAGGAAAAGGAGGACTTTTTCCATCATCAACAGTAAAGACAGTTGCAAAATATTTGTTGAAAATATCACATTTGTCAAAGTCACTAACTTCAATATTATGATAAAGCAATGTAGCGATCGTTTCTCCCTTTACAGTTTTGCTGTTGACGAATTCATAAAACTTATTTGAGGGGGATTTCAATAGAGTTTCTTCTTTCTTAGCATATGGATATTCATTTCGTTTTTAAGTTTCTTTGAAATTAACTTCAACCACTTCTTGTTTTCAGTATTTCTGTTGTTGGCGTATATAGTCCACAATTTACGTTTTCTCTTTTAGTCTTCTCAAAGATAAAGGTAGTTTCTCCCGTTTCACCTGGTCCTTTCTTCTTGGTACATATTCATCAATAAAACCTGCGTATGTTCCTTGTAGAAAAAAATTTTTGTGCCATTGGCACAAATTTTTTTGGCCTCTTGTGCCAATTGCCATGAATGTCCGTGCACAAAAAAAAACGCTGGTTGGGGCCCCCACCCTCAAAATTTCGGGTTTATCAACTGGTTGGACCTCTTACAGGTATGGGGGTTGGGGGGACCCCCAGCTTTGTCAACCATATACCCAACCCCCACAACCCCCCCGCCCCCCCCCCGACTAGAAAAAATTGGCAAGAAGTGCCTTTTTGGCTTTTTTTGGGGAAAAATTTCGAATTTTTTCAACCCCCTCTCCCAAAATTTCTGATTTACTTCCCCCCCATAACTGCTCGGACCTCTTACAGGTATGTCCATATACCAATCCATCCGTGGGTTGGGTTTTCCCCGAAATCCATTTTTTAGTTTGTTTGAGGTATCTTCAGGGTTTTCAGTGGAAAAATTTGATTTTGTAAGTACACTAGTCTTTTTTGACCTTGCACCATACCTGTGTAAGAGATACGACCAGTTAGGGGGGGGGGTAAACACGGAATTTTATGGGAGGGGGTCGAAAAAAGTTGAAATTTTTCGCAAAAAAGCAATTTTTTTGCCAATTTTTTCAAGTCTGGGGGGTTGAGTATATGGTTGGCCAAGTTGGGGGGTATGCCTTGCACCACGGTTTTCTTTTTTCGCACCATCACATGACCATCACTGTTTTTTTCCTCTTGGGCCTTTTCCCCACAAAATTTTTCCCCTATTTTCCCGATTTTTTTCGTTTAAAAATGCTCATAGATGCTTCGTTTTTGAGCTTTTTCAAGCCTTCTGGTGTTTTCAGAGCCGATAATTAATTAAAATTGAAGAAAAATTGAAACTCTGGAGTTTGAAGTCTAATCTACAAGCTTCACACGACAAAAATTTCGTACCCGGGTACCCGTTTATTCATTAACCCGGGTACCCGAATTACCGGGATATACCCGGGTACATGTTAAAATGAGTTGTAATGTTAATGTACATATATATTAGACAGATACACTGTGAAAATAGAATGATGCATTACACACACTCCGTAGTCCCTACTACATATTTTTCAACACTTGTGTTGAAACACTGGTTGTGTTGTTGTATACAATAGGCTGCATAGGTAAGTATATTGCGAATATAATGCTAGAGATGATGATTGATACTAGGGTTGTCCCAAGCCCCGGCCCGGGGCAAACTGCGTTGTTCAGGTGCTTTACTTAATTCTAACAATGCTTCACATTATAGATTAGGTAGAATTGAAGTTTAACTAAAGGATTTCATATAAAAGTACTCTATATAGATTAATTTTTATTCTGTAACACAATGAGATCACAACAAATTTCATACCTCTAATATTGATAATTCAATATATATGTAAATTTTTCGACAAGTAAACAAGCATTTCGAGCCTGTCAGGTGATAACCGTGTAGGATTATCGGAGCATATAAGTCCACTCAAACTGAAGAGTCGTTCACAAGGTACACCAGTCGGTGGTGCAGCTAAATATTTTCTGGCTATTGCCAATAAATATGGATAAAATATTCTTTTTACACCGCCAAAAATCCAAGATATCTCCATCAATGCTCAATTTTTCGGCTGAAATTGCATGAAAAATCAATTATGCAAATTTTCATGCAGTTTATGATTTAATCTATTATCCTCACACAAATAAGCATTGATTTGTGATTCGATGTTGGACTCTTCTTGGTCCACTTTTGAACCAACAATTTCCTGGAAGAAATACTGTTTAAGAAATACTGTTAACCTTTCTCAACAGTAGTTAACACACATTTAGCATAGTATCAAAACTTGAAGAAGTGCCGGGCTCTTCATTATTTTTCCTCCTCTTCTCCGGTATCGATGGCTCGTAGTTTGGATCATCCAGCTGCTGCATCTTCAAATCCAGTATTTTAGAGTGCAGTTCCTTTTTGACTCTGGAAAACAAGAAATAAGTCTTCAACAAATTTTGCCTACCTTTTTTACCTGCAATGGATAGTTTCGTCGAAAAATTTAAATTTGAAATGTGGGTTGAGGGCTGTAGCTAGCAGGCAATTCGAATCTTTAAAAAAATCATTGGTATGCTCACCCAGACCTACAAATTTTGATTCATAAGATGTGGATAAGTTTAAATTGAGGAGATATATTTTACTTTCTAGCAATTTTCGTTCAGCTGTAACTAAATATTCTTCCTCTAGGGATGTGTTTATCACTCACTTCAAAATTTCGATGAAGGGGATAATTTCGGAAATACATGATTTTTGGTCGCTTAGTTTTCTTGTTACTTCTTCAAAGGGTTTCACAACAATGAAACGACATGTGAGGCCAATGTCTATTGGTCATCTCGTAAATTGAATGATAATTCGCCTAAAAGATAGAAATGTCAGGAAAAGAAAAATGTCTATTCTGGTTCACTTGTTTCAAGGTTAGATGAGAGAATTTTTCATTTTTTCATTCATAGCATAGAACTTACCGATATCCATCAAAGCTTTGTAAATTGGCATTCGCTGCTCTAGTAAATGATCCAGCATATAATAATCAGTGTTCCATCGGGTGGGCTCTGACTGGATCAACTTATGTTCTGGAGAATCCAACAATTTTTGGAAATGATTCAGCTTTTCAGTGCATTTGGGAGAATGGCGAAAATGACCAACTAATCTTTTTCCAGCTGCCAATAACTTTGTAACGACATTTTCACCCTTCATGATACCTTCATGAACCACATTTTGAAGAACATGAGCTAGACAGGAAACACTGGGAATGTCATAATCACGAAAAGCGGCTACCATATTCCTGCCACTGTCACGCAAGATCAGGTGAACTTTGTTGTCGGCATCATATTCTTGAAGAAGGCTTTTAACTTTTTCGGCTACTCTAAGAGCAGTATGCTCCCCAGGAAATGCTGAACAACATAATGTAAATTCTTTTCTCACAAAATTTTCGTCCAAAATATGGCAAGTGAGGCTTATATAGCTTTGTACGGCTGCCGATGATCATATATCGCATGTGAATACCAAGTCGGTTTCTTTATCAATTTCACTTCCAATTTTCTTCTTCACAGATTCATACATCGAAGGCAAAATTTTATCTGAAAAGTAGTGTCGACTTGGACATTTGAATTTCGGCTCAAAGTCTTTCAATAATCGCAAAAATCCTTCGTTATCAACAACATTGATGGCCTGTTGGCCAACGCAAATAAATTCAGCAATAATTTTTATTTTCCTTTGGGCTCGACTATCATTAATATGCCAAATTCTGACAAATGAATCCTCCAAAGTTTTTTGATTTTGAGCAGAAACAATATTTTTCTGGCTGTTCTTCTCGTCCAACTTTTCTTTATCTCGAGCCTTCTGCAATTTTTGAAACTCTATTTGTTGTGATGTATGAGTGGCCAGGTGATGTCGCATTCCTTTGTGGCCCCACCCATGACGATCTTTTCCTCCTCGGCTTATTAGTTTCTGACACGTATTACAATGAACCTTTGATTCATCATCTCGACTGATCGTGAAATAATTCCATATCAATGAGTCCATTATTTTGTCTAAACTAAAAGTATAGCACAATCAAAAATTTGGAATAGTATTTATTGCTGTTTCTTTTGATAATGTAGTCAAGAGCTAAATATAGCATCTGAACAAAAGCATGTTGTGCACCAAGAGAAAAATTTTATTCATATATGCTATTTATGCACGTAAGTATCTACTATCATATTGTATCATATGCCTGCCCCGGCCCCGGCTAAATTGTCTACCCCGGGACAACCCTAATTGATACACATCATCGACGCATCTACGCTGCAAAATACTACACATCACATCACGATAGCTAAATATTATTGACGAGACAAAGCAAAATTTGCATACCTCTAGGGTTTTTTTGACCTACGAGTCACAAGCCAAGTGGCTTGTTGACCTTAAATTTTACAAAATTTGTTTTGCTAGGTTATTTTTTAAAGAAATGTATATATTGAGCATCACGGCAATCAATCAAAAAAGAGATGTCATTCAACATTTATTCAATAACATTTTAGAGCCGTTAATTCATAAAAATTCAGGAAACATTTGAAATTTTTGAGTTTGATCGAAGTCTAATCTACAAGAATGTGGAAAAAATTTTCCAGCAAACTATCCAAGAACATAATGACTTTGAATTACATGAGAAATCGACGGTTAAGTCGTCTATGATGACAAGTGAGAGCCCAAAAAAGCTATTAATCTTTCCTGCCTGAAACGCCGGAAAATTTTTTTTTGGTATTGTCATTCTGCGATACTGGAAAATCAATTTTCCAACCACTTGTTTGAAGCATTAGTTTCGAATTTTCTGTTCACAGGTCGTAATTTCTGGAATTTCATGTTTGAAAAATTTTAAAACCATCAATTTATTCACACACTAATGAACTTGGCCAAATAGATATGAGCAAAAAGAGTAGAAGTTTCCCAAAACTACTTCCATGAAGCTTTTGGATTGATTTTACGTTGAGAAAGGAATAGTCACTTCAAAAAGTTTACAGACTTGACGTATTGATCTTTCTCAAAAAATGTGTCAAGGGAAAAATGTGAATCTTCATTAAATATCAAGATGAAATATTGAAGATTACCAATTAAAACATGAGTAATACGTTTAAGAGGATTAAAACTATTAAAGATTAAATGATAAAGGAAGGTAGACATGTTAGAAGCAGCGCCTGAGCTAGGAAATAAATAATAATGCTTATTTAAGTTATAACCGGCGCGAAGCGCCGGAAAATTTTGAGATGATGGATGACCTTCTAAAATGCGCCAAAATGCATTTTTTCTGTATCCGATGTGATCAAATACATGACTCAAAAAATTCTGACAAGCCATTTTTGCTTGTTGGACTAAAATTCTACAAGCCATTTTGTCAGTCCAACAAGCCATGGCTTGTAAAAGGCTAAAAAACTATGCATACACCTCTACTCTCAAGTCTACATATTATACGTGATACAAAACGGGTACCCGAATTACCCGTGTACCCGGGTAATGGTTTTCATTTTGTACCCGGGTATACCCGGGTAATTCGGGTACCCGGTGTGAAGCTCTATCTACAAGCATTATGGAACAAATTTACGAGCAAACTATCCAATAGCATAATGACTTTGAATTACATGACGGTTGAGTCCAGACATGCACAGCAAGAGTTTTCTATGGGGGAGGGTCCATGGACTTTTTGCGTAGGGAGTAGGGGTGTGAGTGAGCAAACAAACAAAAAAAAGTTCTGCAAGCCTGTTTTTCATACAAAATATGCACAAAAATCATGAAAAAATCTGTCGTGGGAAAATTTCAGGTAGGGGTGTTTGACGACTTTTTTTTGGCCAGGGGGAGTGGCCAGGGTCTCAGGTCCTATGTGCATGTATGGTTAGGTCCACAATGATGACAAGTGAGAGCCCAAAAAGGATGTTAATCTTTATGGCGCGAAACGCCAAAAAATTTTTTTTGGGTATTGATGACATTCTGCGACGTTGGAAAATCAATTTTCCGAACATTTATTTAAACAATTAGATTCGAATTTTGTGTTCAAAAGTCGTATTTTCTTGAATTTTATTTGAAAAATTCCAAAACCTGTAATTTATTTGTAAACTCATAAACTTGGCCGAAAGGATATAAGTAAGAAAAGTAGAAATTTCCGAAAACTACTTCCATGAAGCTTTTGAATTGATTTTACGTTAGGAAAAAAATAATCGATTCGAAAAGCTTAGAGACTTCACTTGACATATTGATCTTTCTCGAAAACTGTGTCAATGAAAAAATGCGGATCTCCATTAAATATCATGATAAAGTATTGAATATTACCAATTGAATCATAATATAATACGTTTAAGATGATGAAAACTATTAAAGATTAAGTGACAAATGAAAGTAGACTTGCCAAAAGCCGCACCTGAGCTATAGGTAGTACATAATATTGATAATTGAAGTTATAACCATTTTGAGATTATGACTTTTCTAAAATGTATCTTTTCTGTATTCGATCCCCAAAATTTTCTGCCCCAAATTGGGAAATAGCCCAATTTTTTTTCCCCTCTCCGATTATCAAAGAACTTAGTACAAATTGAATTCTTGCAGTTCTAGACTGTTAGATGATCATCAAAAAATATCAACAAATATGTTTTTCGAATAACCTAACGCTTCAAAGTAGCCGATTGGGAAAAGGTTCAGTAGTAAATATTTTTGTTGTGATTTTATCTTTCCTAGAATTTTCTTAAATTTCTTATCGTTAGTACAGGTGCGAAAAACGAGAGTTTTTTTGGATATTCATATTGTATAACGCCGAAAAATGAAGCTAACTTTTATTTCCTGGATAAGGAATGTCACATTAAAAATATAATTCTTATAAAATCCGACACGCTCTATTTCCTACATAATTTTATCCTTTTGTGATTTTTTCTTCATTACTTTTCATCTTAGTTTTTTGCTTTTAAGTTCTCCTGATTCTTTCTTTTTTCTTCTTTTTTCACATTTTCTTTCTTTCTTGCTGCTTTCTCTATGTTGCCCCTTCTTTCTTGTCAGTTTTTCGTGTTTTCTTTCTTTTTCTAATGCTTTTCGCCTGTTTTCACTTATCAATTTCTTCATTTTTGTTGACGTTTCCTTTCTCTTGATGCTTTTGTTTCTTTCAACATTCTTTTGTTTATGTTTTTATGGAAATTTTTACATTTACAACGATGAAGACTCAGGCATGTCTTATTGTACAAGAATTATACAGGAGACTAAGGCTATTTAAAATGAGAACTTGTAATGTGTTGTTTCATGGGCAAAAAAGAAAAAAGTAGATGACAAGAAAACGAAAATGAAAGAAAGCAGAGACAAAAAATGAAAACGTCCAAATATACATAAACGAAAATATTAACAGTACACCCAGAAAACGAGAGAAAGAAAAAATACATACAAATAAAAATACAAGCTAAAGAATTCGCGATCTCTCGTTCGGAATAGCTCAATTGGGAATCGCTCAATTTAGAATTCGCTCAGTTGGGACTTTGCTCAATTGGAAATTCACTGAATTTGAATAGCCCAATTGGGAATTCACTCTCTTTGGAATTCACTGAATCTGAACAGCCCAATTAGGAATTCGCTCAGTTGGCAATCGCTCACATGAGAATCGCTCAGTTGGAAATTTGCCACTGGATAGACCACTGACCCCAATGAAATTTGAGGTTCTCACTAGGTCTGTTTCGAGTACTCAAACTCGATTAAAACTCGACAATTTTGGCAACTCGAACTCGAAAACCTCGAAATTTCAAACTCGAACTCTATTTTTTCCATCTATAAAGTAATACAAATTAAGGAAAGTTAGTTGCTGTGCTAATAGGACTTGTGCTAAAAAAATCCTGCATAAGGTTATCTATTGCCAAAAACCTTAGGGGGTCCTCGAAGAAAGAAAATTTTGGTTTTATGGTCAAAAAAAACCGAAAAATAATTTTAAAAAGTAATTTTTGTTTAAAAACCTATAAAACATGTATCTGTGGCGTAAAGCGCCGAGAAAATTGACATGTTGATGTTAGGCCGTTTCTGTTCAAAAAAGACCATTTTCCATCAAAAATTGCAATTTTTCATTTTTCCGACCTAATGTATGAGGATCTTATCATTTAGCTAGCCATATGATTGGCAAATCTTGTGAGGAATTACAATTATGGTCAACGATTCATTACAGGTTCCTATGGCATTTTCCCCAATTACGCTTTTGATCGATGAAAATCAATTCACTGTTTCGAAATTGTCATCATAAATTTTTGACATATTTTCTCGAACATCTCGTATTTTTCAAAGTCAAATGTTCGCTCTCCGTCCTGTCAGATATTATATGATTTTTCAACTTTGATTAGAAACATGCCATTTTGTACATTGAAGAAGCCATTTCGAGCTCACAATCCGTTCTATTTGAACAGCAGCTCTTGATTTCGTCTCTTATACGAATTATTCGAATAAGCTAAACTCGCTATATTTTTGCAGTTCGTTCGATGTTATCATCAGGTTTTTATTCACCTAGCTTTTTCATGCGCGTTGTCACAACTTCCGTGTATGATGGAAAATTGTAGAATAGAATTTTCCTCTATTCGCTTATGGCGTGAGCTTGCATTTAGTTCAATATCCGCCAAATGCCTTCCGCAATAAATGGTTAGTTTAACACCTTCCACTCTGTCTCATATATTTTTTGTTATTTAGATCCGTTGGCTAGTTGTTTAATCGATTGATTGGTTTATTTTTCATGGTTACTTATTAGTTGGCCGTCTCCGTATCTATTCATTCAGTTTAATGTTTAATTGATTTATTGGTTCATTTTCTGTAGTCAGGCTCGTAGCCAGGATTTTTTTGGAGAGGGCAAGCAATTTTTGAAGGCCATTTTTTCAGTCGATATTTTGAGTTGATGGAATCCGAAGATTACCACCTAAGGTAAAGCGAAACCTTTTTCATTAGTGATTATTATTAATACACTATTACTACATTAGTGCAAACACAGCAATATTTTGAAAAAAGTTTGTAACATTTCGGACGAGTGCGTACCACCATACCTGGCTACGGGCCTGACTGTACTTAATTGGTCTGCTCTTCATTCATACCTGTAAGACCTCCGACCAGTTGGGGGGGGGGGTAGAAAAAAGTCGAAATTTTTCCCAAAAAAGGTCAAAAAACATACACTTTTTTGAAATTTTTTCAATTTTTTCCAAACTGGGGGGGGGGAGTTGGGGGGGGGAATGATTTTGGGTACTGGGTTGGCCAAGTTGGGGGGGGGGTCCCCCCCCCCCAAACCCCCCCCCCCCCCAGGTACAGGTATGTCTTCATTGATGATTATTTCATTTATTAATGGTTGGATAGTTTACCTAATTGTTTATTACTCGGTACTCCCATTAGTTAATTGATTCCTTAACTGCCGCATGTACTCGATTACCTTGATCGGTTATCTGACGTAGCTGTTCCCGACTATATTTTATGTCGAAATGATTAGCTCACCCTTTGGGGTCTGCACAATATAACCAACAGCGTCTCAAGCACTGCTTTTTCAGCATTGCTTATGCTTCAGCATGCTAATAAAGTTGGGCCTTTGCTAATTAAAATTTAGAAAATTATATTTTGATTCGCGAAGCTAACAAAAGCTTGGTGATACAAATCAGGGAAAAGCTGAGAAAAATTAATACAAATTATGGAAAATTAGCGGCTGCGCTAATGGCTGTGCCGCCGAAAGAACAATGCCCTTAAGACATGCGTTTCCCGATCTTGAAGAGATCTTCTGGTGCTGGTTTGAAATGGGCCTCAGGTGCTAAGCATTAGGTATGCATGGGAAGCTCGAAAATATCAGGCAGATTTTCCGATTTTTTTCTAGTTTGTTTACTGGCTTTTATAAATTTAAAAAATTACCGACTAAAAAGAGCACTCGACTCTTCACGACTAGGTAAAGTACAAAAAAGTTACACTTTTTCATTCCTTTTGTTCATTCATGCTCTATTGTGAGTAACTTCGGAAAATTGATAAAATTGGAAAATCTTTCGCCATTGTTCTTTTCATCAAATCTATTAAAATGTAGATTAAATTAGAATAATTGGTCAGATTCAAATGATAGTATAAACGAAAACAGAAAATTCAGTCAATCATATATATTATATTCAATATTCATACAAAATGTGTAACTGTGAAGTGTGAATTTTTTCATAACGCATACAATATGAACAAAGAACATTAAGGTGTAATGGCCACATCCACTTTCATAGTGAATTGTTGTCATCTGTGCATAACTGAATCACTTGAATCGGATTTGAAAAATTTCAAACATCAAACGTCAAATTTTGGCTGCTCGAACTCGAAAAAAAAGTTTTTGGTACTTATAGAATCCCAAATAAGTATCAACTCGTCTAACATGAACTTCCAACCATTTGGTACCGAGATCGCACATCATTGAACTCGATACAGATGTTTCAAGTAAACAAATGCATAAACTAACTGTATTTAGTGATAGGTGCCCGTCTAATAACTCCAAAAATTTCTTGTTACATATTTGTATTACTATATTTCTGCCCATGTCCTGAATTTGTCTTTAGGATTAAAACCCAACGAAAATAATATCCTTCTAGTTTTAACTATCGAGGAAATATTCTACTAGACGCAGGACGTCGTCGGACATTCTTTCTATATCTTTGAACATTCTAGAAAATAATAGCTTTATCACACACTTTCAGACAATAAAAGACACAATATACGACGGACGCAGTTAGTCAAAGTTCAATTTCTATAATTTTCCTCCCGACTAGCTGCTCTAGGATAAGTTTAGTGCGTCTCTCTCTCTCTCTCTCTCTTTCGAAAAATGTGGATTGTCAGTTTATTTGTCGTTAATTAGTTCTTTTTCCGTTTAGTTGCAATACTTTTTCTAGCAATTGATATTGACGTTACGCTGAATGTATTCAATACGTGATTTTTTCTTCTTATGTCAAAGTTGATCAGCTGAAAATGTAGAATAATTCTGAAAGCTGTAATTTTGCACTGCATGATGGGGGTAAACATGGTTCCAACCCAAACTGCGATTTCTCAAAATGTCGCTCTCGCTTCTTTTACTGCTTCAAAATGTTTGTGGTGTGGGGTGAACTGGATGTTTCAGTTCTATTATAGTCAGCCGGGCCAAAATTTATTACGTAATTAATCATTATTTTGTTGGCTTATATTTTTGAAAGTTGAAACTGGAAAGTTGGATGTCAATATTAGACGTGAATAACTAGATTTGTGGTTATTTTCGCTCTTGTATTCTGCAAATTCAGAGTTTAAGGAAGCATTTGAGCAAAACAAACTTTTCAATCTCTGAATATGTGTGCTTCTGATCAAGTTTCCAAGTGTGTATTTTTTTGGATAATTTTTTCAGATGATAAATAACCAAAGCTAAATCTCCAGACCAAGAAACCCTCCAGATATTCAGAATCAGTCTTCATCAGACTATAATGTTTTTATAGGTCATATCACGGCGAGCCTAGTTTGAATAGTAGAACGGTACCTGTTTTTTAATTACCTTGCATTATCTATTTGTATTAGTTTTTTCCTGTTATTTTGGAATGAAAGGTTGCATGACCTGTCGTCGGGGAAAAGCTCGCGCTAAAAGTCTTGTTTTCCGATAGAAAAAGTGCGCTGCTGCTTAGTTTGTGAAGGATATATTCAGATTATCCGGTCATAGAGTGAGTTTATTTGCATATTTAAATCAGTTACTTTTCAATTTGACATTTAGTATGTAACGTCTCAATTCTTCGGTCCAACTACACATTGTGTTGTCCGTTCACTGGCGGCCGCAGGAGTGCGGTGGTGCGGCCGCCCCTCGGACTCATATTCGAAAAAAAGATCGTTTCATTCAGGATTCTTTCTATTTTAGGCCCCATAAATCTATTAGGGATACAGGTTCCCATAGTTACTTGATCGAAAATTTTCTTTTTTGTTGTATGACGTACTTTTTCGTAGGAAGAATGGCCATCATTCCTGGAAATTCATAAGAGAGCATAATCGATGCAGAACCTAAAAACCTCAATTACGAACGTGTGACGCATTATTATTGATAAAAATTTGCATAAATTGTTTGCTAATGAGGCTATTTTTATTTTTCCAACTTTGTAGCTACTATTTTGTACTATTTCCTCTTCGTGATGCGGATATGCGTGTTAGAGATATATGCTATTCGTCGGGAATTCTGAAATTTGCTTCAAGATTTTTTCAAATGAGTCCGCTTTTCATTGTCCTTAATTTTTTAAACGACAACAGGTAATATTCGACAGTAGTTGTGTTCGTATGACAAATCTTTGCAGGTCACTGGTTAACCGTGTGGCCGACCATTTCTGGGTCTTCCTATGGCATTCCTTCCCATTACAGAATATTTAACATGAGTGATGATTGTGGATTGAGTGTCAGTCAAGTACTTGAAAGAATCTGAAACGTATTGTAAAATATTCTGATGTTCTCTCTATTACGTGAAAGTGCGAAAACTTTTATGTGAACTAGGCTTGTAGATTCTTGTGATAGTTTGATGTTTTACTGAACAGTTGACAGATCATTAGGTGGGGCTGTCTTGGGCAATTTTCATTGTAATCTTATTGAAGGGTATGTTGGAAAATTTTAAAAATGAAGCTTCTTAGCCTATCAACAGAAGAAAAAACTATTTTTTTTGTGATAGCTTCATTTGGAGTCACTTTGGATGAGACCCGAAATACGTTCAAAACATACATGTAACGGAGCCCTGAGGTCTGGGGGGGGGCGTTGAGCCACTTTTTTGGGGCGGGGGGTCAGTAATTCCCAAATTTTTGGATGGAGTGGTCTCTGAAGGAAAAAAAATCGGTTTCTCCACGAAAAAAGTCCGAAAAATGGTTCAAGAAATAGTAATTTTTGTCTAAAAATGATAAAAAATGTATTTATGGCGCGAAGCGCCGAGAAAATTGATGTTTTTGACGATTTTTTTGTTCAAAAATTGACATTTTTCATCAAAAAATTAACATTTTTCAGTATTTTTCCGACCAAAAGTATGGGGTTCCTAAGGCTACCATATGGCTAGCCATTGGATTGGAAAATCCTGGGGGGCGGTCGCCCAATGGCTAGCCATATGGTCGATGATTTCTGGGGGGAGGTTCCCATAGCACTCCCCCCTCCAATTACATGTATGGTTCAAAAATATTTTCCTATATTTTTTGATTACCTATAAAGCAACATATCCGCTCAAAATCGGTCAATTATTAAAGATTTTATACATATGTCAAACTTTCTCATGTCGCAAAATTTGGAATAAGTAGATAAATCTATATATTTTTGGGCGGGATAGATATAAATCATGAGACTATCTTGTTCTAATTAAATTTACAAATTCAATTTAATTTGACGGTTTACGATTTTTTAGGGGATCAGGTTACATTTTGGCTATCGTAGTTAATTGTTTAATTCCACATACGACTAATAATTTCTATTTATAGATTTCGAAACGAACTTTGAACTTTCTTTTCGATCGACAACCAGAGTTTATAATCACGTAATTATATATCCACTACACCCATCAACATCATTTAATATACTAGTTAATTAGCGCGTTGATTATCAACGGACGAAATTTTAATCATTAATTTTCAACCTCGATAAAAAAGCGTCTACCATCTATTGTCAGCGATCGGCCTCGCGCTTGTGGATATTTTTACGCTTTCCGAAAGCTTATTTTTTAACTGATATTCGCAAAAATAATAAACTTTCAAATGGCAGCTTTATCAACATCAACGACAAGCGACGAATATTCTAGTTTACTGGTAGTTGACGAAAATGATGTTGCAAAAATTAGCGATTCTAATAACAATAATAATAATTACAATGACGAAAATGTCGTCGATTCGGTAGAAAATTGGACGGCGAAAATAAGCAATAATACGGGTAATATGAACACCAACAACAACAACAGCGAAGACAGTTATAATCAACAAAATTCGGTGAAAAAAGACGAAAAAGAAAAACATGGCATATTGAAGAAGACGTCGGTCGATGGACAAGCGAATGGATCGGCGATTCAGGAGCAAAATGCCAAAGTAACGGTTTATAGAATTGTGGGAATAGTATTTCAAGTTAGGCATGTTACAGAAGCTCTGTCTTATGCTGACTTCAGTTTGAGACCAGGTCTGTAAATTTGAACAATGTTCTCAGTTATTTATATTTCAACCGAAAATATCTAAAAAGCAACATTTTTTAGAAAATCACAAATTCTCTAAAAGGAAATTTATCGCGTTCGGCGCGCTAGCACACAAAATTTTTGACATTTTTTAGTTTTAAATGCCTCAAAACTCAATTTTCGGCGTCATAAGTTGGTGTCTGATCTGTGCATTAAGGATTCAACCGGGATCAGACTATCGGCATTTACACCAAAATTGCATATAATAACAAAGATTTCTCGAAATAGATCGGTCTTTTCATACTCTCAAGTCTGATTTTCCCAAAAGTACCATTCGTGAACTTATCCTTATTGCATCAAAAGTTCTGAGATGTAGTTTGGGAAAGAGATGTAGACTGGAAAGTCTCATTAGCGCAGAAAAAGACAAACGACAGGAATATTTAAGTTTCTGAACAACAAAAAAATTTTTACTACCGTCAAGTGATTTCGACCCGACTCCTAGGGATATATAATATATATATATTAAAAGACTAGACAGTACTGTTAAATAGATGCTAGTAGAGCACAAGCTGTGTTTTACTATATTCCCATAGGTCTTCGTCTTAGTATCTCAAAGTCACATCATCCAAACTCTTAGCGTATCGACTAGCTGCTATTTGAGCCAAAATATACATTTTCTAGTGTACAAACGTCCCTTGAACTCCGCGCATGCGGGATATTTCACCTTAGAACTGAAAAAACGCCTACTTTTGATGAAACTCTCCTCGAATCAAGTTTGAGTTGGATTGCTCATTACCCGTTATCTTTGTTCAAAATTTGAAGAAAATTGATTTTAATATTAAAAAATTCAACCTCTCCAAAAATAATTGAATTTAGCTTGCTTTAGAATCGGATACATTAAACAAAATGAATAAAAAAAATAAAAAATCAAATAAATAAATAAAAAGCATTTACAGAACAAGAATTTACAGTTGGCTTGAATTAGATTTCGGGAACTAGAGCTACGATTGTGTTTAAATATCAATGGAAATTCTTCATCTAGTTTCATTTAGTAACCTTCCTCCATATTCGGTTAGCTCCTTATCACTTCATTACAAGCATACGATCAGCAGCTTCATACGGTCATAAAACATGTGCCGAAAAATCCCGATCGCGATTACATTTTTAGATGTTAGCACTGTTCAAAAATATTGTTGTCCACACGTCGGGACAGAGAACGTCGGCACATTTCACATGCGTTTACAAAAATCTGTAAATTATTTTCAATGTCAAGCAGAAAATTCCGTCAAAAATCATTATGTTAGCTTCAACAGGATCATCTCATTCTAATTTTCTCAAAATTATTATTCGGCTTAATGACTGACTGACACCTTACTCTGAAAGTGGTAAGTAGTTGTTGAATAGGCTCGCAAATTCCAATCCTACTCGACATATGGCTTAGTAGGTAACGGCAAAACTATGAAATAGTACTTGCTTTCCACTCTCGATGTTTTGAAGAAATTCAAGGAAAAGACTACAGTGTTTTTACGGTGTCTAATCTATGTTAAGTAACAGTTGGTATTGAACGGTGCTTTGGCGATTTCGCAAGTTGGCAATTATAGGACAATTAAGATTTTGATCAAATTTGTCCTTTGTCAAAATTTTGAAGTAGCTTGTACTTCATTTGTTCTGTGTCAGACTGATATTTTTGACGATACTCCGCTTTCATTCATGGCATATTTTCATATTTTGTAAAAAATGTGTGTGAAAAGTTTGAACAAAACGTTGGTTACCCTCGATCATTTTTGAATTGAAAGTTGAATACAAATAGAGACATAATTGTTTCATCCGAAGCAAAGAAGCCGTCAACTTGTTTCATTCCTATTCATTTTGGTTACTGTATTCAAAAGCATTTTTTAATTTTCCCCACATCCGGATGTATTTTTCTTTCTCAAAAACTAGGCAGTCAATTTTGAAACTAATTATCCCCAGAAGAACCTAGTACTGCTCGTTGCGTCTTTTCCAAGACCATTTTCATTATTTGATGATGATTTTTCTTTCATTTTTCCGTAAATTATCGCAACTCGTCTTCTTTGAATGGATATTGTTGCTCAAAAATGTCGAATAATCAACATTCTCCGCGTTTTTTTTCAGTCGACCGCACAGGCATCGGTCGGTGATTGCGGTGGTGGGTCGAAAAGGAGAAAATATTTTGCTCATTATTTTGTTTATTTGAGCTCAAAAATGTAAACATGTTTTGACACGAAGATCCAAAAAAGTTTCAATCCAGCGCAAAAGCTGAAAAGTAATCACGTGCGAGAGTCACAGTCATATGAAAACAAATTGAGTAAAAAATCAAATATGTTTACAACTGTGGTGTAATTTTTCATTTATTATTAATTTCTTTCCAGGATAATCATAATGGTCACAGCTCTAACGGTTTTATCAATAGAAACGGTGAAAATCATCGAAAATTAGCTCAAAAAATGGATAGCAGCACTATTGCGTCAATAGGTTATGTTACTTGATCTTCGATCGCAAATGTTACACGCTTTTTACATTTTTAGAAGAGATTTTGGACGTAATGGACCGTATAAATCGAGCCGTAAAGGCTGGTCAATTTTCGCCCATTTTAGCCAGTTTGATATTCAAATTGTGTGATTATCTGAAGAAAAACGGCGAGAACATGGAAAATACGCATAAAAGTAATTTTGAAGCGGAGATAAGATGCTCAAAATTATTTCTAAAAGTCAAATCAGCGCGAAAATTTCATTTTAACATTAAATTTTTTCAATTTTTTGTATAGACGAACTTAACCAAACATTCGTCTCGATAAGGCAAGCTTGCTGCCGTGATTCCGGTCAACTTGGGACGCCTTGTCGCCTAAAAATGATGGAATTGGTTGAATTACGAGCCATGAAATGGATGCCCAATTTGTCCCATTCGCAATATTATATGGAGAAGTCCGCTTCCTTGGAGATGAACGGATCGGCGACCACCATCGAAAACGTATCGAACGAAAGTATAACATCGCCGCCACCGACAAGTACAAAAATTTGCTCGATTTTTCAAAACGGAAGATTTTCAGTTTTTTGTGTTTAAAGATGTGCGCTCAATTATTAAAATATTTTCTAAACTTCAACTGATTCAAACATTCAAAAAAGTGAAATAATTGTTTGTAAAATTTTCTGTTGCGGTGAAATAACGCCCCAAGTTATCTGAGAAAAATTATTTTTACTAGTCATGAGCATTTCCGTGCTGACTGATTTTACTTTCTCGATTGACATCGTTTGAAAAATTTATCTGCGACGAGGCGGCGCCGTTGTGTATTACGCGATTTCATGTTTCATTATTTAGATTCATAAGGGAAATTTTAAAATTTTCTAAGATAAGCTTACTTCCATTCAAAACAAAAACATGAGTTTTACCTTAAGCAAAAACATGAGCTTTACCTTAAACATATGCTAGAATTCCACTATTTGAAGACAAAAGGTGAAGGTCTTTTAAATCGAAAGTTCAAATTCCTATATTTTTTTGCCGAGCCGAAGATTAAATGGCTACCTATAGAATTTTGAATTGTCATTTCGTTGAAAACTTAAGCTTACAGTTTATCGCATTACTTTGATCCAGTTTAGAAACTTCAGAAGCATTTTCACCAGAATGCCGAATGATTATCTGCGTAAGATTCTTAATCCTCGATTGTAAAAACGATTTTGGCCGAGACGGAATTTAAATTATTGAACGTGTTTTTTGGAAGTGACATTGCCTGCCCTGCATAAATCTCATATTTTTCAAAACATAATTGTATGCACATGCATAGTTCAATTTCGTT
Organism: Romanomermis culicivorax; assembly: GCA_963922205.1. Lineage (NCBI taxonomy): Eukaryota > Metazoa > Nematoda > Enoplea > Mermithida > Mermithidae > Romanomermis > Romanomermis culicivorax. Next base: position 27,461 of record CAWUHX010000285.1, read on the forward strand.
CTTAAAACTTTTATAACTGTTTCATTTTCATGACTCTTGTTTGGAAAGCAAATTTTATGCAAGCATCTGCTTTTTTGTGACTTCATTTGAGCGAAAATAACCGAACTTTTAAATTATAAATTTTAGCTAGCAGCTGTAGAAGTCCCGGCCTCCCAGACGCCCACCGATCGCCGAAACCTCCCACCACTCTCGTCGCCCCGTCACCCGTAGCCTCGATGCAACTCCCCCCGACGGCTATGTTCGTCGCGCCCGGCTATCACCCTTACAATTTCCACCACCACCGAACGTCCGTCGGTGCCAACGAAATGTTGGCTGCCACCGGACCGGCCTTGACGTCGTTGAACGCCGCCGCGGCCCAAACGCATCAACCTTACTACCACGTAATTTTGGCGCCCGGCGCCCCACCGCCCGGTACGTTGACTTTTACGACCGGCGCAGCGGGTGGAGCGGCTGCCGCCGGACTTTTACCGACCCCGACGGCCGGGACTGCGGCGCCGCTTATACACCATCCGATGGCGCCCAATTTTAGTATGCCGGCGACTATTAGCCCGTTGACGGCGGCGGCGTTGAACGCCAAAACGATGACCGCGAACAAATTGGCTTCGAAGTAATGGGCATTTTTGTTTTTTCATCATTGAATAATTGAGACCATTGAGGAAATTTGCAAAAATGCTTGAAAATTGTTTAATCCATCTCGAGTAATGCGCGTCCTTTTGCATGGAGAAAAGGTTTTTTCTCCATCACAGAAAAAAACAAATTGTCGTTGTAACTCGACATATGATTGTGAAACTTGAAAAACGTGTGTGAAATTCCCGGTGACGCTGCAAAAATTACACTCGATCAAATCGAGATTATTGAATATTCACGATGTTGACGAAAAAATCAAGTTGGAATAACTCACCTGATTCTAAGATTTTATGCACAATAAATCAAGTTCTAACTTGATTTACAAACCAGATCCAAAAAAAATTCTTAATCGGATCCGAATCCAGAAAACTCGAATCGTTAAATCCGGATCCAGAACAGCAGATCTGGCCGGATCCAGATCCTGTATATAGATCCAGTATATGAATTATTATAGAGAATGAATTATCGCGTATATATATATATATATATATGTGTGTGTTTAATCATTCGAAATAAGGTGTATGAATTGATATTTTTTCTCATCAAAATATGAGCCCAAAATTTTTACACCAGGCTTTCTATTGCACAATTCTATTTCCGCCGTGCAAAAATAGTAAAAAAATTTATGCACTCAACAAATTTTTTCTCTTTAAGATAAATATAATTTTAAAAAATCACAACAATCACAGTAGTCATTTCAAAAACGTAAAAATGACCAGGATTATTGATCAAAAAGTATGTCACGCATATTCAATAATGCCACAATTAGAGAGGTAAACTCAACGGCCAGAACTTTGGCACAAGCGATATAAATTGTTATCCAAAAAAATTTGGGTTTTAACTTGCCAAAACGTCGGAAAACATACCTGTAGTCTGTAGATAGAGGGTTAGCGGATTCCCCAAAATGTTCAACCCTATAGTCAGTGAAAAATCGGAAATTTTTCGGCGCTTCGCTACGAAATAATGCTCAGTATCACTTTCAAAGCATAAATACCTTGATCAGGGTCTTTTTTCGTTTACTTTTTGGTCGAAAAGACGCATTTTTAAGCATTTGCTGACCCTTTTCCTCAAAGTTTTGGAAACGCGGTTACTTCCTCCTCTTAAAAATGGCTTTTACCCCCGGAGGCAACTGGATGGAGCTCTTACAGGTATGCTGGAAAATGCACCTGTTTATCTCTCTCAGTTATTCTCTCAGTAAAAATACCGAAAACTTTGACAACTTCTCGATCAGAAATTTCTAGTTGTGTGAAAAAGAATGCTCGGAAATTTTTTAAATGGTCGATAAAACAGTGCACTGGCATAGAAAAGTCTGCCTCGGACCATGGATTCATTCATAAGTCAAATTACATCAGTTAAGTTGACAACTAATCATGACTTACGATGTAACTTGTTTTTCACAGGAAGAACTAACTAAAGTTCACATTTACAGATGCCGTCTTACCAGAAATCGTTTAAAGGGTGATACAGTTGAAAAATTACTGTTCTTCAGGTGTAATTTGGCTGCAGTTGGTTTGGAAAGTTTGGAAACATTAATGCAAAACTGAGTGAATGAAGTTCTCAGCATGACCGGATCCCAATTTTTGACAGCATCTTTTTCGGATCCAGAAAGTTTTTTTAATCGGATCCGGATTTACGTCCCATCCCTAGAAATCAAGTGAATGGTTAATCTAAAAATGAATCAAATCGCTGTTTTATCAAAAAATATTGACCATGAGCAAACTAAATTCAAGTTGCATCTTGATTCAAAAGAAAAGATTAGTCATCTCGATTTTAAAAAAAATTAAGGTGGGCTAGCCATGAACTCGATTGGAAAATTTTTGAACGAACCAATAAGGTGCTTTACTCCGCCTCTTATATTTTACACATATCGATCTACCCCTTCAAAAATAATTTTTGAGGCAGATGCAGCCGGATTGGAGGTACTAGTTTACGGCTATGTGTTACAAATGCAGGAACGTTATTTTGCACAGAGAATCGAATGAATAAATTAGTTTCTTGCAAAAAAATATTTTCCAGAATATAAGCAAACAAATTTCTTTGTACAGAATATTAGAGACGGTTTCGCACCCCAGTTATTGTTTTCTCACTATTATCGCTCTGCTTACGAGGGGCTTTGTGTAATGTTTCGAATCCTGGGTGAAAGGACTGTTATCATATGGAAGGCGAAATAATGCTGCATATTGGTTCTTTTTAGAAAATGATCAGTTGATTGGTTAGTCGCCTTCATTTTTTTGCAATTTAATTTCTTGTGTGGGAAATCCTGAAATCACCATTGTCATTCCAACATGATTTTTTCGTCGGCATCTCGAAAGTTGCCGCACAAGATTTTTTGCGGGTCATCGGGAATTTCTCACTCGTTTTCAAAGTTTCGTACTCTTTTCCATCTTTCGATGAATAAATCATTTGAGCTACTCGGATTCTGCATGCGTTCCATATGCCAACAAAATGTCCGCCATGCGATCTAGTCGAAATCCTATTAGAAACCATTGAGAAAACGGAACTAAAAAGAACTTTTTTCAGTCGTCCCCAAACAGATTGAACTCTGAAGAATCTTAACACTTCAGGAAAATTTGTACGCATAAAATTTATGCACGCTGTCATAAATACTGACTTTGACAGGAAAGTTTAATGTAAAAATGTTGAGAATGTCGGATGAATGACATTGTTCTTCTTGTTGTTAGAGGTATGTTTGAAAGTGCATGGAAAAAGTTGGAAAGATTTTCAGAATTTGCCATGAAAAAAATACTTTTTGCGAGAATTTGAATTATAGTCATACAATTCAGGGTAAAAATATTTGAGTATGGTTATATTCAAAAGTATTGGGAAATCTTGTACTATTTTTTGGTTGGATATTTCGGTTACAGTAATTAAACTTAGAACGTCATATATCGATATTAGTCCTCTCGACCTGATAAACGTGGCCTGTAAATGTGAATAGAGCTTGTCGTTTATGAGCTTTATTCGCGGTTTTTCCTCTTGAATTTACTAAACAAACGCGATTATTTTTAACTTTTTTTCATTGCCGAATCATTCAAATCAAACCGCGATCAGCTTCATGCTGTTTTGTCTATCTTCATTAAATTTCTTGTTGAATTTAAATTTTTTTAGTTTCGTAAATATTTAATCTATAAATTGTAATGTGGTCTAATTCTTAGGATTAGGGTGCTGTTTTATTTTCAAAAAAAAACATTTCTCGTTGTGTATTCTGAAACGTGTTCAATTTCACGTTACTGTTCAGCTTTTTGTGATGTTGGTAAGATTAGCTCGGTACGTTTCATTTTATTATCAGTTCCATCGGTCGTACACATTTCATCGCTTCAAAATTTTCAGACTCGCAAATAAAGGTCAATTCCGCGATGAAGTAATGATCCGAAACGCCGATTCCGGGAAAAGTATGCATTTTTTAATGTTTATTTATTTACAAGATCTTACACACACTGCAATTTTTGTCTTGTCTAGTTATGGGCGTCAAAGGTCGTCGAGTTTCCATAATCGAGGAATTGAGCGGCTGTATAATATCTTTCCAGAAAGGTAAAATTATTATATTCATAAGGTGATGTTGTTTGACGAATTTTACTTCTCAAGTGGCCCAAGAAGCTAGAGAACGAACGTTAACCATAACCGGTCCAAACGACGAAAGCATTCTACACGCAAAAATTTTGATTGAAGATACCATCAGACGAAATGTGTCGCCAACTCGAGTGAGTAAATTTTTGAAAATTAAAAAAAAAACAGTTCTGGTCGCAGAATTATGTGCGGGACTATCAATTTTCCGTTGATCCTGTTGATATTTCAGACGAAAGTGAAATAATTTTTTGTACATCTCAAAGAAAATTGCGAATGTTTTTTAACGGGAGACATTGTGCATTTTTGGCATTACATAACTCTTCATTCTTTACCTAGTCATTTTTGCTTTTTTATATATTACAATTCTTTTATTATTTTTGTAATTTTTCTCATATTGTTTCATTTTCTAATCTTATTCCTAATTTTTTATCTCATTTTGTTGTAACGTACTTAGGTGCTAATCGCGCTTTTTCTTTTTCAAAGCCTGGCGATCCTCAACCGACGGCTCATCATCAACCGTTGATCGGCACGATGTCCAACGACGAGACGAAAACATCGATGACGACGCCGTCGACCAACGGCGACGTCAGCGGCGACGAATTGGAATGCGCATTGAACGAAATGGGCAGCATTCTGAAATTGAGTTGCAACGATGCGAACGTTTTGAAAGTTGCTCGACAAGCTTTGAACGAATATTTTCAACGTCGAGACGCCAATAATTTAGTAAGAAGTGGAATGATAGAATTTCGTTTAATATTTGTGCAAATCTAAAGTTTGAATACATTACTGAGGAATTTTTCAAATTGATGTGCTTGATAGCCCATAACGAATAGAGTAATTTTACGTTAACCGTTTCCACCCTGGTCCTTCGTTACATAAAAATTTGCATAAACAATAAAAAATTGATTTTTACTCCATCTGAGATACAAGAAAAGATAAAACATAATAACTATTCGCATTGACTACGTTTAGCTGATATCGAAAGATCACGTCATATGATGAAGGACATACGTTACACTGCTAAGGATTTATAGTCGCTCATACTTGACTGGAATTCAGAATTACGTATTTCAGACACTATTAGAGACGGGACGGCCCTGTCTTTTTGGGGCATTTCAGGTGTTGTGATTACGTGATATATTGCCAGAGGTCCCCAAGATCAGATTTTTCGGGTAGGGATAAAATTGAATATTTTCGGGGATAGTGTAGCTAAATGTCCCCTAGGCACGTCATTTTGTCTCGAAATTAAGCAACCAGTGATCAATTTTTAAGACTTTAGGCCTTTTTAAATTTTTATCCGGTATTACTGACGAACTTCTTTGCATACATTTGTATACAAAAGTTGTTCAAAGATTTTTATACGAAGGAAATTTTTTGCTCTCCTCTCTTGGCACTATTTTTCTCGTAAATTCATTATCTGCCAATTCTTTCTATCCAGTTAACCTCCTCCCAGAATATTCTTGAATTTTCAGAATTGTACCATATATACATGGAAAAGTTTGGGAATTTCAATTCCTGTCTGACAACTTTAATTTCAAGATTTTTCATACGAAACTCGTAACAATAAAAGCATGTATAGCTTCGTTGTCATTTTTTGAAAGCATGTTTCAATTAGAAAATAAGTATCTGTCTAAAATTCGATGCAAAAATTTGTTCGTATATCGTCCAACATTGATTACATGCGGAACTTATCTCATCTTAAAATTAGCTACGCCTTAAAGGTTCGCACTCTAGCGCAGATATATCGAATAAGACTGGAAAGTGTGAACGTTTGTTGAATCGCATGAAAAATGATATTTACTGAGTTGCCAGTTAAAAGCAAGGTTTTTAGGGTTTCGTTTTCGGTTAACCATAAGCATTATCTTCAAGATGATCTACAAAATGCTTGTTAATGCAACTATTTTCAGCTTTACTTTGTGTTGCCAATTTTTAAATTTTAAATTTTAAACCTCATTATTGAGCAATCATTTCTTACATTCAATTTTTTGTTGCCTGTAATTTTTTTCTGGATAAGTTATACATATTTTTCTTGTCAAATAGCACATCCGCTTGAAGTTCATTAAATAAAGTTTTTGAAACGGTAATAGAACAGTTCTAAATCACATATTAGTCCGGATGAAACTTCTGCCAGTCCATTCTGTGTGTTCTCTGGTCAACAGATTTTGGGGTTTTTGTTTCTCAATTTGCCATTACTTGTTCCGTCAAATTTTCATGATGTCACTGAAGGAAAATGTTCTTTTTGGCTCCAAAGTTGAAAAAATGGTTCAAATTCGAAATATAATTGTAAAATCTATCGAAATCCTGAAAAATTGGTATTTTCGAATATTTTTCGGTCGACATTAAATATAAACCCAGAAAATTTTCAGTCATTTTCCATGACGCAGTTTGTCAATTTCAGCAGGTTGGTGATTTTCTGTTTTTCTTGAAACGTAAAATAATGCTTTAATTATTGGTGTTGTTGAACGTTGTTTTCGAAAAAATTCTTTCATTTTCGATAAAATTTAGAAGATTGAACATTTGAATTTGCATATTTTTAAATTTTATTGTTTAGAATCGTCGCTTGTCCACCGGCGACGTTTTACGCCGTCATCCGCCGGCCTACGGCGCCCGGGAACGCCGTAAATCCATGCCTCTGCCGTTAAATATTCTGGAGGAAGGCGTGGAAAATCAAGCCGATCCGATCAATCCAACGACGCCGAAACTATTGGGCGAAAACTCTAATTTTGAAGCGTAAGAAATATCTTTCTCCTAATCTAAAAATGTCTTTATGTTTTTTGCACCCAATTTTAGCGAAAATTCGACGATTAATCAGTCTAAATTTGGCAACGCTTTGAGTACGCCGAGTTTATTTTCTTTCGATAAGCGACCGGTTTTGAAATCGGTGAGACATCTGATTTCTCATTTTTTCGTTTTTCCGAATTTCTTCGTTTTCTGTCAATTTTTGAAAACTAGAATTTTATACTCTTCTTACCGCATGTAGTTTCAACTCTATAATTTTTTTCAGACTTCTTCTGTGAACGAAGATCCGACAGATGGTGATATTTTCTCTTCCATATTATGTATGTTGAAATGGGAAATTATCAAAAATCCTTTGAATTCATAGGTCGAACAAGAATCGTCTATACGCGAGATTATCTGCTGCAATGCTCTAGCGATGTTCCATTGGAAATTAAGCCTGAACTTTCGTCGGAAATTCGCGAAAAAATGGACGAAGTCGTATTAGAGGTAGAAAATTTTTTATATTTTTTCATCAGCCTCTAATAGCTCAAAAAATTTTAGAATCCGCGTCAATTCGATGGTCAAAGTCATAAACAAAAATTCGCTGTTCTGAAACAATATGCCCACATTCGTGTCTGAAGTTTCCGGATTTTGGAGTAAATTTCTTTATTTTATATTCTTCGGAAGCCCCTCGCTTTGTATTTTTTTGCATTTCTCTCTTGTTACTTTGTACATAACAATTGTTATTTTTCCACGTTTGGCATATTTTTATGGTAGCGTTAGAGGTGTTGAGGCTGCTCTATTCGTTGGTTCAATTTTCGTTTGTTTTTTTTTTGTTTCTAGTCTGAAGTTCAAATCTTATCGGGCTGTAAAACTTGCGCTATTTTCATACGTTTATAGTTAGAATCCCCTTATGAATTCCGCCCATTATTGTAAAATACGTTGAAGAAATTGTTCCTACTATACTATATATCTTCCTTTTGTTTATATTTTTGTTTTGGCTGTAATGATGATATGGGAAATTTTCGCATATTACATATTTTCTGTTTTCTAAATTTTCTCCATGGGAGTATTAGATGTCATATTTTTCTTATTGTGAAATGTGATCATTATCATGTTGATGGTTTGGATTTGTATACGGTTTAATTGTGCTGTAACGAAAAAATCTAAATTTTTCAACTTTTGGATGTTATCGTCTCTAATTTATACCTGCTGTAAATTTTTATTAGAATAAATTTTATTTCTTCTCACATCAAGATATCAATCCAAGCAGTAAAAGGCAGAACAATAAAGAAACGGAAAGCATAGTAATGTACGAAAAGTAGGTAAAAATAGAACAAAAGTGCAGGACCTGAAAAAAGTTTAAAAAAAGAGGTTGCTCAAAATAAGAAGAACGTTAAAGAGGATAAGTGAATAATGGGATAGGCCATGCGCTAGAACGTCTACCCCGCCCAATCTTCATTTTATTCCATTCTAAAGATTACATACTTGTTTGAAAATTTTCTATTTTGAGAATCTGCTCTCAGACTTCACTGTTTTGAGAATCGCTGAATAGAGTCTCGCTATTTTAAGTTTCACTGTTGTGTGTTTTCGCTGAATAGGGATGAAATCGAAAGAAGAGAACAGAAGTTATACATAGAAACAATTCGTGCTTCTCGACTTGAGTTTGCACCGCTCTAGAAAAATGTTGCCGACCATTTGATCTTCGTTTCCCGTTTGCTGTTCGTTGACAAAGAAGTTATCTCATAGTCAAATTGTAAAAGTGGAAGTTTAGTCATTCCATTATTCTACGATTTTTACCTAAACATGAGCCATACGTGGAACTCAAAATTTGTGATTTACTCAATTGATCAACAACAATTTTTCGAACGTGAAATCTTACAGTATATACTCTCTGTGAACAATTTTGACAACAGTAATGATTTCCTAATTTTCGAATTTAGAAGCTCAATTAAAATTAGATTATACTATGGCGGAAGGCTAATCCACTTTTCAAAAATGAACAAACATTCATCAAATATCGGTTGGCTGCTGCGGTTTTTTCGATATGAATGGTTATGTTGCCAGAAATTTGTTATCTTACAGTTTAGAATTGTTTTTATGATTTGTGTCAATATTTTATTTTTACTGTTCCTAGCGTCAACGTTTTTTTGGGCACGGCCGGACGGACCCAGAGAAAGCATTGTGAAGCGGGATCTGTCATCATTTTGATTGGTCGAAAAAATTTATTGATTTTTACAGTTATTTCTGGCAAATTTTCTGGCTTAGGCTTAGACTCAGGCTTAGGCTTAGGCTTAGGTTTACGCTTAGGCTTAGGCTTGGGATTAGGTTTAGTCTTCCTAGGTTTAGACTTAGGCTTAGGCTTAGGCCTGGGCTTAGGCTTGGACTCACGGTTAGGAAGGAGTAGACTACAACTTTTCGACCAATCAAATTGAAGGTGTGAAATTTTTCCACCAACGAAATAGATGGAAGATCTCGCTCACGCTCCCTAATGCTTTGTCGGACACAGGGTTTTTTCACACAGCAACCAAATTTCGGGTTGTGCAACCAAATTTTTTCTGCCAGGTTGCACAGTGCAACTTAAGGCCTGACTTCTCTTTTGATTAGGTTATAGGGTTTTCTGTCCGGAGGAGATGCATTTTTATGCGTTTTAAAATTTTAAAAAGTGAAAATTTTCAATTAATCATACCTGTACTTGGGGGGGACCCCCCCCCCCCAACTTGGCCAACCCAGTACCCAAAATGATTCCCCCCACCTGTCGCGATCACCGCGATTTTTACAATTTTTGTTGTTATCAAAGAAAAAAAAAATGGGATCATTAAAAAAGTTACAAAAAAATTATTATCCATCGACCTTTTTATAATCTATCAAAAAAAATCTATAAGCCTTTTTTATGTGCAACATTTGAGTAACATTTAAATACCATGCTACCATTTTTACGCCCTTTTTTGTGAACGTATATATATTCTCGCTTTTTCTTTTACGGTTATAAGAAAAAATAATTTAGTTGGTTTTTATTATTCGGAATAAAATTAGTTTGTAATTCGTCGGTTATTTTTTCTTTATCTTATTATTTGAACTACGGACCTTTTTGTCATTTTGTATCAGGTTTATCGATCTTATTTACAGCAAAATCACAGGTATTTTTCACATTACTCTGTACAACCCCCCCCCCCCAGTTGGGAAAAAATTAAAAAAATTTGCCAAAAAGTCTATGTTTTTTGGCCTTTTTTGGGAAAAATTTCGGCTTTTTCCTACCCCCCCCCCCCAAAATTCCGGATTTACCCCCCCCCCCAACTGGTCGGAGGTCTTACAGGTATGCAATTAATGTATAATTTTTTATATTATTCTAGTGCGCGGTTAGAAAATGTCATTCTAGTTAGTGCTTATAGGTTCTAATTATCGAATTATTATGGATAAATGTTTGATCCTGTATTGTTTTTTGACTAACTTGATTAAAAAAACTAACATTTTTCGGTCATTTTCCCAAAAAAATTCTGCGGTCTTCAAACAGATTTCGATTTTTAGGTGATTAAAAAATTTTGAGAATTAGAAAATGCTAGAAATTCTTGCCGGTTGAAAGATCCAAATTCTTAGTTGCTTGCCTAGTTTTTGAATTTTAGTTTGTCTGATTGAAAATTCATTAAATTCACTGAAAAATCAAACCTTCTGTCTGGGAAATAAAAAGTGGAAAGATTCATTTTCCAGCGTTCTAGAATATTGGAATTCAGAAAAAAATTTCGGCGCTACGCACCGAACAAATTACTCTAGTGTTGTCATTAATCTTTTCATTTTCTCTCCATAACTCAGAGAATTGGGTTTTAAATGCCTAAAATCGACATGGATCGAATGAAATACAGGAAAACTGATTTGCGATAGGTTTTCCGATAAATTTCACGCAAATTTATCGATTTTAGAGTGAGCTAGTAGTGATTGTACGGGGTCCTCCCCGTCCTCGTAAGGATACTTGGGATCCCGGCGTTTTCCTCCCTGTCCCCGTCCCCGGTCTAAAAAAGTCATCGGGGATTCCGTTTTTCGGGGAATTTCATTTTAGTAATGCAATTTGTTCAGCATACAACATTTTCCGTTAACTAATATAACTACACTTCAATTTATTAGGTACAAAACAACGAACAAAATTATAGAAAAATATAGTATTATTACATATTATTAAGAACTTATATACTTCATTACGTATACATAATATTTCAAGCCTCTCATTGAACCAGCACTTTTACGTACGCTTTATTTTTGTTATTATCGTTTGTCTCCTATGTTTTCAATCTGCCTGCCTAACGAAATATGTATATTATACTCTATATAATACACATTATTCCCACCTGTGGGTGGATGGGTATAATAGATATGCATAAGCGTTTATATTAACTTACAAAGTTGTGCTAGACACGGTTCTATTTTAAGCATTATTGAGTGTACCTATATGGTTTTGTATAGTGTAGGTAGTTATCGAGATCTTTTAGTCATGTCTAGGCTGATGCAGTCAGTTGAATATAGTACTGAATGAGGCAGACAATGTTGTAAGAATATTGTCATAGTTTTTAATTTTTTTCAAAACATTACAATCAAAAATGAGCCAAATCATCAAATAAATGCTTATTTGGTAGAAGAAAGTTTTGATCCCGACAGCGACCCTTTGAAGTTTTGGCAACTGAAGCAAAAAACATATCCTCAATTGGCCACTGTAAGTATCAAGTTTTTATTTTTCGTATTTTTCAAACTTATAGTTAAACAATAACAGATCACTAAGCAATACTTGGCAGCTCCATTGAGCAGTGTGGCATCAGAAACAGAGTTCAAAATTGGCAAGCGAGTGCTCAGTTATACACGGGTTCGATTATTGCTCGAAAATGCCGAAAAGTTGATCTGGTACTATTACAACAATCGCGCAATGAATGGAAAAATTGAAAGTGTGATTCAAGAATGCAAAAGTCAAATAGTTAGTGATAATTGATACTTTGTTGTATTTTGCATCGAATAAATTTTCTGTGGAAGAACGAGTAATTGTTTACCTAACCTATGATGATGATGATGATTTTATTTGCAACGGCACTAAGCAATGTTAGGAGAATATAATAAAATAAACAAATAATACAGAATAAATATGCAGTACATTTACGAATATGCTATGAATGGTACTCAAAGTTCATAATCAACTAAACATTGTTATATAAGTTTTTATTTTGACTATAATATAAATGAGTACTCATGTAGTATTTAATGCATGTGAAAATATCTCTCCCCGTCCCCGAAAGAATGGGGAAAACTCGTCCCCGTCCCGAAAAAATCTGTTCCCGTACGATCACTGGAGTGAGCAACTAAAAATTTTTCTGTGCAACCAAAATTTTTCCCCAAGTTGCACATTGCAACCTGGCCTGTGCAAAAAAACCCTGGACGGACCAGCGTTTTTTTTGTGCACGCACAGGCATTTGTGCCAATTGGCACAAAAGACCAAAAAATTTGTGCCAATGGCACAAAAAATATTTCACCCTAACATCATACTAAAAACATGTGAAAAGTTCTATGCCAAAAGTTTGATACAAACATAACTAAAGATACTTTCACGGCTCTAATTTGCATAAAAATCGTGCCTACTCTATTTATCTGACCACGTCAGTGAGATAAGGAAAACTAATCAACAAAACGGTTTAATGATTCGGAATGAAATTGAATGCTGCAAGAATTCAGATATTTTTATAGAATTTGTCAGTAAGTTTATAATTTTCTTCAGTTTTTCGCTACAAATTTCTTCCCAACCATACCTGTAAGGGGTACGACCAGTGGGGGGGTGTAAATCCAAAATTTTGTGGGGAGGGGTCGAAAAAAGTCGAAATTTTTCCCAAAGAAGGCCAAAAAACACACTTTTTTGCAAATTCTTTTAATTTTTTCTAAACTGGGGGAGGGGGTTGTGTACATGGTTGGCCAAGTTGGGGGGGGGTTCCCCCCAACCCCCCCAAGTACAGGTATGTTCCCAATAAAAAGATTAAAACAAGGATTATACATAAGTCGCGTCGCGTAAATTCTTAGTTGAAAAATTGTGCCAACAATGTCTATTTTTCCGTTTTCCGAATTCCACTGAATGAAAAGGAGAAATTAACAATTTCTATCCACTCGCCTCTCAATGACAATCCCAAAGTCTGTTGCGATAATACAAATATACTATTTGAATGGAATTCGCTCGCGTTCGAGACAAATAAATGTAAGTTAACATCGACTCGGCGCCAAGCGCCGAGAAAATTTTGCGTTTTCAGCCCCTAAAATGACTAAAAATCAAGGAAATTCAGCCTTAGATCAGTCCGAAAATTGGTGTCAATTGGCAGAAACGCTGAAAATTTTTTGTGCCATTCCAAATTTTTTTGTGCCAAAAATTATGTTTTGGCATAAAAAAAACTGGCTCGGACATCACTGTTTTTTCCCCGGGTCCAGGCCCGTATTTGGAGGGGAAGGGGGGATTCCCCCCTAAATTTTTTTAGATTAAAAAATATTGTATTACTTTGGTAAATAATTTAATGTTTCTTCATTTTTGATGAATTACTGATTGCAGAAATAATTCAAGTTTACGGTATTTTCTCTTTTTTCGCGAAAAACCCGTTTCGGGGTTTACCATGATGCTGGACACGATTTTGAACTCGAAATAAGTGGTGCTCATGAACTTTAGTGGTTAAAAAATCGAAAAAAACACAAATTATGCACATGAGCAAAAGTAGGCAATCTCCATCGCTAAAATTGCATTAACTGAAATTTAACTTCTAATATGCCTAATCCTGAGCTTTAGCCTAAGCCTGAACCATAGACTAAGCCTGAAAGTATAAGCCTAAACCTAGGCCCGAAACTAAACTGAGGCATACCCGTATCCAGGATTTTCAAGAAAAGGGGGAATTTTCCAAAATTTTGTTAGAATTTACTGAATAAAAAGAAAATCATTTTTTTGCAGTAAAGACTATTTATTTTCAGTTAGTTTATATGTGCTTGGATTCAGGTTTTTTCGCACAGAAATAAACAGTGGCTTGTATATTGATGAATATGTCTGATTTTTCAATTTTTCATTGTTTTTCTTTTTAATCTGTAGAAATAAAAAAAAACCTCTTTGTACATACCTGTACATAGGTCTTCCAAAAAATATTTGTACGGAGATAATTTTTTGTATTCTAAAAACCTACAATCTTTGGTATATTTTCGCGAAACCTTCTTCCTGATAGCACTCGAGGTCATGTCATTCTTCGCGTATCATTTTACAGATTGAAAAAATATACTCATTACGTACTCCCATGTAATTCTGAAAAACCTCATGTTAAACTTGAAATTTATGGAAATTAATTCCATGATGCATTTCAATCCAAACTCGGCTTCGTGTTTATTAGTTTAGTTACAAAAAATTGTACGAAGATTTTCATTTTCTGAAACGCATCAAAATTCTTCTTTTACATATAGGCCCGCCAACATGTTATGCCTTACCCCCGGAAATTTTTTTCCCCAGAGAACACAATTAGTAAAAAAATAGTGGATAGCAGGCCCGTATCCAGGAATTTTTTTTAGGGGGGGCGGAGGTCGGCTGACTATATGACTTTCTCGTAAAACGCATTAGGTGAAATGAGTGGAATGAGACATGATGTGCCGAAGAGCTGGAAAAGTCTTCAATTCAATCGGTATATGTGTAAAATTGAGAACAATATTTTTGTTCTAGATTATTGTGGCCTTTATCCGGTGTTTTGTACCTTTAAAAAAATGAACAGGGGGGGCGGCCGCCCCCCCGCCCCTCTAAATACGGTCTTGGTGGATAGACCAATGCAAATAATTTTGAAATAAAATCCGTAAATTTTTTTCCTCTATATGTGTGCTTAGGAGCGCATTTTGTAGAGATTTTCGAGATAGTTCAAATTTACCATCAAATTTTTTCTATCCACTTATATTGGCTGAAATGTTGACCCCGAAAAAAGTGTGCCGCCTCTGGAGCAAATCCTGGCTAGATGATGGAAATTATTAAAGATTAAATAATACGTGAAGGCAGACACGCTGAAACCTGCGCTTGAGCAAGATAATGTATAGAATAATGATCATTCAAGTGTATAACCGCGGCAAGCGTCGGAAAATTTTGACATTTAGACCGTCTAAAATGCACCAAATTGCATTTTTTCTTCACCCGACCCCCAACATATTTTCCCAAGATGGGGAAAGAGCTGAGATTTTTTGGAGTTTGATCCGGTGCGGGAATTTGATGAAGGTTTTATATTACTTTGGGTTTTTCGGGTTTGTTTAACAAGTTAATTTCGGCGTGCGCGAACATTTGTACGCATTGGCACAAGAGGCCAGAACAATTTGTGCCAATGGCACGAAAATTTTTTTTCGCTGAAACTGGGAAAAAGCTTTTAGGCCAAAACAGAGTACCCCATGGGGGGTATGGGGGGGGTATTACCCCCCCCTCTTAGATTTGGAAATTGATTTACTACCCCCATAAAAACAGCTCACTATAGCAAAAAATTTTGGTAGACCTCATCCTCTCTCCAGTAGGTTATACTAATTCAAGAAAAACTGCAGAATGTGTGATTCTGAGGAATTATTCACTGCTGTTTTTGACACATTTACTGAGCAAATCATAATGGGAAAGTATGCAACTTCTGTGCCATATAGTGATTTTTAGGAAAGGATATCAGCACATTAATATATACTACTTGTAGGAAATCATTATAAATATAATTGGGAGATGAAATAATGACTTATGTATATGTGATTTATCGAAAAATCGCCTCTTGAGATGTCTTCCTCTTCATGCTCTCCTTTCCTTTTCCCCGCTTCTGCATTGGGTCTTCTGTGCGCATAGGATTACCCAAGTTGTGACATACTTTCCTGCTATGAGTTGATACATGTGAGGTCTGTTGACGTGGATCAGGAGTGGTACTTGGTTTCAAACTCGTAGGTCATAATGTAATGGGATTAATAATACTAAAGCCGCATTCAGCATCAGGACTTTCAATTGGAAGCACTGTTGCAAGCCTTAGCAGGGATGGAATAAGTCCATACTGCTGCAGATGCTAGTTCAAATAATGTTTCCAAAAGTATGTTGTGTCTGATTATTGAAATGTGCAGGAATCAGTTGGCTTGACAATCTTCAAAGTGTGACTATTTCCTACATATAATTAGTGCATTGAAGTTGCATGATTGGCAGCTGGAAAAGGGAGCTGAAATAGTAAATGTCTTTTGACTGTAAAAAACATAAAGTTCATTTTTGTCAGTTGTATGTGCCTTAGAGTACTGCAACAACCCCCCCCCCTCCTCTGCAGAAAAGTTGTGAGCAAAAAAAGGTCACGGCATATTTTAAGTACTACCCTTAACATTTACGATTTCACCCCAACCTAAATTTTTGACCTTGGGGACCTCTGGGCCAAAAGTTCGATAACAATATAATTAATGCTACATAGCCGTACTAACACGTAAAAATCGTACCCACCTTATTGTTGTTCATGAAATTATCAAAATTTCGTTACCCGGCCAAGATTTTTTTAGACAACAGCCTTGACTTTTATTTGCATGACAAAATTTTCTTTCCTGCGTAGACTCAAGTTGGCGTCGTCGTGCTTCATAAGCAGCAACCTCAAATTTTCGTCGTCTAGCTATTTTATGGAATCTATTTCGGACGTTGATATTGACCCTCAAGGCCGTTTTAAATATATCTTAATCAAAGTCGTCGATCCGATATCCAAAGTTGAAAAATATATCGTTCGAGGATACGGTCGGTGCGAATATCACGGTAATACAGACTTTAACTGAAAAAATTTACATAGATGAAGCTTCGAACTTGAAATTAGAAATTGTAAAAAAAATTGATTCGGTTGAAAAACTAGCTTTTATGCATACTTTTCTGAAAATCGTTACATTACAACCTTAAAGTTAATTTTTAAAATAGTTTTTCTAAGTGAAACGCATGTTTCTTATATTTTAGCGGATATTTACGACGAAGTAGAGCCGGAAATTAAAAAAGCCGGTTTAAAATCGATTTGCGAAGGCGGCGGTCGAATTTTGCACGAAAACGACAAGAAAAAATTGACAGTTTTCGGATATTCTACAGTATGCGTCATTTATTATTGATTATTCTATACATTATATAATTTTTTTCAATTTGAAAAAGGGGTACGGTAAAGCCGATCACGCAAAATCGGTCGAAATTCTGAAGAAAAAATTCGTAAATTATCAAGTCGATTGGTCGAACGACGGATATTAAATTGTAAATTTCCTCGTCCAATTGTACATTATACGAAAATGAAGCTTTTCAAGCATAATCGAATTTTGTTTAATGCCTCATTAGGATGTCAAAATTTTTCGACAAGCCACGTCAAATTCAAAAAAATTCATCGTTTGCCACGATCACTAATGTTTATACGACCGGATAAAGTTGAAGCAGATCCGAAAGTTGTTGCTAGATTAGAAAATGGTTCATTTGTGCATAGAAGACATCCTGGTAAGTCGAATTTGTCGTCTTTTCATGATTTTTATTAAAACCTTTTTCCGTGACAATTTTGCATACATTTTTGCTTCTAGGTGCTTTCAACATCAACGCTGTAGTTCCGCCCGTTCAATTCGAAAGCGCTTTGATTAAGAGTTGCGGCGACACGGTTTTGAAAACTTTGCATGATCAAGCGAAAACTTTGTACGAAAAATTAGACCATCGCCAGCCGAAATGGACGAGTAAAATGATCAAAAAACAATTCGACGACACTTTAGTACGTGAAATAAACAAGGAAGCCGAAAAATTTAGACGCGATTACGAAAAAGAGAACGAAGCCAGTCCGACGGACGAGGAAGTTTACGAATTTGTCGAAAATAAAAAGGTTTCGTTACAAGATAGAACTAGCAATAGTAAGAAAAATAGTTTCCATTTGATGAGAAAAAATCTGATATTTGTAATTTTTATACGCACCCAAATTTCAGTTGTTCGTCGAACAATGTACATCTGGAATCCTTTGAGTTATTCGACGAAAACTCGTTGTTTAACTTACGCTTTGGCCCGTTTTGCGCCCGACTACGCCGTTTTATGTCGAGTTTTGAACGAAATTCGTCGTCGAAATCCCGACTTCGCTCCCGAGTCGATTTTCGATTTTGGATCGGGCGTCGGATCGACGATATGGGCAACGGAAAAAGTGTGGCCGTGGAGTAACGTTGCTAAGCAGCAAGCTGAGAGTATAAATTTTGATTTTCATTGTATATTTTATCTAATTACTTTGTTCATTTAATTTTTTATTGTCTTTTAGTGTCATTTCTATACACATGTGTTAATCTTTTTGTTTATTTTTTGCACCTTTTCTAGTGGACGAAAACGACGATTCCACTGATCATCGTCGTTTATACTTTTGCGTAGATGTCAGCAACGCTATGATCGACCTCTCCAATTCTTTATTGCGCGACGGTGATTCTTTCGATACGAAAATGTCGTTCGACCACGCCGACATTTATTTCCGCCAATTTTTACCAGCGACCAACGAACGACAGTACGATTTAGTTGTATCGGCTTTTTCTCTCTTAGAAATCGAAACTTACGAAGAAAGGATGCGAACTGTGCTGAATTTATGGCACAAAACGAAAGATTACATGGGTAATGAGTAAAAAAAGTACTGTTTTGAAATATATCTACGGAATCTCTGCATAAGATTTTGCTTCTTATGCGCTATTTAAAATGTTTTAGGTCAAAAACGTTTCTGCGAAGTGTAGATCTGAAATAAACATGTTAAGTATTGACTTTAATTGCCGAAACTCATTTTTTGCGTCAATCAAAAAACATCGACACATTGCTCAAGTCTGCTTTGAAGAAATAGTATAAAACCTAACATGTTTAAAATGTGGTTCAGATTTGTCCATATAGACAATGATCTCGTACAAAAATTCTTAACCTTCGGGAACCTCTAGTATTTCTTTTTTACTTATGTTTGTACATTACGAAATGACAAAAATTATAATCTCCAAAACCTTTCACACAAAGCTTTTAATGTCGAGTTGTTACTCAATGATTATTGGAGAGATACTTTAGAGCATTGTACAAATGTTCTGTTTAGCAGAAAATGACAAAAATTTCTAAAGAAGCATTCTAAGAAAAGCACACTATGACTAGTGTTTAATTTTTACACTCTGTTGTACATTCGAATGACAGTGAAATAGATTCAGTCCAGACAGCCCCATGGGGAGGGGTATGAGGGGGGTATTACCCCCACCTAAAGCCCTAAACATCGATCACTGGTTGCCTAATTTTGAGACAAAATGAAGTGTTTAGGGAACATTTAGCTACACTACCCCCAAAAATTTTCAACTTTACTCCTACCTGACAAATCTGACCTTGGGGACCTCTGATTCAGTCATAAAAACATACATGTCAAGAAAAAAGACAGCCATGTAAATTCACAGATAACGTTTAAAAGAACAGTGAATACGTCATCATACAAGATAGGAACGTAGATAGCGTCTTGTGGCATTGTTAGAATACAATTTCAACGATATAGTGGCATTGTCAACTCAAAATCAGCAAAAATGCAGATAGAGCTTTCTGGCTCTAAGCCCTCGATATATACTATTTTCGCTGTTCTCATTGAATTTGTCAAAAATAGTTTATTTTCAGATAATTTTTCTATTTTTTGGCAATGTCTACATAGTTGCACATTATGCGGTTCTTGAAATATCACATCCAGAGAATTCAGCCATCAAAACAAGGTTCCGGTTTGGAAAAAATGATAGTTTCCACATGGTTTCGACTTCCATCTTGGGTTACCGGAACATCCTGAAAGATACGAGTATATGCAACTTCTCGATCGATATTTTCCGTCTTGTGCAAAAATTCTTTTACAGCATCCAACTTTTTTAATTTATTTAGTGATCGTCGAGAACGGTAATCGATACGGTTACACCATTTTAATGGAAATCCGCGACTACATTTTAGCTGGCGGCCGCGAGATATGGCGTCAAGAATTGAAACGTCAGTTATCTGTTTTTTGCCCAGACGTCGATCATTCGTTCATCAATCAAACTTTTAAACGTAAAGATTTGTCGGATGAGGAGAAAATGAATTCAGTGAAAGAATTCCTAATTTCGACTACAAAAACTAGCCCTAATAGTCAAAATTTGAGCGATTTATTGAAAAAATTGGACGAAATGCCGTCCTTATTGCCGCAAGGTCACGTCGTAGCGCCGTGCCCCCATCAAATGCAATGTCCGCGTTTGCGCGACGTTTTGCCGTGCAAATTCGAGCAAAAATATTTGGATTTACAGCTTAATAGGAATTCTTCGAGGGGCGATGCAAAAACGGTCAAATTTTCATATTTGGTGATGAGGAAGGGCAAAAAGGAAGATTACGCGAATTCTGAATATGGTAAATTTTTCTCCTTTGAACAAATTCTTTCAGCTTTTTGTGTTTAAGAAAACTGAAAACGAAATAATTCTATTTTTTAAATTCCTGTATCCTTCTAATTTGACACGTGTAAAAATAATCGATTCAAATTTTTGCCATTTTTCATCTTTATAAGGCAATCCAGAGCTTTTATTGCGCAGAATTGTTTCAATTATCTGTAAAGCATAATGCACGAAAAATCAAAAATCAATTGTTCGTGTCAAAGCCTCCCATACAAATCCATAATTTTCACATTAATTATGTGCCCACGATTTCTTTTTTTTAAGCTCACTATCTTTTTATTTTTATCTTATTTGGCTATCTTATTTTCTTTCTATTTCTTTCTCAATTATTTCTTCTCATTTATTTCTATTTTTTATTACGCCAAAAAAGTGAAACCGGACCATCTCTAATGCTCTTTCTACTATTTTCGCGTTGTTATGTGTTTTCGTTTTGATTATTGCAAAAAGTGATAATTTTACTCAGCAAATCTAAAATTTATCGTTGGATAAAGCAGGGAAAATTGACGCAATTTTGACCATTTATGTTTTGTTTACAGATGTGCATTTTCTCTCGAATTCTTGGGTCTTCTTCTTGCAGCGAATTCCAACGTTATTGAAGCTAGAAAATGGAATTTTGCCGTTTACATTCCGCGTTCTGTTAGTTAAAAAAATTTTTTAGAATCCTGCACTTTATGGCCCATGTTGTTTACCTTCTTTTTCATGGCGTTGATGGTTCAGCGGTAGAATGCTCGCCTCCCACGCGAGTGATCCGGGTTCGACTCCCGGTCAACGCATTCTTTTTAAATATGTAAAAGTTTGTATTGTATGTTTACTTGATTCGTTGCTTTTTGATGAAATATTATTCTCAAAGTGTCAATGCTCAGTTCGTCCTCCATCGAACATTGTAAAATAATTTCGGACAATCTCCAAAATTCTTAAATGTGGATGAAGGACGTTTTGATTCAGATTTAAAGCTTTTCTGGTATTTCGGTATCTTACATCATTTTTTTAATCTCACGGTATTTTGTTGTAACGTTTTTAGTCTATGAGATTTTTTCAAGAGTTGTTTATGACCAGTGCTCATTAAACTCTGATCCAAGGAGTGCTTTTTACTAAAGGTCATTCCAAGAGTTTAAATAATTTCATGCAAAGTATAGATATTCTTAGCTAAAAATGAACAAAAATATACTGCTGCGAAAACGATATTGTCCGAACCACTCTGAAAAATAACGATAATGTGCACAGTAGTTCATCAGTAATCCGTTGTAACTCTAACTAAACTAATGTTAAATGAAAAACAAAAAATACTCCGGTATCGTCATACAGCAGACGAGATATTTCTTTTTTACGAATGTAGAAAAATATCAATTTGGAAGTGTTCAAAATCACACCTTGTTCGCGATGAGAATTTTTAGGTTTCAGAAATATGTGATATTAGAACGAATTTTATTTGTAAATCATTCATGGAAAGTTTTAACAGTGGATATATATATAATACAACAACCACAGGCGTAGAGGAGTTCGACCACTTCCTTTTCCAGTTTTTTGAATTTTTTCGAGTTCCATTTAACAAGAAGGTCAAATTCTTTACTTTCAGAGTATAGCGAATGGCCCAGGTTAGTTCAGCCGGTTCGGATTCGTGATAAAAAGGCCTTATGCGAAATGTGCACCAAAAACGGATTTTTGAGCGAAATGGCGTCCACTAAAAATAACAGCGCTCGCCATGCTTACCATATGATTAAACGGAGCGATTGGGGTGATTTGTGGCCCGTCCATATGGAATTTACTCAAGAAAATTTCGATGCCATGCACGAAAGACAAACCAAATTCGTGGAAAATTTGAGCGCAAATAATAAAAAAACTGGCGGAAATGCGCCCGAAAATGACGAGGATCTCTTCGACGGGTTCGACGACTTTGAAGAAGATTCTATTGATGAAGTCAATGATTATATGGAAAATCGCGGCAAAGCTTGAGATGCTATATCGATTTTTGGTTTTCGTTGTGTTAGGAAAGTTTAAGTCATAGCACAAACAAAGCTTCATTCTAGTTTTCGTCTTTGTTGTTTCTTCTGAAGTCCCCTTTCGTCAAATGAAATTTTTTGACGCAAGAGGACTCCTAATACATAAAAAATTGCCTAAATTTGTAACCGTCTACTTTCCTCAGGTTAGTGCAGTATGAACTGGAGACAGACAGACCTTAGACGTTCATACAGTACGAAGCGTAACGCCCGTAGCACGTGGGGGTTGACACGCAGGCAGTGATCGAGCTACAGGGGAGGAGTCATGGAAGAAAGTCTTGATTTCGAAGAAGTATAACATTGAAACTTGAAAAAAGTGCCGAGCGTTGCTTGGATGTTGGAATATCTTTCCGTTATCAAAAAAGATGTAGTCTCCATGCTGCGCCATGGTGACATTCAATACGTCGCAAGATGTGCACTGCGGAACTAAAATGTGGATCATATATATAATCTGTTTTTTATAAAATGCTTCCAAATAGAAAAGTGACACAAATCAGAACTGTCGTCAAAATCGTTTACATGGAGCTCTTACGATAAAATTTTTCACTCGAAAAATTGTTAAAGGTGAGGTCAGTATGCTCACAAACTTCCAGTCCTATATATATCTTATTCGCCAGAAAATCTGTAATAGAGCTTGCTTTCCACTTTCATTATTTAGAAGCATTTCAAGAAAAACAGACTGTAGTCTGATTTTAATTAAATGCTTCCAAATAGAAAGGTGACACAGATCAGTACTGTTCATCGAAATCATTTACAGAGAGCTCATACGTATAATTTTTCACTCAAAAAATTGTTAAAGCTGAGTCAGTATGCTCATAAATTTCCCGTTCTATATGGTGCGTTGTTTATCAGAAAATTTAAATACTACTTGCTTTCCACTTTCATTATTGTCACGTGCCGACGAATTTCGTCGAACGTCACTTGATTCAAATCACAACTTTTCGTTATGTTTTTCGTTACATTTTGTGTTACAGTAATTTACATTAATTTTACGTTTCGTTTTTATAATTTTTACATGCAATTTATGTGTGTACTTTTTATGTTTCATTTCTGTTTCATTTGCACACATTTTATTTCCGTTTCGATTTATCACTTTCGTCGCACACGTAGACTACGGTATGTACCCGCTAGTCAAGAATTTCCGTTAGAGATAAGCTCTCCGAGCTCATCGCTGTAATTGGAGCACAATGTGCACCTCTTATCAGTAAAAACTAGCGACGTTTCACAACGTGAAATGACTAGTTTGAAATTCTCACTAGTTGACGTTCCTATGTTAAGCATGGAGAGTGAAAACTCGCCCCAATGCTTAACGTTGTGAACTGGAAAATGTCTATGTGATCATAGGCATCTTCTGCAACGATTTCCGCTGCAGAAGTTAGCTTGGGGGAGTGTTAACTCTGCCCAAGGCATACTGTGGTTTATGGAGCCCTTTAAAAGGGCATGTTTCGTTAGTTTGACACTCATTTTTTGGGCCTAAGTGGTTGTTGTGTTTTTAGCCTGCGTCTTGCATTTGCCGTTCGTCGTTATTATTATATTTTTATATTGTCAACTGCATTCACCGCTCGTCGAATAAAATTTGCATAATCTCGCCTTCGGTCTTCTTTACGTGGCCTGCTACAGTAACCCAACCATTGGAGTTCACCACCCATCGCCATTGATCGAGAACCCCGCCACCCTCCCCAAGGAAACGCTTGATACCGCCGCCTGCTGACCCGCAGCCGCATTACGGTTTACGCCGAATCACTCTGGATTCCCATACCCGCTCGTCGCCATCCGTAGGACCCATGCTTTGACCCTAGAACCTGTCGCCCAGTGCCGAGTACTTTGAGAAGAGGATTTAGTGAGTCTTCTCAGGGGTTATTATTGTTGAGGGTATATTTGTGGGAGTCTCCCCTAAGCTAGTTTCCCTTGGAGGTACCCTCAGTTGAGACAGCCCTCAGACCCTTAAGGTCAGGGCCAATAAGGGGATTTAGGTTAACAATCGGGTCCCCTACAGTACGCCATTCTGTGAATGGCACCATCCCTCATTCTCAGTGAATGAGGACTAGGGATTGGCACCCCTGACCCGGCCGCGTTGTCCATTATTCTACAGCATAACCCAAGGACAAGGCCGAGGTACACCATAGGTTTACCTGTGGTAGTACCAGCTGGGTTAGGTTCCCGAAGTAGATAAACCTAATGGAGCCACCCAACGGGGTCACAGCATGCCACTTCCAGTGACATGACCATATTTCCTATGGGATATGGTATGAGGTTTACTCATCAATGTCATTGTCCCACTTCGTTTAATGTGACATGGCTCCCAATTTCTACTTAATGTGACATTATTTAGGAGCATTTCAAGAAAAACAGACTATAGGCATCTAGAATTTTTTCAAGTAATCTTGAGGCGTACTTCCCGCCCATATTCTGTCATCAGTTTGGAACATGGAACAGAATTTTTGCAGTCGTAGTTGTGAAGCAAAAGATTAATAACGATAGTTACATCTTTGGCGATAATAATAATAATAACAATAAAAATATTTATTCGATAGTCAATTGTAAAAAAAGAATACAAAAAAAGGATTAGCAAAAACAGTTAATAGAGAAAAAATATAATACGGATAATATAGTGTAATAATCGGCTATACAGGCGACTGAAGGCGAAAAAACGTGCTGACTCAGACGCCTAATTAATTACCCGACAAAATTTGTTTGTCTACATTTTTCAAACGATGCACGAAGGATCTTACATCAGATAACGTGATAGCAGACTGAGGAAGCTTGATGCAAATTTGTATAATCCGAGGCGTAAAAAAAACTACGAATATCTGTTTTACATTTTAGAATCAAAAGTTTATATTTGTGAGGATGTCTTGTTTTGATAACATTTGAGAATGAAAATAGTGTTTTGGTTGGCATATCTATAAAACCATGAATAATTTTGTACACATATGGCATAAATCAAATAAAATTCGGCGGTATTCTAATGATTAAAGAAAATTGAAGTCTATCATCACACTTTTGCATTTTTCCTTCGGAAGTGCAAAAGTTTATTCATGAAATATTTCTGTACTTTTTCGACATTCTTTATGTCCTTTACAAGATGAGGTGACCAAATGCAGCTGGCATATTCTAAAATAGGTATACTTTATAAGCCTTAAGAATCAGATCAGTACGTCCAGACTTGAAAACCTTAAAAAGTAAGGCGATAACATGATAAGCTTTTTTAATCATACCTGAAATATGATCAGAAAGCTTAAGGTTGTCACATATTAAAATACCTAAATCTCTAACTTTTACGTCAACTGTAAGTGGCACATCGTTAAGATAATACTTATTTCTAGGATTATTCTTACTGTAACGTGTGTCGACCTAGGTGGCAGCGTGCGCTACCACCAACTGCACAGCCCTACATCGCCTGAGCGAGCGCAGCAGTGGCTCCCACTAATATCTGAGTGTGGGGCCCTGACTTGTGCGTGAAACATCAAGTCTACGGGTTCAGAGGAAAATGCACGATGGCAGCGTGTGCGCATCGTGACACTACCAAAATGAATAGTTGTACATTTTGAAATAGAAAGAGGTAATTGTCATATGACAGAACCATTCATATATTTTGTTTAATAAGTCTTGAGTTTCCAGAGAAAATGTTGAAGCAGCATACAGCTCAACATCATCAGCAAAATGAAAGAAGTTTCACGTTTTCATGTTTTCATTATTTTTAATCGAAGCTAAGGGCCCATCTATACTTTTTTCGCTAAAAAACATACGCAAGCGATTTTCTCTTCAAGTATTGAAGCAATTTCAGTATATAATACATCGCAAGGTAGATATTGAAATTTCCGATCGAAAGATAGCTAACACTTTCGACAAGTATCTACTGAGTGCTTTAAATCCGGCTTTCACGCAAGAAACGTAAGGAACGCAAGATGCTTACAAAATAGCTGATTTCTGCCACACTATGCAAATTTTTTTTTGCAAAATATACTTCACTGGATAGAATTCGTCAAGATCTTTCTTGTGCACAGAGAAAATGAGGGATTCGTTCGATTTTGATCGTTGCAATCACTTGCGACAGATTTTCGAGAAAAAAGTATAGATGGGCCTTAAGTCGTTTATGAAAATCAAAAATAAAACAGGACCTAAAACACTTACCTGTGGAACGCCACTTATGACGTCTCTGGCATCAGAAAAACATTGATTAATTTTTACACACTGTGTGCGACCTGTTAAGTATTCTTTGATCCATGAGAGTAATAAACCAGAAATACCATAGTTTTGTAACTTGAACAAAAATTTTGGATGAGATACAGAATCGAAAGCTTTGGCAAAGTCAAGGTAGATAGCATCTGTCGGAATGCCTGCATCCAAGTTTTCAGTCAAGTCATTGAAATATAGTAATAACTGAGATACACAAGACTTTTTAGAAATAAATCCAAACTGAGATGAGTTAAATAATTAATTAGCTGTTAAATGTTTCAAAATACTGATTTTTGATATCCTTTCCATAATACGGCAAGCAACGCAAGTTAATGGTATGGTTTTCCTTTCTAAGGTTGACGTTTCTCCCCCTGGTTGAATCGTTTACATCGAGAATCAACCGACAAGGCAGTATTTGTAGATAAGAAATAGGTTGTTTATATGAGTTTACTGTGCTGGTGTGTTCGGCATCAAATTTTTAGGAAAACAAAGTGGTTTTTTTTGTGCCAATACATGGTTTTTGGCACAAAAAAATTTGGAATGGCACAACAAATTTTGAGCGTTTGTGCCAATTGGCACAAAATTTTTGGCTGGTCAGTGGTCAAACATTAAATTTCCTTGATTTTTAGACGTTCTGGGGCTGAAAATGCAAAAAAATTTCGGCGCTTCGCGCCGAGTCAACGAGAATAGTATATTTTCTATTCGTATATTTGACCCGGACGCGAACGATTTCTCTTCGAACAGTGTATTGGTATCGTTGCAGTAAACTTTATAGGCTGTCAATGACTCATGAATGAAAAGAAATTCTGAATATTCTCTGTTCATTCAGTCAGATTCGGATCAGTGTTTTTTTTGTGCCAAAACATGGTTTTTGGCACAAAAAAATTTAGAATGGCACAAAAAATTTTGAGCGTTTGTGCCAATTGGCACTAATTTTTTGACTGGTCCAAGGCAAAATTTCCTTGATTTTTAGTCATTTTAAGGGCTGAAAACGCAAAATTTTCTCGGCGCTTCGCGCCGATTCAATGGGTTTAATATTGACAACTTTCCTTTGTCTCGAACGCGAGCGGATTCAATTCGAATAATTTATTTGAGATTGTCAATGACCGGCTAGAGAATAGAAATTGTTAACTTTACGTCCTCTGTTAATTCAGTTGGATTGAGAACCGAGACTGTGATTGATTCAAACAAAAAAATTGAAATTTTTGGCACAATTATCCAACCAAAAATCTACGCGAAGCGACTTTCGACTTTTTTCACGAGAAAACAATTATAGATAGACATACAAGAAATCCTAATTTAATCTTTAATATAGTTGTTTGTTAGGAAAGAGGCCGAAAAGTAAAGGAAAACTTCATGACATAAAGTCTATAAAAATATCTGAATTTTCGCAGCATTCAATTTCTTTTCGGATCGTAGAAACCGTTTTTTAGATCAGTTTTTCTTATCTCGCTGACGTGGTTGGAGAAAATAGAGCAGGCACGATTTTTATACAAATGAATGCGGTGAAAGTATCTGCAGTTAGTTTTTATCAAACTTGAAAGAAAGTAAGAAAATAAATTTATTAAATGCAAAGAAATACAAGAGTTAATATGAATAATACAGAAAAGCTCATGGACATGACAGAAGCACGTGCGAACTGCGAATTGAGCTTTAAAAAATGACTCAATTTAGATCGAAAACAGGGCATACTGTTATAACTTTTGGCACAAAACAGTTTTATTGTTTTCTTCAGTACGTTTTTAGAGTGAAAAATTTTTTGTGCCATTGGCACAAATTTTTTTGGCCCTTTGTGAAAATTGGCACAAATGTCCGTGCACAAAAAAAAACGCTGATTCGGATTTAAAAGTGAAATTCTTAGTTTTTGTGTTTGATTGATTCAAATAGAAGAATCGATATCGTTGGTAATGGTACAATGTTTCGACAGAAAATTTACTCAATTTTCGACTTTATTCTCTCTGATCTTTACTTTGTTGTTATTAGATATTCATTTGTAGCCAAAAATTGAATCAATTTCCTGAACAATTCGAGAAGATTTATTTGATTTTTCTCTGCATTCCATTTCTTTTTTGAGTCGTCGTGTACTATATACTTGCAGTTTTTTCTTATCTCACTGACATGGTTGGCTGAAAAATAGGTATAGGTCACGATTTTTACAAAAAATTAATGCGTTGAACGTTAACTTTTTATCAAACTATTGACATATAACTTTTCCGTACTTTTCAGTGTGTTTCTAGTAAATAAAAAATTTTTGTGCCATTGGCACAAATTTTTTTAGCCTTTTGTGCCAATTGGCACAAATGTCTGTGCACAAAAGAAACGCTGCTTTGTGTTTTCCTCAAGTATTTTGAGGAAGAGAATTTAGAAATGACGAAAAAAATTTTGGGCATGGATATCAATGCAAAAAAATTCTGGAAGTTCAAGACCGGAAAGATGCGTGTTAGTGATATTCGTTTTTTCATTCAACGAAAACATTTGAAAATGAGAAAAAAAACTTGAGCATTTTCACCGAGGGACGAAAAAATCGGGTTTCTGAGCCGCGGAAAGGTGCGTTTTGATGCATTTAAGAAGGTAATAGCCACAAAGTAGCCTGATCTTTACCCAGGTGATTGTTATAATCCATTGTTTTTTGTGCCAAAAACGACTGTTTCTTTGGTAACAAAACAGCGTTTTTTTTGTGCACGGAAATTTGTGCCAATTGGCACAAGAGGCCAAAAAAATTCGTGCCAATGGCACAAAAAATTTTTTTCTACAAGGAACATACGCAGGTTTTATTGATAAATATGTACCAAAAACGGGAAAAACTACCTTTATTTTTGAGAAGACTAAAAAAGAGAAAACGTAAATTGTGGGCTATATATGCCAACAACAGAAAAACTGAAAACAAGAACAGGTTGAAGTTAATTTCAAAGAAACATAAAAACGAAATGAATACCCATTATGCTAAGAAAGAAGAAACCCTATCGAAATCCCCCTCCTTAAAAAGTATTATGAATTCGTCAACAGCAAAACTGTAAAGCGAGAAATGATCCCTACATTGCTTCATCATAATATTCAAGTTAGTAGTGACTGTGAGAAATGTGATATTTTCAACAAATATTTTGCAACTGTCTTTACTGTTAATGATGGAAAAAGTCCTCCTTTTCCTGGTAAAGGATTTGAATATCTCAAGTCATGTTGTGCAGGTCTTTTCTTAGGAGTTTAAGAAAAGATAAAGGCTTCTGGTCTGAACTGACCTGTTAGAACTACTCCCTTGGCTAAGCCTCGGTGATAATGCAACAGTCCGGTTCCCCAAACCTACAACAACAAAGATAAATTAACTTTAAATGTGGAGCCTCACCAGAGAGCTCCGCAGTCTCCTAGATGAGACAAGGAATCCCCTCAGGGATAGACTTACCTGATTGGATCCCCTAACGGGTTTTCCAGAGCTTGCTGACTGCAAGCTGGCGCCTGGACCTTTGGCCCTTCGCTTTCGTCAATTGGTTGAATCTGAATAGTAAACAAATATGTATAACCATAAATCCGACGAAATATTAAAAGAATGTGGATTAACCACTGTTGATAATATGTAAATACAAAACGGAAGTGCTGGGAAATGTTTTAATGGACGCCAGCAAAATTACTTCAAAAATAAAAACGAATATAGTGAAGAATAATTTCACTATCACTTTTCGTCCTTCTGTGGCGCTCCATTTCTATGCAAATGTTTGCGCCGCTGGTCGTCCATTTCGTCGATTTGCATGACAACCTCACAGCAGGGGTTGTCTACACAGCAAAAATGACCTGCTGATCACAAACAGTTATCAATTGCCATGCTCTGATCAAAGTCGCCCCTGATCAAAGTCACCCCTTATTCAGAATTTCTTTTCATTCATCAGTCATTGACAATAACAGCCTGTAAAGTTTGCTGCAACGATACTCTAATACACTGTTCGAAAAAAAATCGTTCGCGTTCAGGTCCCATATACAAATAGGAAATATGATATTGATTGAATCGGCGTGAAGCGCCGAAAATTTTTGGCATTTTCAGCGCCTAAAACATCTAAAAATCAAGGAAAATTTAATGTTTGTCCAGCCAAAAATTTTGTGCCAATTGGCACAAACGCTCAAAAATTTTTGTGCCATTCCAAATTTTTTTGTGCCTAAAACCTCTGACTGCAGAAGTACGAGAGTATTCTAAAAATATCAAAAAGCATAAATAAAACATTTTTGAGCGAAAAAAACGACTTGACAAAAATTACGAAAAAAAATTCTACCTTTTTTGCATAATGGCCAAATGGTCCTTGAGGAAAAAGGCATTCAATCCAGTGCGGTGTTTTTTTTGTTTGTAGAAATTTGTGTCAATTGTTAAAAGGCGCCAGAAAAATATGTCTATGGCAAAAAGAACATTTCTCGCTAAAAACATACTGAGAATTGGAAAAAAGCTTATGGTAAAAAATTTGATAAAAATGATATTAAAGCTACATTTACAACACGTACTTTCTCTACGTTCCGTCCATTCACACCCATAATGCTGAGAAACGTATATTTTTAGATGATTGTTCATGAAGTTTATCCAACTTTCTTTTCCGGTTACATCAATTTTTCCACTGGAATAAAAGACTTACAAAGTGTTTCATCTTCCAATTCTACTCGAAATATATACAGAGGAAGTTCTGAATTTCCATTATTTATAAGTCACCGAAAATTTCATAAACTAGAATATGAAGAAAATTCATCACATTGTAAGAGCATTGTTAATTAAAAAAAAATTGATAAATTTTTTTTTAGTTTAGTAATGAAAATGTCTAAAAATCAGGGAAATTTAGTTCTTTACCAGTCAAAAAATCGGTGCCATGTAGCACAAACGCACAAAATATGTTGGGCCATTCCCAATTTTTTGTTCAGTTTTTATGTTTTGTACTTTTTTAATGTGTATGAATTCCATTTTGAACGCCTCAAATTATTCTCCATGAAGAAACCGTCTTTAAGGTTCGTCCGGTGAAAGTTTTCTTCTTTCAACTTGAGTAGAAAATTTTTAATGCTGGCCGGAATTCGGTTTGGCTGTTGTGCGCAAAAAATTGTGGTGTCAAAGTCGAAATCTCGACATTTTTTTCGCTTCGAGCTTCTCCGCCCGTCAGTCTTAGGCGTAGCAAGAACTTTCGGCAGGGAAAATTCAAATTTTTCCCAAAATTCTCAATCTTGATTATTTGATCCAGAATCAAGTTACAGAAGAGTTGAAAACGTACATTCAAAAGATAAGAAGAAAAGGAAAACACTGAGAACAGTACCTTATACTACATTCATAGAAAATATCAAAATATATGAAAATATCAGATTAGGATGTTCATCGTCAAAAAGACTAGATAAACCTGCATTTGAATAAAATCAAAATTTTCTTTTTTAAAGATTCAAGTACCCTTCTTATCAGACTACCCCATAGGGAGGGGTATGAGGGGGTGTTACTCCTGCCTAAAGTCCTAAAATTTGATCATTAGTTGCATAACTTTGAGACAAAATGACGTGTTTAGTGGACATTTAGTTTCACTACCCCCGCAAATTTTCAATTTTACCCCTACCTGAAAAATCTGACCTTGGGGACCATTGCTTCTTATTACTATCAGATAGGGTGTCACTGTAATGATGAAAATCCCAGAAGGATGATGAAAAATTAACTGGAGTCTTTGCTCAATTCAAAAGTTCAACATATGATAGCATCAAAAAATTATTTAAATGCCTAACATTTGACTACTTGTCGAGTGGCATCTGCTCTGCCTGTCACATATCTCTGATTTTCTAGCTCGACCGTTGAATCGTGCATTTATTACTTTCAGTCGTATTCCAGAAAATTATGAGCGACCCGAATTACGAAAATAGGTTCCTTTCCCAACATAATATTTATGCGTCTAAAGTAAGTGATAGGTAATGAAGTTTGCTTTCGACAGGTCATTTAGTGCGATTCTGCGAGTTCTACTTTCCGGAAAGATCTCGCTTACAATTAGTTCCAAATAATTTGTACATATGTCTTTTTAGAGTGCCTCCACCACTCCCGTTAAATGTCGTGGAGACCGTTTCATACCCGTTCGAAGCCCAGAAGAATGGTCAATCAAATTCGCATCCCTGCAGGTACGTTTTTATGCCCACAGTACGAAATTTTATTCGGTAATTACTTTCCATCAGGAATTTTTTTTGTTCCAAAATTAATTTTTTCAATAAGATATGTTTTGAGAGTAAAAGTTAGCCTTTAATGAAATGAAAAATTGTATTAACAAAGTTCTTGTCTATTCAACGGTTTTGAAATTGAAAATTATGCACATCCGAATCAAATTTTTTGAGCAGTACTATTCAGTTTTTTCGAGGAAAATTTGGGTTTTCTAGTGCTGAATAATACAATCATATCTATTTGTAAATTGTAAAATTTTTATACTTTTTCCCCTAGAACCAATCGCCCGACTTCCACCAATTCGCTCGGCCGCTGATGTCGTCTAACGTAAACAGTGCCAGCTCCACATCACTTAACAGCGTCGGCATGTTGCCCAACAACGGCGTCAGCGGCTCGAACGCCAACGCCTCTAGTGGCAGCGGTAACCCTACGAACGGCGCGCCAATTTTACCTAGTACTGCGGCGGGCGCCGCCGGTTCCTCGACCGCGCCCGCTGCCGCCACTACGTCGAGTGCCAACGGCGTTACGCCGACGCGCATTACGCCCCGTACTGACGATCAACGTCAGGATAACGCGGCATTTAAAGCTTTGTTGAAAAATGAAATTCTAGGATGCGAGATAAACGATATCAGAGTGAGTTGAGGGTTTTTTCACTGCCAAAATTTGTTTAAAATTGATCAGAAATAGTGGGAAAAATGAAAATTTCGGATATTTCCAATAAAAAATTTATTTTCTGTCTTTTCAGATGGAACAACCCGGTTTTTCGGGTACTCTCGCCGCCTCGAGTCGCCGGAGTCTATTTCAATACACTTCGTTACCTAAGAGCCCTATCAAAAACGACCGCATACTTTCCAGCCCTTATTCATTATCGCCGTTGAGCCCTAGTAGCGAAAAGTTGTTAAAATCACCCAGAAAGGTTTGTCCTTTTTGTGAGAAGTTTTCTCCGTCGCTTCATAAATTCACGATTATTCTAGGCCGCTAGAAAAATTCCACGCGTTCCTTACAAAGTTTTAGACGCTCCGGAATTGCAGGACGATTTTTACTTAAATTTAGTCGATTGGAGCGCCAAAAATATTTTGTCCGTCGGTTTGGCGTCGAGCGTCTATTTGTGGAGTGCATGTACTAGTCAAGTAATTTTCGAGTTTTCGTAATTTTAGGGATTAGTGTCTATATTTTTACCATTGTTTTATGCTATTGAAATATATTTGACAATTTTGTGGCTTCGATTTTTCCTCTGTAACCACAAGTAATGAATGCCTGAGTTTCTCCTTAAAATCTTTGATTTGTTGATTATATCATTGCGATTTTCATCGTTTAAATATAATCTTCCTCGAAATTCGGAAGTTAGTTTGATACGCTTCGTAATTTTCTTGAACTACTGAAACATTTATTATTCAATAAAAAATTTTAAGGAAGATTAAAAACTTTCCGAAGAATGTCGAACAATAAAAAGACATGGGATGCACTTGCCAAAAATCATATGAAGTTCTCAATGGCGGATCCAGAAATTTTTTTCGGGGCGGAGGCGGTTGGGGAAGTAATTTTAAAAAATTGTTTTTTTGCCTCAAAAAACATGCCTACTGTGATAAAAACGTTGTTTTTCAACATTTCTCGACGTCCTACATCTTTATGGTTCAAAATTAAGTATTTTTCCAAAAAAATTCAAAACATTTTTCAAATTTGTCTATAGGTATACAGAAAAAAATCTTACTTCAAAAGTTTCGGGGGAACGGCCGCCCCCCACCCCCCTAAATCCGCACTTGGGAGTTCTTGATATATATATAAAGTGGAAAAACATCCAAAACGTGACTTTTTCGCTTGATTCGTCTTCTGAAGGTTGTTTTTTTTCCGGGTATGCATTTTACGCAATCTTGAATATCATGAAATGTAATTGAATTTGTGCCTTTTTCCGAGAGCAGAGTAAAAGTACAGTACGCATTTATCCATGGACTGCAATATTTTTTCGAAATAATTTCCCAAGATTTTTCACAAAGTCGCAAGAATTCAAAAAAGCCTTATGTTGCAATATAGTGACAAGGTTAAAGTGGACTGCTGATGGTTTGTCGCGATATTAGCTGAATATTGGTATAAAATCTGTCCGAAATAGTGTAGAGCAACGTTTGGTAAGTCCATCCAAATTTTTTTGTTGTTAAAACTAAATACGCGGTCTAAAACCTAAAGTTAGTCCAAAATGCGTTGAGTTTTGGGAGCAATTTCTCTCAAAACTTTTTTCTTTTGGAAACGAATAATGATTCTTCTCATGAAGTCTAAATGAAATGGTTTTCCAAAGAAAATTATCCGTTTTGTCATTAAGATCGTTCTATTGAATCGAAAAATTAATAGAAGTCTGAGCTTCTAATTCTTAGAAATCAAGAGAAATTTGATAGAGCTTATGGATAAAAAACACAACTGAATTTTTAAAACGTTTCATATTTTTTCAAAGTTCAATGTTATCTAAACTTTCTATTTTTTTCAATTTAAGGTTACCAAGCTGTGCGATCTGAGCGCTTTGGACAACGATTCTGTGACCAGCGTTTCGTGGTGCGAAAAAGGCGACACGTTGGCCGTCGGTACGCAACGCGGTTTGTGCCAAATTTACGACGTCGCCACGCAAAAACGTTTGTTGACCTTAGAAGGTCACACGTCCCGGGTCGGTTGCTTGGCTTGGAACGGCGATTTAATCTGCACAGGCAGTAGGGATCGTTTAATTTTGCAACGCGATATTCGTTCGCCGCCCTTATTCACGGAGAAACGTTTGACGGCGCATAGGCAAGAGGTTAGCGGCTATACTATGTGTATACTTGCAGCTTCTGAATTTTAGGCTCCGAGTAGCAAACTACTTTTTCTGTAGAAGGAGCTGGAATCGGAGCAATTTCTTCCTCCAGCTAGTAAAATGTCAAGCGAACCCGGAAAATTTAGAAAAATTAATGAATTTTATTCTCGGCCCGATTTAGGCATCCCCAAGGTCGGAAAGTTAGGCGGAGGTATAATCCCAGGTGATGAATTTAGTACTTCCGTGTCGCGACATTTCGATGGTCCTCTCATTACAGCAGGCGTACAGCGGCGCCCTTTACTACTTTATGATTTGTTTCTCTCAGTTATTCCGTATGCAAAGGAAGTTCATAGTATAAAAATGTGCATTTATTTTTGTATAAGCATCTTTGTACATGTACAAAGATTGGCCAGAAAATCATTGTACCACAAAAGTAAAAGGTATTAAAGAATGCAGCTTCAGTTTTTTCTTATCTTTTCGTTCGAAAAAATTTGTAGGCTGATATCTGATATACTGGCACCTCTACCATACCCCCTTTGGAATAGTCTAGCCCGATACTAATTAAAATGCAAGTTCCAAAACTTGAGAATTTTAATTGATTATATCCTGGAAAAATCATTTTTCCCAGAGTCAGAGCGTATGCTCTGAAAATTTTCGACATAAATTCCAAGATTACAGTCATTCACTTGGAAAAATGTCAGTTTTTTCTCGCTAAAATTTTCTACCTACGAAGTCCTTGCTCTGGTAATCAAATCACTGGTTATAATATGTTCGATGAAAAATCTCTCAAAATCGCATTCTGTTTACTACTTTTCGACATTTAGTTAACTGATTTTGACAGTGCAAAGGTGACACGCAGTGGTTTAGAGTTATAAAATGAAATGCAATTCTGTGAGACGATGAGACGAGCCATTAGATTGAAGGAGTCTACTTAAATTGACTTAAGACTGAGACCAGCATGTGATTTCAATGCTCAGGTTTGTCGCACTGTATAAACTTTTGAGTTTTCGACACAAGTCCTTCTTAAGATTTCCCACTTATTGATCTTTCGCATGTGCATCAAAACACTAATTTCCACATGCTGGTAATTTTTTCGGAGACTAATTTGTTTCTGAAATTATTTTTCTTTGTGATTCAACCTTAATTTGAATCGCTTTGATTCCAGCGATTGAATTATTACAAGCTTGACATTTGAGCATCAATCTGAATGAAAATTTTTCTCTCTTTGTCGAAATTAGTTTTAGATTGAATGAATCACTTTTATTTTACCGTCGCTCGATTACTCAATTCTCATTTTTTCCGTTCCAGGTTTGTGGTCTAAAATGGTCGCCCGATCACCAATATTTGGCGTCGGGCGGCAATGACAATCAGCTGTTGGTTTGGAGCCTCAGGTCGCAAAAACCCGTTCAAGCTTATTGCCAGCATGTGGCAGCCGTTAAAGCCATCGCCTGGTCGCCCCATCACCACGGTCTATTGGTCAGCGGCGGTGGTACCGCCGATCGTTGTATGAAGTGAGTAGACTTTTGGCGGAAGCTCCCATTTTCGGTCTGGCAGAGTTTTTGTCGGCTCTTTAGTGAATTAAAATAGTAGATTTTCCGGCGCTACTCGCTGATATTTGAAACAGGGAAAATTTGTTGCGTGTAGATTTTTTGTTGGTCCTTTCTGCACGGTGTTGATAGATGCGTGCAAAAAAGCCTGGTTTAAATATTTTCTGGAAAAGTATGAATTCACGCCACTTATTGAATTATTTTGAAAAGAATTTTAAAAAATTATTTACTATAGGTTTTTGAAATATTTGCTTATTAAAAAATTTCTATTGGATTTTTATTAAAAAATTTTTATTCAAAAAATTTGTTTTTTAAATAAAATTGTTTCCTGTTTCTTTTTTATTTTTATTGATTTTTTATCCAATTAGTTCTCCTGCACTGTCCTTAGTTTTAATCGCGACCAGGACTTCTCATTCGAATATGCTTCTACTGGATTCGATCTATCCAGGGAATGACGAATTAGTACTTGATTTTCTGCGTCATCCTCGTTTAGATCGTCGAAAAAATCAACAAGATTTTTTTTCAACTACTAAACCGACTATGCAATCGCAAAAACAGATACATAATCGGCCTTTTAAACCTGGGATGGGGCAGGATTGAAAACTCGGATTATTATAAACGCCGATTATGATAGTCGAGCTTTAATCGGCTGACATACTTCGGATTGCTTTGATCCCGGATTAAATTAGTCGGCTTTTAATCGGCCGACAAACTTAGAAAAAAATTTAACCCTGGATTACAAGCGGCGTTTAATCCTCGATTACTATTACCAGCCTATAATCCGCCAACAAACTTTCCGCCCTAATGTTGAATAATTGAATAGATATACACGTCACACGATTATTTATTCTCATAATACGAGTATATGCAATATACAAGATCATACATGTAATTGAGGGGAGGTGCCATAAGAATACCCCCCAGAAATTGTCAGCCATATGGCTAGCAATTGGACGATTCCCCTATAGGATTTTTCAATCCTATGGCTAGCCATATGGTAGCCGTCGCGACCCCGATACTTTTGGTCAGAAAAGTACTGAAAAATGTCAATTTTTGAGCACAAATGATCAAAAATGTCAATTATCTCAGCGCTTCACGCCATGAATACATTTTTACGGTTTTGTGACAAAAATTACTGTAGTCAAAAATTTGGATCCGTCCCATCTCTAATCGATACATTTATGTGCTCTTTCACTAGAATTTTAAAATGGGATTCTTCATGCGGTTTCGAGAACGAAATTTCGAAGCTACATGGTTCTATTCACAAAATTCAAACTTTTCGATGAACTAGTTTTTCTTTTTTTCTAGATTTTGGAATACGTTAACCGGTCAACCGATGCATAGTATCGACGCCGGATCGCAGGTTTGTAATATCGCCTGGTCGAAACATTCCTGCGAACTGGTCAGCACGCATGGCTATTCTCAAAATCAAATCGTCGTCTGGCAATACCCCAGTTTGCAGCAAGTAGTAAAATTGACCGGACACAGTTTCCGCGTTTTATATTTGGTAAGTTGTTTACTGTAATGGAATTCGATCGGAGAAATTCATGTTTTGTGAAAGTTCAAAAGACGGTCCATCTGGAAGTACTGTTTCACAATTATCACAGAAAATTCACTGTTTGGTTCTCTTTTCTTAGATAGCAAATTTATTCTCTTGTCATGTGTCTGAATTTAATGTTTGTTCGGAATTCTCACACATAGCCAGTATAACTCGATGCATACATGTAATTGTGGGGGGGAAGTGCTATGGGAACCCCCCCCCCCCAGAAATCGTCGACCATATGGCTAGCCATTGGGCGACCGCCTCCCCCCAGGATTTTCCAATCCAATGGCTAGCCATATGGTAGCCGTAGGAACCCCATACTTTTGGTCGGAAAAATACTGAAAAATGTCAATTTTTTGATTAAAAATGTCAATTTTTGAACGAAAAATGTGAATTTTCTTGGCGCTTCATTTTTTCGATCTTTTTAGGGAAAAATTACTATTTTTCGGACTTTTTTCGTGAAAAAATCAATTTTTTTTTCTTTGAGAGACCCCTCCCCCCAAAATTTTGGCAATTACTGACCCCCGGCCCCAAAAAAGTCGCCTAACCCCCCCCCCCCCCAGACCTTGATGTTCCGTTACATGTATGACTCGATGATGTGATTTTTAGTAGAATTTTAACTTGATAGATTCCGAAAGAATCGACAATTTTTTATTTAGGCAATTATCTATTAAGATATGATTTAATGGGTTTTGGACCCAATCAGAGAAGGATTGAATAATTTAAAATGGCGGATATCTGAGAATATTACTTTTGCTCGTGATTATCAAAGTTCGACGCTCACTGTTTAGAATGTTCTGCTAATCGTTAAAATTTCGCAAAATATGAATACCGCGCAGGGTTTTTTCCGTACCGGTCGATCCGTACCGTTCGCAAATCTAGTGAAAAAATTTCCGTACCATCCTACCCATATCCGTACAATTATTATTTTCCTCTTTCTTCATATCTTGTAGATAGTTCAAAGTATACATACGTCGTGAAAGTAGGAACATGCTTGCTCACTCTAAAATTGATAAATTTACTTCACTTTTATCAGAAAAACGATTAGGAACGCTAATTTTCTTGAACTTCATTAAAATCGCGTCAGTTCTAAACTTTTGCAACTGGATTTCATGAGTTTTGGAGCAAAATAATGAAAACTCTGCCAAGACTATCCATAAATTTTCATTTCAAAGCATCTAAAATGTCGGAAAATGCATTTTTCAGCTTATTCTTCTGCAACCATAGGTGGTCGATCGTAAAGTTGCAACAAATTTAGGAAACAGACATTCCTCTTTTAGTCGAAGATCGTTAATGCCGGCGCGGAGCGTCGGAAAATTTTCTAAATCCCAATATCCTATAATGCAGAAAAATGGGACCCCCCCCCCCAGAAATCGTCGACCATATGGCTAGCCATTGGGCGACCCCGTCCCAGGATTTTCCAATCCTATGGCTAGCCATATGATAGCCCTAGGGACCCCCATAGTTTTAGTCGGAAAAATACTGAAAAATGTCATTTTTTCTATGAAAAATGTCAATTTTTGAACAAAAAATGGTCAAAAACGTCAATTTTCTCGGTGCTTCGCGCCATAAGTACATACATGTTTTATCATTTTTTAGACAAAAATTACTACTTTTCAAACCGTTTTTCGGACATTTTTCATGGAAAAAATCGAATTTTTTTCCCTCAGAGACCCCTCCCCCCAAAATTTTGGTAACTACTGACCTCCGGCCCCAAAAAAGTGCTCCAACCCCCCCCCCCCAGACCTCGGAGCTCCGTTACATGTATGGGTTGAACATTCATCTACAATGTGTTGATGTGCAAAAGCTTTAAACAGAAGATAGGACGACGTTTTTCAACCGTGAACCGTGTGTTTAAAAAAATTTGTACCAAAATGCTTGTAAATGAATTTCCAGACAAGAAATCCTATAACTTAATCAAAAGAACCGTTAAGCTTTAGGTCGCACTGTGCACCAAAAAATCCGTACCGTACAGAAAACTCGGTAAAAGATTTCCGTACCTGGACAAAAACATCCGTCTGGTACGGAAAAAACCCTGATACTGCGTATTATTCAGTTTCAAGAAAACTGAAAGTTGACATTAAGCAATCGGTATACTATAATATAGTACAGGTCATTCTATACAGAGAATGTTAAAATAAAATTCCATGATGGGGAGCTGTTTTGCAACGTTTAGACTTGAGGAATTTTGAATTTTCGATAATCGTGAGAGCAAATTTTGATTTTTAGGCGATGTCGCCGGACGGCGAATCTATTGTTACAGGCGCCGGAGACGAAACGTTACGATTTTGGCGCGTATTTAGTAAACAAAGGTGTCACAGAGTGAGTTTCGTTTACATTGTTGTAAATT
Source organism: Romanomermis culicivorax (assembly GCA_963922205.1). Classification (NCBI taxonomy): domain Eukaryota; kingdom Metazoa; phylum Nematoda; class Enoplea; order Mermithida; family Mermithidae; genus Romanomermis; species Romanomermis culicivorax. Next base: position 68,308 of record CAWUHX010000285.1, read on the forward strand.
GCGATTCTGACGATTTTTTGATTTTTAACGAAAAATCGAGAATCATTTTTCAAAATATAGTTCTGCTGTCATGAATAAATCAAAAGTTTCCGCTATTTTGAAAATTCCACCATCGGATTCAAAAATTTTAAAAAATAAAAAAAATGAATGTAGAGAGGGAAAGGTCACGTGAAAGCAGTTGCAGGCAGACCGCAAAGATTTTTCATTTTTTGCAGGAAATTCGATCCAGTCTTAATCTATTTACGAGCATACGCTGAAAAATTACAAAATAGAAAGTTGGCCGCGCCGTAGTGATATTTTGTTCAGTATGAAAAATCAGCGCAGACGATGATAATGTAAATATGCATTGATTTTGTTGGTGATTATATTGTTTTCTACTTCGATATCGTGGTTCCGTTTCGCGTGTAGTGTAAAGTTGCAAATTTAAAGTATATGCGTCAAGGCCTGTCGCTTATTTTTGTTGTAAAAATGATGCTTAGTTTCTTGTTATATATTTATTGCGGTGTGCGTTTTTTGATCGAAAATTGTAAATACAAAGTATGAGCTGTATTCTTGAGTCTCCCGGGGTCGATTTCATCGAAGAAGCTGCAGTTGATCTGCAGCTCAGCTCTATACGTCATACCATTGTCGTTAAGATGCAGCTTGACTCATGCACTCAACACATCGAGAAAGTTAAGCTGTAGCTTAACTCTGTATGCTATAACATCAGAGTGCAGCTAACTTTCTCGATAAGCTCAAGTCGCTTTGATGAAACCACCCTCTGAGATTTGAAAACCACGTGTTACAGTGTCACAGTCACGCAAAGCAGAACACACCTGTCGGTATTAGAATTGTAGTGTTTTTCAATTTTTCATGAAATGCAAGCGAATCGGAAAGCGACAAAAATTAGCACTTTGGAAATCGTTCACACTACGGTAGAATTCTTTGTACCAAAATATTATTTGTGTATGATCACAAATTTTGACTATTATTTCACAATAGTTGAGCCGAAAATTGGGAAACTGTACCTGCTTTTTACGGTTACAAGCATTTAAAAAAGTAGACTGCTAGCAATTTTCGACAAAATCTTTATTGATTGTTTCCAAATTCAACATTAAAATATCGAAACACGAAACCATTATTTTGAAAACAGGGTTTTTTCATCAGTACATGAAATCCAAAAGTTTTTTCAAGTGTCATACAAACTTTTCAAAAACAAAAAAGAGAAATGTCGATGGTGAGGAGTAAAAAGATTTGCTCTTTGCTAATTCAATCGTTACATCTTCGTCTATAGTATGTTTTTTATAAAATGCTTCCAAATATAAAAGTGACACAAATCAGTACTGTCGTCAAAATCGTTTACATAAAGTTCTTACTGTCAAATTTTTCGCTCGAAAAATTGGTAAAGGTTATCAGTATACTCACAAATTTCCAGTCCTACATGATATATTGTTTATCAGAAAATCGCAAAAATCTGAAATACTATTTGCTTTCCACTATCATTATTTGGAAGCATTTCAAGAAAAACAGACTATAAAATACTGTAGCTTCGTTTATTTTTAGGACCGCACCAATTCATTGCATCAATTCAGCTTATACCATCAGCTTACAAGACTGTGTAATGAATATTCCGTTTCTTCCAATACGCAATTTGTTGAATTTCACAGACGGCCCGGAAAGCCATATGTCGTATTTTCAAATATTATTTGATTCAAGACTGCGGAGAAATCTCTGGTTAATGCCTATAGATTTACTAAAATCACGAAGATACATTCTAGAAGAGAAAAAAACTTCTAAATAATAAATGTGGAAAGCAAGTACTATTTCATATTCTTCGATTTTCCGCCAAACCATATGTCAGATAAAATCTTGTGAACATATTCGACTGACCTGAACAATCTTTGGGTGAAAAATTCTACAGTAAAAGCTTTTTGTAAAGGCTTTTTGGCAACAGTAGTAATTTTTGTTTCAACTTGGACACGCATTTTACAAAAAAGACTAAATCATATTAAGAATGTAATATATTGGACGAAACTTTGATACTCGCATTCTAATTTTGTTTGTTTGATTTGATGAATTTTGGACAAATGTCTGTAATGATATCAACTATTAGTCCATTTTTTAATAACGCTTCAAAATGGAAAAGTCATTTAAATGAGTACTATCGCCAAAAATGTTTACACAAATCTTTTACACTGAGATTTTCCACTCATAAAACTGCTAGAAGATAGTAGTCGGGAATGTTCACAAATTTGTAGTCCGATGTAGCATGGGGTTCAGCCGAAAACCGTATAAATATGTACTTTCTTTTCACTTTTATTAGTTATAAGCATTTCATGAAAAAACAGACTGAAAGAAGAAGTCGAAAGCAATTCGCTTCAATCTTTATGGCTGTGGTGCAACGTTGGAGATGCTTTTTTAATGCAGAGTTTGATTTCCACCAATATGTAGCTTTTGTTTTTGTTTATCTTCCAACAAGACATGGTCGTGGTCCATTTTTATTGAAAAAAGAGAGAATCTCTCTCCAGATTAGCTCAATTACTCTTTATTTTGCCCTATATTTAGCGATGTCTTGCTGATATCGGAACCGAATTACTTCTGGAACAAATTTGAGTTTCCCAGTAATAAACACAGGCTTGTTCGTTCGAAACGTAATTTCTATCAGGACCAACTTATACTGTAGGTTTTCATGAAATCGGCGTTTTCCGCGCTTTAGTTGAATCGGTGCAGCGCAGCGTTTTTTTTGTGCACGGACATTTGTGCCAATTGGCACAAAGGGCCCAAAAAAATTGTGCCAATGGCACAAAAAATTTTTTCCAGCCTAGAAACTTTGAAAAAGTTTTATGCCAAAAGTTCGATAAAAATATAACTAAAGGTTACTTTTGCCGCACTAATTTGCATAAAAAATCGTGTCAACTCTATTTTATCTTAAGCGCGTCAGGGCGATAAGAAAAACTAATGAAGAAAGCAGTTTATACGATTCGGAAAGAAATCAGATGCTGCGAGAATTCAGGGCATTTTATATTTTTCTTTTATTTTCGGCTACGGATTTCTTCTTAACACCGATGTAAATAAATTACGGATGTCCATAATGATTTTTCCTGAAAAAAACTAGAACGGAAGTCACGTCGCGTAAATTTTTGGTTGGAAAATTGTGCCAACTAGGTAAATTTTTCTGTTCGAATCAAACACCAAAAATAAAAATTTCGAGTAGAAGTTAACTAATTCATTTTTCAATCATTGACAATCTCAAAGTTTGTTGCGATCATACAAATCTACTATTCGAATACAATTCTTTCAGGTTCCTGACACTTGAGTAATTGATTCGGCGCGGAGCGCCGAAAAAATTTTGCGTTTTCAGCCCCTAAAATGACTAAAAATCAAAGAAATTCGGCATTCGACTAGTCAAAAAATTTGTGCCAATTGGCACAAACGCCCAAAATTTTTTGTGCCATTCCAAATTTTTTTGTGCCAAAAACCATGTTTTGGCACAAAAAAAACACTGAATCGGTGTCATCCTCCGAGATTATTTCTTCCCACGCATAACACAATTTTTTTTTATTTTCCAAAAATTTTTCACATTCTCAAAAAGGGGGGTGGGAATTTCCCCCCAAATTTTTTTTAGAAAAGATTTTGAGCAATGTCATTGCACTTAATCTTAACATCACAATTCCCAAATTAAATTATTATATTTACATACTTTTCGTCAAACATAGAATTTAGCCACTAATCAAGGCACATATAAACTAACTGAAAATAAGTCGTCTTCAAATGATTTTGATTTTCTTTTTATTCAGTAAATTCTAAAAAAAATTTGGAAAATTCCCCCTTTTTTTGAAAATCCTGTATACGGGTATGATATGATTTATTATGTTTTCAGAATCACCCACTGGACCTTTTCCTCAACACTGTTTTTCCCCCCAAATCGTGCTTTTTCGGGAAAAGAAATTTGGAAAGGGGAAGAAATTTTGGGCTCTTTCTCCATTTCACATAGATTCATCAGCAGAGAAATTAGAACTCATTACAGCGTTGCTACAGTAATAAGGAAATTAAAAAATCCATGATTAATTACATATATCTCTGCAAAGAAGCAACATTATCTATTCTCTTCAACATAGCGTTGTAATATTTGAATATCACTCGCGTTCTTTCGTTTCGACATCATGGTTTACTGTAGTCCAAAATTTGAAATTCCATTATGATCAGGGTTTTTTTGCACAGGCCAGGTTGCAATGTGCAACTTGGGGAAAAATTTTGGTTGCACAGATAAATTTTTAGTTGCTCACTCTAAAATCGATAAATTTGCTTAAATTTATCGGAAAAACCATCGCAAACTGTTTTCTTGACATTTCATTCGATCCGCGTCGGTTTTAGGCATTTAAAACCCAATTTTTTGAGTTTTGGAGACCAAATGAGAAAGTTAATATGACTAGACTAGTCATTAGTTCGGCGCATAGCGCCGAAATTTTTTTCGAGATTTCAATATTCTGGAACGCTGGAAAATGAATCTTTTCACCTTTTATTTCCCAGACAGAAGGTTTGATTTCTCGGTGAATTTAATGAATTTTCAGTGGGACAAACTGAAATCCAAAAACTAGGCAAGCCGCTTTCAACCGCCAAAAATTTCTAGCATTGTCTTACACTCAAAATGTTTTAATCACATGAAAGTCAAAATTCAAATTTTTTGTAATCATGATCTAAGATTGACGATAAAGTCAGTTCATACCACTGCTTGCCAGTTTGATTTTTTAACCGTTATATTAATGTCTGGAACTCTTTATCTTTCGATATCGTTAATTCTCCCAGTTTGCACACTTTCAAAGAAAAAATTAAACTTCTAAACTTTGATAATCTAATTGGGGGGTTCATGTAAGTTGTTACTCTTCAAGTAACCTTTGCACCTTATTGCTGCATGATTTACCCATTTCTTAAAATATTTACATTTATTGTGAGTCGATTTACTAATCTTATTCTTTATATGAAATTATATCATGTATTTCACTTTGCATTTCTCTTTTGTTTTGGTTTGTGTAACAGCAATAAATATTTTTCATTTCATTTCATTCTGAACATATATCTCAAAAATTAGATTTTAATTTTGTGTTCATAAACCCTAATTTCAAGAAATTTGTCATTCGAAAAATTTTAAGGCCATTTATTTGTTCGTAACCTTTTATAAATTTGGTCGAAAAACTATGATACAGAAGCGTAGAAGTTTTCCAAAAATACTTCTATGAAAAAGAGCTTTTGAATTGAATTTACATTAAGAAAGGAACAAACGCCTCAAAAAGTTTGGAAAGTTGACGTGTTGATCTTTCTCAAAAAATTTATGAAGGAAAAAATGTGGATCTTTATTAAATATAGAGGTGTATAATATTCAAGATTGCCAAGTAAACATGAAATAATACGTTTAGGATGATGACAACTATTAAGGATTAAAGGGTAAGTGAAGGTAGACATGATAAAGGCAGTGCCTAAGCTTGGTAATAATGATTATTACAGTTACAACCGACGCGAAGCGCCGGAAAATTTTGAGATTCGAACCTCCTAAAATGCACCAAAATGCATCTTTTTAAAATGGAAACCCAAAATTTTTCTTCCACATTTGTGGAAAGACCTCAAAAATTTTTTCCACATTCCAGATTTTTTTCTACATTATAGTGCAAACGTGGGAAAAAACAGCCATAGAGGACTTAAGTGTCGATTTCTCATGTAACTCGAAGTCAATATGCTCTTGGATAGTTTGCTGGAAATGTTCCACTATGCTTGCAGATTAGATTTTAAACTCGAAGATTTCAATTTTTTCCTCAGTTTTAATAATTCAATGGCTGTAAAAACGCCAGAACGCTTTAAAAAGCTCAAAAACACTGGAATAAAGCGTCTGTGAGTATTTTAAAGCGAAAAAACGACTTCGGTAAAATAGGAAAAAAAATTTTTGACCCCTTCCCCCGGGAAAAGGCCCCGGGGAAAAAGCAGTGTTCCCCAAATGGGGAAAAAGGTCAAAATTTTCTTCCCAATTTTCCCGAAGTTGTTTTTTCGCCTAAGAATTCTCACAGACGCTTCGTTTAAGTGTTGTTGAGCTTTTTCAAGCCTTCTAGTGTTTTTAGAGCCGTTAATTCATTAATATTGAAGAGAAAATTGAAATTTTCGAGCTTAAAGCATTGTGAAATAAATTTTCCAACAAACTATCCAAGAGAATAATGACTTTGAATTACATGAGAAATCGATGGTCAAGTCCTCTATATGATGACAAGTGAGAGCCCAAAAAAGATATTAATAAAAAAGATTTTAAAATTTTTTGGGTATTGATGTTCTGCGACGCTGGAAATCAATTTTCCGAACATTTATTTCAAGAATTAGATTCGAATTTTGTGTTCAAAAGTCTTAATTTCTAGAACTTTGTTCGAAAAATTTTAAAACCAGTAATTTATCTGTAAACTCTCATAAACTTGGTCGAAAATATAATGAGTAAGGAGAGTTTAAATTTTCAAAAGATACTTCCATAAAGCTTTCGAATTGATTTTACGTTAGGAAAGAAATAATCACTTCGAAAAGCTTAAAGACTTCCCTTGACGTATTGATCTTTCTCAAAAACTGTGTCAAGGAAAAAATGTGAATCTTCATTAAATATCATGATAAAATATTAATAAAATAAAATAATAAAATAAATAAATTGATTTACACTTAAAACATGAGATAATACGTTTAAGATGGTGAAAACTATTATAGATTAAGTGATAAATGTACAAGGTAGACATGCTAAAAGCCACGCCTGAGCTAGGTAATACATAATAATGATAATTACAGTTATAACCGGCCAGGGTTGGCGAACATTGGGTTTTTGGGTTGGAAAATTGGACATTTTTGGGTTTTTGGGTTTTTAAGGAAAATTTTTTTTTCCTTTTTGTTCTCATGCAAATCTGTTCCTGATTTAACAATAAGAGTTGAGCAGACTCTAATAATTGCAATGCAGTAGTCACACTGACATGACAACAGATTTGAGATGAAATTGCACAACACAACAAACAAATCAAATGCTTCTTTAATTTCAATCAAGTATACTATTCGATTCGGTTTGTATTACTGTTGAGTTGAGTTATTCTGATCTAAAAGCTGAAGATTCAAATTCAGTAAATTTAACTTATGTTTGGGTGGGATTTTTTTAACTGATTTTTTTGGGGGGTAAGGTTGATTCGCTTCGGTAGTTTATCTGAATATTAGTCAGATAGGCAGATTTTACTGCTCATGAGTGTAGGCAGCTGGCAGCTTTTTGGGTCCAAAAATATGCTAAAAATGGGCCCTCAAGCATGCTGGTTGAGTAGCCGTAAGCAGTGTGAATGTTGAAGAAATATCAAACTTTTTTCAGCCTGCAAAGTCACAATTTACAAACGAAGGCAAAACGTGGCCTTTGTTGCAGAACAGTAAAGCTTTTAGGTAATGCTCGTAGATTTATCATGATCATCAATCACCATAATAATGCAAATCAGTAGCACTCGGTATTTTTTCTATGTCAAAGCGCAATTTATCGACTGTAATTTCATTGAATTTTTGACTGCGGTCTTCGTGTAAACGGTTCTACGCATATTCTTTGCATTTTCATCAGAAATACATCAATCAATTAGCAGTGATTAGAAATGAGAGGAAAATATTCATTCCTTTAAAAATCAGCAGCTGTAATGGCTTTCATGCTATAATTGGATCGGGACGTATCTCTTAGCCTGCAAAGCTAATCTTATGATGATGGCATTTTTGAATAGTAATCATGAAATATCTATGTCGTGTCCACTCCTTCATCGCTCAATTATCGTAGATGTTAGCTTATTGGTTTCATATGAGGAAATTTGCTTGCAAAGTGAAACATTTCGTCGGGATATGTACACATTCCGGCTACACCGTACGTACATACATACGCCGGTATATGTACATATTTGTGAGAAAATATAACTTGCTGGACGATTTTTGAAAGCATTTTGACTAATTCTCAATACTTTTTGTTTTTGACCGATTTTAGTTTATATACAACTAGAATATCTTAGCTCGTTTGAAAGCAGTGTTTTTTTGTACTTTACAAACGAAACAGTCCAGAGTACAAACGAAAATTTTTGCTTCGTTTGTAACAGTACGAACGAAAATTTTGGCAAAAAAAAATTTTGTCACTCAACGGCCGTCAGTATTCAGTATCAATGGACTTGTTAGGATTTATTTGTTATGCGTCCGCATCGATAACGACAAATTAGCAGCCATGGCATAATAATAAAAGCTTTTTGTTGATTATTTTACTAGTGCATGTTCTGTGCCTCATGATCAACTGTATCATGTGTGTACATTCGTAGTCTTCTTATGTGTCTCGTTAAAATGACCAACATATTCATATTTCAATCATGTTTGTTGCATTTTATTACAATGAAGGTTTTTTTCAGCAAATTTTCGCAAATTTTGGAGTACAAACGGTTTTTGAGAGGTCGTTTGTACCAGTACAAATAGACCGAGTACAAAAAACACTGTTTGAAAGTGTTAGGAAATGTTTAAAATTAAAATTCAGACTTACGTTAACCTGCAAAAACCCCATCCAAAACCAGGAAAATCAAAAAGTTAGGATTTTTAAATGTGGATTTTTGGTTTTTTTCTGATAACTATCAGAGATAAGTGAAGAGCGAGGGTAGACAAGCCAACAGCCGCTCCTAATCTAGATAATGGACAATAAGGATTATTGAAGTCATAATAACCCCCATTAAACGCTCGATAATTTTAAGACGTTGACGTCTCCAAAATGCATCTCTTTGACCTCGAACTCCCAGCAGTAAACATGATTTGGGAAAAAACAGCTGAATCCAGCGGGAATTGTTAGTGTTAGCGTCGTGATCCATTCATATTTCAGTTAACCTTAGTTTTCAGCATCTAAATTGTTTTTATCTCATTTGTTAATCTGTAGTCTTCGATATTTTATTTCAAAGCAATGAATATGATTTTTTTGTTTTGTGAAACGGTGAAAATATGATATATAATAAAAAAGTAGATAGTCAAGTAGAAGAATTTTAAGACGCGAATCGAAACTGAAAATTGTCAACAATTGGATGAAAAAATGTGATAAATTAGACGAAACGAAAAACGTCCTCGTAGGCGTACCCTAAGGTTGTCTGGCCTTCCTTAAATTCCGATATTCATTCAGAACACATACAATTTTTGCGAATTCAGCGAACAGTTGTGCTTAAGGGTCATTTATACTTGCCTTTTCCGACGGAACGGAATGCGGTGGACCGTACCTGTAAGTGGTCCGACCAGTTGGAGGGGGGGGGTAAACAAGAAATTTTCGGGGACGGGGTTGAAAAAAGTCGAAATTTTTCCCAATAAAGGCCAAAAAGAGGCACTTTTTTGCCAATTTTTTTAAGTCTGAGGAGAGGGTTGGGTATATAGTTGGCCAAGTTGAGGGGGGTCTCCTCACTCCCCTCCCCAATCACAGGTATGCGATCGACACAACGTAGCCGAACGAAACGAAAATTTTTGTTCTGTTAGGTTGGGGGTTACCGTCAATCATTTTCTGGAAAATTGCAGTTATCCTTTCCCATCGAAGGTGGATTTTCAAGCCGAACGTTTCAAGCTGTTGGCTGTCCGTTCCTTTCCATTCTGTCGAAAAGGGCTAGTATAAATGACCCTTAAGGCAGTCGTGACTTTACCTCAAGAGTTTTTCAATCTGAGGTAAGTTTTATTTCTTGTCAGTATAAGCGTGCTATAATCTGTAATGCTTTTGAAACGTGAAAAAACACTTGCTTTGTTGACTTCCTTGATTTTCGAATAGGTATTCGGTTTTTCTATTCTTGACTTTAAGTTACAAAATCTAAGTCTAAGCTTCTCATTGTCTAAATGAAATATTTCCTGAGATTTTTTTCTAGCAGCTTTTGTTGTTTTTATAATGGATGATTCCGAAACTACTGCCGAAAGAAGTGCCGATGCTGCGACTCACTTTCACGACGATGGCCTTGTTGAGATACCGCAGGAAACCTCAAAAAGCAATAATAATGATGGGAAGACGAAGAAAGAAATTTTCGTTATTCCGAGCGTTAGCATTGAAAACGCCAATTCTCAGGAATCCTTATTTCTGTCGGTTATCGAAGAGCATGAAGAAGTTGATCCTTGTAGATTAAATCGAACAAAAAATGGCATTTCGGGAGAAATAGGTAAGATTTTGGTTGCAAGTTTATCCGCTTTCAGCACGTAAAAAATGCTTGAAAAATTTTAGGGAAATTTCTAATCCATCTGTTTCAATTTACATTTTTTCAGATCAATGCGATTCATCGCTTATCAAAATGGATGTTTTCAAACGCCCTTTATCACCTATCGAGACGAAAAAACATCCGTTCAATCACCGTCTGTCAGTGCCTAGTATTTTGGAACCAGATTCGCAACGATTTTGCCGTTCGTCGTCGTTCCAAAATATAAATTCAATCGTCGAACAGGAAACGGCGGGATACGAAGATGACGAAGAAATTGAAGAGCAAAATTTAGATAAAAATAAAGCGAATTTATCGACTATGAATGGAACTTTGGATTTAGAAAAGAGACGTCTGAATTCACGGCATCGAAAAGCATCGTTGAGCGCAATTTTTTTGCCTGCTTTATCGTCGACCGCCGCCCTGGGAACGTCGGAATTTTACGTTGAAGTTCCGAAAGCGGGCAGCAAAAATTCTAAACGGGAAATTGTGAGTTATATTTGCATATAATGAAATTTTAGAAAATATAGTCCTTCGTTTTATTTTAGACGCTCGATGAAAATTCTTCGGCGGAAGTTAACCAGTTTTCCGTTATCGCCAATAATCAGAAAGTCAAACGACCATTGTCTATAAATTTCGCCGCGTCTTCTTCGATGCTGAATGTTTCGCAAACTTTCGACGAGAAAAGTATGTCGGCGTCGACGCCCAGCGTCAAAGAGTTGTGCGATCAAGCGGCTAATATCACCGCCAGCGACGGAAATAATTCAAAAAATGCCGACCCAGCGTCGTTGGAAAACAAGAAAGATCATTTTACTAAGGGTAGGTTTAGAAAAAACTCCGTCAGTGCTTTGCATCGAATAAAAAAATCGATTGAGTAAACTACGATTAAACTGTAAAAATTTAAATCAAATTAGTTTTTGCACCAATAACTAAAATAGTTCATTTAGTACCTTTTTATATTTCACTCAACATTATTAGCCCTGAACGGCATATTTTAATTCCAGTTTCCAGTCGTAAAAAGTTTTCGTCATTAGTCATAGAAATTGGTTTAATTCTTACCTGACGAGCACACATAAACTTGACATAATTTCTGATGAGCAAGTTCTCTCCTTTTTCCTAGACGAAAGTCCGTCCGCTAAGCCCAAAGATGCGATTGTAGATAATAATGTAATTGTTCGCACGAAAAAAACGAGTCAAAATTCGAGGGGTCCGTCATTATACATTCCGTCGATCACGCCACGGTTGCCTTTGAAAGGCTTTTTACCCGGGTCCATGAGGCGTTTGAATGAAAAGTAAGACTTCGATTTCCAGTCAGAGCTTGCGCACGAGTAATGTTCTTTAAATGTTTTTCTCGGTGAAATTCCATATTTCGAAGTATAGAACTGAATCTTTATTGATTCATAAATTTGTAGTTCAGAATTTTCGAAAATTCATTTCACGTTTTATAGAATTTGCAAAGTACATTCTTTTAAAATAATAAGAATTCGGTTTTCGAAACCTTTCTCCTGCATCGACTACAAAAATTTCGATTTGTTTGTGGAAAATGAAGTAACGACTTGACTATCAGAAAAATTTGGGAAAATTGGCGTTTTCAATACTTTAGCGTCTCAAGAGGCAATATTTTTGAAGCGGAGAGATTTTTCGTTTATTATTGCCAAGTAAAAAAGCATTTTTGACTAATTTTTCATTAAAATGGACATTGTGGGCCTATAAAAAGTGAATTCGTCCATGAATCATCTAAACCTTATTTTATTTTTGCTATGTGAAAATTTTTAGAATGAGCTGTTCCTCAAAATACTATCTTCAATTCTTTCCTAGCCAAAAGTCGGGTGGAATTTCGATTTCGATTGAGTGGGAAAATCGTTACCAGAAAAAACGATTACCAGAACTGTCAATGTTTCGCTCTTAAATACTCTTCTTTTTCAAGATTCCTGATTTTATTTGTGGCCAGTTGGTATCTAACTGTGTACAATGTAAGCTGTTTTTCGGAATGGACACTTCTTTCCGGCTTCAAGTTTTTTAAAGTCGTATAAGTTCGAATACTGATTCCATTATTTTTCTAGATTGAACGATTTGAATCACAATAATAATAGTTTTAAACCCAAGGACAAAGAACGAAGGAGCTTTTTTAAACACAAATCGAAATCTAAAGTAAGTTGCGATTTAGGGTTGTTGCTCATGTGTACATGCACGTCAAATTTGTATTTTTTCAATATTGAAAACGAATTTATCGTTTCCTATCTTTTCAATCGTTATAATATGGAAATCTAAAGTTCATTTTGATCAGGGACGTATCACAGAACTGGAATACTACATTGCTCATTTGTCAAAAAGTTTTTGGCATCTTCGCGAAACATGCAATGGAAGGGTTGAATCGTTTTTCAAGAAATGTTATTAGGGTCTATAACCGCTTTACATTCATGTTGCATCCATCAATATTTGTCACAACTGTTGAATCGACTCTACTGATCCTGGTTTTCCAGCTCTTGAAATTTGATGTTCTTTCAGGAGCTTAGACAACACCATTCCTGGTCAAATCCGAACTTTAAGGCCAGTATTTGCGATCTGTGCGCTAAGAAACTGTTTAACAATCAAGAACTGTTACATTGTTCAGGTAACACGATGTTACACGAATCTAAGTTTCGATACGATTCCATTATTTTTTCATGTAGATTGTGGTATCAACATACATTCGTCTTGCAAAGACCAAGCTGAAAAATTCGGTTGCCCAAAATCTGGAGTAAAATTGTCATTCTTAATAAGCTGTTCGTAGAAGCAAGAGTTCTGATTTCGTATTTTTCTCAGAGATCGTCGTTAAAAAATTCGCAGGACGAAACTGATCAGAAGAACGGAAAAATTGCTCCAAATGAAGAACCGGTGCACGTTTTGGCGCGTAGAAAAACGATCGACGAAGAAAATTGTGGTATGATTTTTTGTCATAATGTTGATCAAATTGTTTCCATATTTGCATGATTTTCCTAAAATTACCCCTATATATCTATAGCATAGAAAATTATTTGACTTGGTGACTTTTAAGGTGATTTTTTTGCGCAGATAAATCGGATAACGATAACGTTATTATTCGAACCTCGTCATTATCATTCAATAACAGTAATGCTAATAATCGTGGGTCGATGACGTCACTGATAAAGAATCATCCCCTTTCGGTGGTTTATCCTAACGGATTTTATGCAGCCACGAGGTATATTAGTATTCTTTAACCATGCAACTTAAAGAAAACCTAAAATATTGGTTTTTTCATTGGTCAACTGCTGGAAGAATATGTACGAACTTTTCTGAAATTTGTCTTTTTTTCCAGCCCGGACGCCCTTTGGGAGGAATTGAACCTATGGGCCGAAGAACCCGAAGCCTGGAGCTCCGGTATTGGCAAATTGGAGAAGAAGCGGCTAACATCAAAGGAGATTAAACGTCAAGATATAATGCACGGTAAGTTTTCACACTTATTTTCAGTCATTTGGTGCGAAAGATTGACGAAACTTTATTTCTAGAGCTTTACATCACCGAGAAACATCATTGTCAAATTTTAGTCGTCCTGAAACATGTAACATTTTCTATTCTTCAATTAAACGTTCTTATCCGTAAACTAAATTTTAATCTTTTATAGACCTATTCTGATACTTTAATCAATCAAAATATAATACCAGGCGAAGAAGTGGATAAATTATTACCGAAACTAGACCATTTACTAAATTTACACCAAAATTTTTTACGAAATTTGAAAAAACGTAAAGACGAGTGCGTTATTGTCGAAACTATACACGACGTCATTCACGAACAGGTGAACATTTCAGCTGATTATTATTGCTAAAGTCGTCTTACGCAATTAGTATTAGCCAATATTTAAGTCATTCGAAATTATTACGACTTACGGGAGAATATTTTTTGACATTTTCCCGAAAAACTGTTAAATTCAGAAGAGCTTCCCGCTTCTGCATTTTGTAGAATAATCGGTTTTTTATGTTTTAGTTTTCGAATGATAATGCGAAATTATTGATCGAAGCTTATACACAGTTTTGCGCTCAAAAAGACTTGACAGACGGAATGTTTCAAAAGTTTCTACAAAATAACTTGAACTATCAAAATTTTATAAAGGTATGTGAATTCAATTGAATATTTGTTTCATGACGAGTTTTCAGATTTGTTGTATACGCTACCCGGGGTCGGATACGAACCGGGGCCATAAAAATCAAAGCTTATTGTATCACATTGTTTTAATGCTTCAAAAAATTTCAAATCAATATATAATTATCTGACAAAGGATTGTCTATCTCCAAGTCCTTTGTTCAATATTTTAGGATGTCTACACCCGAAATTATAAGAATTAAGATCGTTTTTTCTATGATAAACAGGTTAACTCCTTAGAAAATTTCAATGGTGTAGAGAAATACCTTCATTTTTGTACTGACCACTTTGAATTTCAACTTTTTTGATTGCCTGTATTTTCGCTAGCACGAGCCATATTATTCAGTAACTGAACATTATCCTTATCGGTTCACTTGACTATCATCACTTGCACCTAAATCCGAACGGCTTCACTGTTTGAGATCAGGGTCACAGTGAGCAAATAACCTAGATCCGGTCTCGATGTTGTCAAAAAGTGGATAATACATCAATCCCCTGTGTTATTTCAATCCATATTTCTCAAGCTTTTTCAGCATTTATCTTCTATCCCATTCTACAAAAGTCGCACTTTACGGGATTGTTTATTATTGGTTACGCAACGTTTAAGCAAATATCATACATTCGTAGAAAATTTACGCAAAAATACGCCTGGTGAGTTGATGTGTCATTTTGTGGAGATCAATTTCCTTGTGGTTATTTTTGTCGATAAGTCTATATTACGCAATTGTTGAATATGATTTGACGATAAGGTGTTGTTTTTTCTGCATCAACTCGTCAAAATTATACATGTTATTAAGGGGAGAGGTGCAATGAGATTCACCCCCAGAAATCATTGGCCTCAATAACCTCCTCGAATTTATCAATCATATTGCCGAAATGGGTTAGTCATAAGCAGACGTCCCCAAGATCGAAAATATAGATAAGGGTAAAATCGTATATGGTAAGAATAGTACCTCACCTATGTCGCGTCGTGACCTTTTTTTCCTCGCTGTGTGAGGTCGCTGGGAATGCATATTTTAGTGGCTCACACAAAAATTCCGTTTTTTCACGTCGAATAATCAGCATTTTTCTCTCTTCTAAACATTTTTTCAAAAGAAGCACAAGTTGGAAGAAAACGGTGGATTGCCCAATCCCAAGAATTTCAACATAGACTCCTGCACTTGGCGCTAAAAAACTATAATCTCGACAAAAAATATTTCTACTTTAACTACGAAAACCACAAAAATCTTCAAATGGAGTCAAAAATATTTGTCTCGTACAAAAACTGGCGGTTCTGTACTTACTTCCAGTTTTTCTACTTTTTTATCAAAATCATTTATGTATGTAGCATATACATTTTCAAACCTGTGGACACTGTAAACGTATGTTTCTCATACTAACCACCGATTCTCAAAAAATAGCCAATATCTGCCTTTCTAGATTCTTCAAATTGGCTTATCCATTATGGCACTTCCCAAAATTTAATGTACCAGTAAGTCAGGGGCTCCCAAGGTCAGATTTTCCAGGTAGGGGTAAAGTTGAAAATTTGTTGGGCAGAGGTCCCCAAGGTCAGATTTTTTAGGTAGGGGTAAAGTTGAAAATTTGCGGGGGCATTGTAAGCTAAATGTCTATTAAACACTTAATTTTGTCTCAAAATTAGGCAACCGGTGATTAATTTTTAGGACTTTGGGTAGTGGTGAAACCCCCTTCATACCCCTCCCCATGGGACAGCCTGTTGTTGGGTATTGTAGCTAAATGTCCACTAAACACTTCATTTTGTCTCAAAATTAGACACCCAGTGGTCAATTTTTAGGACTTTAGGTAAGGGTAATATCACCCTCATACCCCTCCCTGTGGGATAATCCGCAGTAAGTCATTTTTGTCTCGTTCCACTCGAACAGTAAGTCATTATTATCGGGGTCGTAAAGGAACATTCAAACCTAAGACCTTGGTAATACTCCCCTACGGGTTGTAAGATATGGTCATTTTTGAACAAAAACGGTCAAAAATGTCATTTTTTCGTCATTTCGTCAGAATAAATACTTATTTTCGCGGTTTATAAACAAAATTACTATTTTTTGAGCCACCCTCGTCCGCAGACCGCGGAGCTCTGTTACATGTATGTTTAGAATATAACCAAAGTTTGTTTATAATTTGTTATTCTTCTATAGATGATTACTTTGATAAAGAAAATATGCAAATCGCGGAAAAAGTCGTCAAAGACGTCATAGCAGCGGTCGATAGCGGAATCGAACGAATGCAACTCGATCGATTTTCAATAGAAATCGCACATAATACAGATAGTCGATCTACTAGTATTTTTAATAATGCAACGTTCACGGTAAGTTAATCAGTGATCGGAATTCGAAAGTGGATGCAATTTTGCTGAAAGTAATCAAATTTTTAATTAAATGCTTTTTTAGGCCAAGGATCTTCTGCTTCCCGAACGGATACTTTTATATTATTGCCGGGTTCATTGGCAGAATGCCAAGCGGATGCCAGCAGGTATGTGCATTATATTGCATGCGTACATCTGAATACAGTAATCTCCGTGTTTTTTTATTGCCGGCACTTATTTTAGATGTCCTTATGCTCCTTTATACGGATTTGGTCGCTTTTTTGATGCAAAATGGAGCAGCTGGCACTTATAGCTTCTATAGTCAGGATAAGAAGGTAAAATTTCAGATTTTAAATGTTCATGTTCTAAAATATGCCAATTTTAAAATTTTCGATCTTTGACCTGAGTTTTTAAGTTTTTAGCGTTGCTAGTTTAAAATCTTAAAAATTTAATCGCATTAATATTTAATCGCTTCAGCCGAGCGTTATTTCCCTTCAAAAAATGATCGTACGTGATAAAGCCGGTCGATTGGGCACGGACGGAATTTATTTAATTGCGACGCAGCCCAAGCCGGAAATGTACGAAATTAAGTGTCGAACGAAAAAAGAGACCCACGTTTTGGCGGCTAAAATACAATCGGCTATAGATAAATGCCCTACACAAAAATTTTTACCTAGTAGGTCTATTTGTTTATTTGTTAACACTATTTCATTTTTCTTTTTTCCCGATTTTCCGATCGAAGTTCATGCAGCTTTCTTTTCTCTAAAACGTTTTTTCCGGTGGCTCATCCACGACGTCACAATAATTTTCCATTTTTCTATTCTTAGGTCCTGTTGAAGAAAGAGCTCCAGAAATAGTACCAAAAACTGTAGCTTTATTAAATGACGGTGATTTAGAAGAATTGGAAGCTTTATTCGGTAAAATGCTTTTCACAATGTGTATTCAGCTTTTATTTATTCGATAATTCATTTTAGCTAAATTTGTGCCCACTAACGACAAATTGAAATCATATTTCGATGATTTATTTGTAGTCTACGAAGAAATTAGGGTAAATTTCAGCGATTGTTGTGCAGGTCTTTCCTTAAGAGGCGTAAGAAAAGATTGGGTCTGAACTAACCTGTTAGAACTGATCCCTTGGCTAAGCCTCGGTGATAGTGCAACAGTCCAGTTATCCCCAGACCTACAACAACAAAGATAAACTTTGTCCTAAATACGGGGGCCTTACCAAGGACCTCCGCAGTCTCCTAGATGAGACAAGGAATCCCCTCAGGGATAAACTTACTTGGGTATAACCCGTAAGGGGTTTCCCAAAGCTTACCTGATGTAAGCCGGCGCCTGGGCCTCTGGCCCTCCGCCTTCGTCGATGCGAATAATCTAAATAAATAAACGAATATATTAAACAATATGTCCGGCGAAATATGCAAAAAGAATGTGGGTATACCACAGTAAATAATTCATAAACAAAACAAGTTGCTGGGAAAATTGTATTTGGGGACGCCAGCAATATAGTCAAAATATAATAAAAAACGAGATAAAGTGAAGAATGATTTTCACTATCTTTTTCGGTCTTTCTGTGGCGCTCCATTCTATGCAAATGTCTGCGCCGCTGGTCGTCCCTTTCTTCGATTTGCATGGCGATTTCCCCACACGAATTGGCATCAACAGGGTGCCCAACACGATCGCATATTCTTCATGCATTCAAGACATTGCTAATTTTTCAGGAGTTCCTTACCGACATAATGAATCGTGCTGGGGCTGATGCAGAAAAAGACAAAGTAAGAGGTTAATGACATCATTAGTATTGTATCAAAATTAGAAAATGTCTGTTGAAAATTAATTAATATTTTTTTAACTCAACCTTACAGCTAAAATTTTGAAACTGTGCTAAAAAATGAAACTTCGAACATACAGTTTTTTATCACTCACGAGAAAGTTTGTGTGAGTACTAAATTGTCCCTATACCGTTTGTTTTCCTATTAGTGATGTTTAAATTTTCCATATTTATTGTTCTGTTATTTTCCATTTTATCAATTTTGTTTTTATTTTATAAATTTTTATGCATATTACGCTCTGTTTCCTAAATTTGTTTTCGAGTTTCATTTTTTCCGATCACTTTTTTCCTCTTTTACGTTATAGATTGTTTTCATATAACCGTTGTTTTTTTCATAATTCAATTGTTTCCTTTCACTTTCAATATTTTTTAGTTCTTCGCTCTCCTTAGGTTTTCAGCATTTTTAGTTTTTCATATTTCATATCTTGTTTGTCTTTCTTTGCTCTTAGGTTTTTTCTTTCTTGATCGTGTACCCTGTTATTCTTAATATTTTATCGTTTCGCTCGTTTTAACATATTGTCGTTTTTAGGATGGTACATATTCATCGGGAAACCTACTTTGTTGTCCGCTAAATTGTTTAATATTCTATTGTTTAGGTTTTTCGTATTTTCAACGATCACATGACGTCATACCTTGAATCCATAAAGCCTCAAATTATTGGTATAAAATCAATCGAACCATTTTTCGGTCGAACTTTACCAATTATTTTTTTTAAACAGTTCGCCGTTTATTAACCGACAACGCCAATATTTCGATTTCGAAACGTCAATTGATCAATGATTTCCTGAACGTCGGTGATACTGATACTAACAATAGTAGTAATAATAACGGATCATACAACGACGAAACGGATTTGCATTCGCAAACGTCGTCTTCGGCGCCCAATTTTGACGATACGGGTAGTACGAGCACGGTGGCTCCTTCCGAAACTTCGACCATGTCTTTGTCGAATAATGCGGTTTCGCGATCGAATACTTTTCACGGTCGAGTCAGGAATAGTATACGAAGAAGTAGGGATAAATACTTGATTTTATTTAAAGTTCAATTGATAAATGCTCGATTGATGAATATTTTTAGCGAGCTTTTTCCTGAAGTGCGGTGTTTTTTAACCGCGTAGAAATTTTTTGACATTTCCCGCATAGAACGGAAATTGAAAATTGGAGAATTCGCATTATTGTGGCGGTCTTGAGGGTCGAAATCTAGATTTTGACAATAACTTGCTATATTCACTACAACTAATCTGAAGCGCGGCCAAAAAGATGTTTAGTTTCATTTCTTAGTAATCCTTGATTTGCTTGCTTCCATCTAAAGAGTAAAACTCGACACTTTCTTTGAAAAATAGTGAAAATTAGAATTTTCCGGTTGCCATGAATGTAGTTCCACCGATTTTCGTTTGAAAATCTAAACATTACAAATTATCTTTAAAATACATTGTCAAATATTTCAGGAGCCTTTTATTCAAAAATAGGCACCGAAAAAGTTTATATTATATGGTTTATATTATTTGGAGTACCTTATCTCATTTTTCAATCGGTTATCGTCTATGGAATTCAAATTCGTTGCGCCAAAATTCGCACAATTTTTTCAGGTCTGAGAAAATACCCTACGATCTGCGGTATACCCGAAGTCGATGTCAAAACGCCCGGCGTTGTTGGTGACGTGGAAATTGTAGAAAGTTCATGCGAAGTAAACAGTGAAAAGTTGTTCGTTTTTCCCATCTAGCAAGATAATGACTTGTTTTTTCTAGAGTATCAATAAAACCGTATCGACCACTGATTCGGGCCATGCCTCGGAGCAAAATTTTTCTAAAAATGTTCTACCGAACCAATTTATGATTAAATCGAAGGTGAATTTGTACGCTTTGTTGTAAGAACGAATAATTTTCATGCAAATTAAATTTTCAGCTGGAAATGTTGGCGTTACGACAATTAAACGCCAAGTAAGTAAAATCATTCGTAATTGTTTGTTCCTAATTCCAAAAACACTGATGTTTTCGCTTAGCATTTGTACTGTTTTTGCTCTTTACAGCTTGGGATGTAATGTTTCCAGGGTTCATACACAACCTGGAAAACCTGGAAAACACAGGGAATTTTTTTTCAGGTCTGGAAAACCTGGAAAACACAGGGAATTTTAAGGAAAAATGTTGAAAATTACAGGAAAATCGTCAAATTTTTCGCCGCGCTGCGGCGAGTTTTCTTATTCGACTATGCACATTGAAAGTGAAATTGCTTAAAATCATCGAGTATTTGAGATCGTTTTTTTTACTTTTCCAACTTCAACTTTCAATGTAGCCTTTAAATTATTATGTCAAAGTCAATGTTTCAATTGGATTGTAAGGGTAATATTCGAGAAAACATTCAAACTCCTCATTTATGCCAGAAAATTGGAGACTAATCAACAAAATGTTTTCGGCTATATAGAGCATTCATACTTGCGAGCGAAAAAAAATCTAGTCTGGTCAGGGTTTTTTAGGTCAATTAGGAACCATGGCTTCTAAAAATTCTGATTGACTCCTAAAAATTTAGGGGCACAAGCCAACATGGCTTATAAAAATTAGAGCCTAACGACCCTTTTGATTGGGTGAGTTTCCTGTCCGGAGATGTATTCTTATGCGTTTTTAAGAAAAAACATTAGAAAATTGTCTGGCGCTTCGCGCCGGATTTCAAATCACTTATGATTCTTGTTATCATTTCTGTTGTGCGGTTGGAAAATGGCGGCCTAGCTTACGCTGGCTTATGGCTTTTAAACATCAGCATGTTATGGATGAGTGTTTGACCTTGTATTGTTTTTTAACATATTTGACTAAAACCTAGATTTTTCTACATTATTTCCACAAAATCATTTTGTGGTTCTTTAGAATTTTCGACTTTCGTGAAGATAACTTTGTGCATTTGGAAAATGATTAAGCGCGGGACAATAGCAGAGGTTCGTCTGTCTGAAAAAGTCTTTCAATTCATTGCTGCTTGCCTAATTTCTGAATTGTAGTTTGGCGGAGTGAAAACATGTTGAATTCACTGAAAAATTAGACTTTTCAGGCAGGAAATAGATATCAAAAATAGTCATTTTCCAACGATATAGAATATCAAAATCTTAATTTTTTCCGATGCTCTGCACCGCATTAATTACCGATATCCGAGTCCGAAGTAAAATATCTATCACACTTTTTTATGGTTTATACGTTGGTTTATATATATCATAAATAATTATGATTGGTAAATTACTGGCTCTTGATATACGAAAACGTTAGAAAAATTTTTTAACGCTTCCACCAATCAAATGGTGAAAATATTACGATTGATCATCGGTAGCTGCATAAGAGTGTGCTGAAAAATTAATTTTCTGACGTTTTAGAGGCCTCGGAACCAAAATTTTTCGGCACTAGGTTGCGCAATAATTTTAAATAAATTTTTTGATTCAGAACTTTATTTTTGATGATACTTTAGCTCACACATGTTTCTATTATTCAGTATTTTTCTTTAGTATAGTATATTTCATCATTATAAAAACCTGGAAAAATTTCATTTGTCAACCTGGAAAACCTGGAAAACACAGGGAATTTTTTTTCTCCAACTTTGTATGAACCCTGTGTTTCGAGTTTTTTTAGATTAGAAACCGAAGTTGCGCTCATGAAAGAAGAATGCAAGCATCATCGAGAAAATTTGAAAAATTTCCAAAATCAACAGAAAAAGTTGACTACGTCGGCGGCAGTCGTCGTATCGCACAGTCGACAGTCGAGCGCGGATTCGACGCACCAAACGCTGGAAGAATTGAGGCGTTTGCACACCAACTTGGACGAAAAGAAGCAAAGTTTCCTTCGCATGGTCGACGAAAAGGAGCGCGAATTTAAAAATCGGGAGGCGATTTTGGCGGAAAAAGAGGTATAAATTAGCAACTGATGTTATGGGAAATTTGAAATTCAAAGAATTCGACATTAAATTTGTGGGGAAGTGGGGAGCATATTTTTTTCTGACAAGTTCTGCCGGGCTTCTGGCAGGACAAGTAATGTAACCTATCAGAATTAATTTTCCGTGATATCCAGTCCAGAGGCGCCAGTTTTTGCTGCCGATTTTCTGCGAGTCGTTTACTTCATCCTTTCTTGGAGCATCTTTCTGAGGAATTGAAATTCTCATAATTTACGATACTAATTCTCGTCATTGTGTTTGTTGTTGAACTTAGTATGCTCCACTTGTGATCTTAGTGCGAGTCGGTTTCATAGTCTAGCCTTCAGGTGTATGTACTATCATTTTTTCTTTAAACGAGGTATTTTGAGAGAAATTGTGGTTAAATTTTTCAACTATCGAGAAAAATTATTAATTTTGTCGCATTTTAGAAGGTCAAAATATGAAAATTCAGATCACTGGTTTTCACTAGACAAACATTTCTGATATTTTTTGTGTTTTTGAACTTTGAAGAACCTATCAAGAGATTTTCTGGGGTTTTCCTTGGCAGAACATGGATTTTTGCCCTCAAGAGCTATGACATTCCCAAACAGTTTCCATGTCCTATACATCATTTACAAATTATACATCATTTAAAATCGAGTTCGCCGAATGATGTTTTTGACTATCCCTTCAGACTTTGCGCTACTGTAATGTTTGCTTTGCGTGTTATTTGTACATATTTGTGAACTGCGATCAATGATGAATTAGATATTGGAAAGCAACTGTGTATATTCAGACATGCAGGGCAATAATTTTCCAGGGGAGGGTCCTCGAACTTTTCATCGAGAGGGGTGGCGTGAGTGAGCAAGACAAAAAAAGCTTCGCAAGTATGTTTTTCATACAAAATACGCATAAAAATCAGCAAAAAAACTGTCCTTAAAAAAGTTCAGGGAGGGGTGTTCGACGATTTTTTCGGGCCGGGGGATCCAGGTCTCAGATAGGAGGGTCAACCTCCCCCCTGAGCCCTTATGTGCATTTATGTATGTAATCAACCGTAGTAGCAAGATTTGAAAGCTTTTATAATTTTTTGGAAAATGAGATAGAGTTAATCAGAATGGTTCTTGGTTTGATGATTAATAAATGATGAAAACGAATATAAATAATAGAAATTTTGCTTTGAAATCAAAAATTTAGCCGAAACACGAATCAATATCAAACGGTTGAAATTCTTTGGATCGGAATCGTTACCGGAACTAAATAATTGATTAATTTCAGAACCGTAGGCGGAACCGATATTTTTTCATTAAAAAATACAGTTTTCGATAGGTTTACTCCTTTTTAAATGGAAAAAAGAATAGATTTTTTCAAGTTCTGAAGGTTCGTTCTAAAATTTACTTCCATAATAATAATATTCTCTAATTGCAACAACTTTAGGATTCTTAAAAGTTGCACTAATGAATTTCTGTAGAATAGGTCTGTAATAATAAGTATGACCCGTAACCAAAAAATATTCTTTATATTTTACTACTAAATTGGCCAATCGTGAAATCATGCTAACTAACTACTGCATTGTCAGCAGCTGATCATTGATCTTTCAATATATGTAGGCTGCAATTTTCGATTTCTGATTATTTAAAATAATGCCCAGATAAGGCAGGATATTGAAATACGAGTAGAAAAATCGATCAGTGTTCTGACTATGAATATTCTATATGATATTTTTTGGTCGGCACGATAATTTATGTAAAGGCTTTTCGCAATTATCAACTTATATTCTTTGCACAGGAACCGGAACCGTACGGCTCCTAATTTTTCGAACCGGAACAAGTATTAAGAGTTCTAGATAAGAAACCTACACTCCGAGAAAAACTGGAACTGTTGCACCCCTAATGTCTAACGTCCTAAAAGTTGAGCAAAGATTCGGAAAAAAAGCTAAAATAATGTTCATCTATGAAAAAATTGGGAAGATAAAAAAAAAGTTAACGACCCTATAGTTTCGGATGAATAAAGCTGAGGAAATGAAAATTTCGTTTGAGCGGAAAAAAGTCAAAAACGTCAATTATTACGCCATTTCTTACTACAAATAAGAATTTTTATTGATTTCCGGACCAAAGAAGTATTTTTTTTTTTTTTGAATTATTTTCCTATTTCTGAGACGAAAATTTCGAAATTTGTTGCCTTCAATAAGCCACTACTGAATTATGGGCAGCCCGTGATTCCGCACATGAAATCTCCGCCGAACTTACGGACAGTGGTATTCCATTACATGTATGAATAGAGATGAATTAAATGATATCCAATTCGTGCAGTCGCAAGATTTCTGAGAGTTCCACTTTCGGAAACTAGAATGCAGCTTTTTGTTAACAGTTTTGTTGAACTTTATTGCAGTTTTTAAGTTGTTTATCCAATGCAACAAGATCAATTACAGACCAAGTTTCCACTATTTTGCAGTTTGTGCAACTTCTTGTTCAAAGACTCGCAGACAAAGACGACTAGTGTAACGTGAGCATCACGGTCGGATGCACTATATTAGCATGCGGAATTTCAAAATTTACACCTTCCCTTGAATTTGGCTATTTGGTTTCCCTTGAATTTGGCTTCCATGATGCTTCCGAATCCAAACTCAGCTTCATGTTTAAAATTATAGTTGGCAAAAAGTTGGAAAAATAGATTTTATCCTTCTGAAATGCACTTAAATTGGTCTTTTCAATACTGGACCGCCAACATTTTTTTCCCTTTTCTAGAAATTTTTTCTCCAGAAACCACAATTTGTAGAAAAATAGTGGCTAGACCATTGCGAAGAATTATAAAATAAAATTCGGTGCGAAGCGCCAAAAAATTTTACTGCGTTTACTGATACTATAGCCTGGAGAAGCGTTTCCTGACCAGATAATGTCGATAAAATCCTTTTGTACTTTGTACAAAGATTATCAGAAAAATTTTTGTACGAAGCCAAAAATGTTTGTCTCGTACAAAAAAATACAGTATGTGTGACTAATTTAAAGCTGATCAACCAACTTTCACTCTGAACGTGCACACAAAATTTACTTTTGCATGCTACTTCTTATGAATAGTTTTTTAAGGCGGGCATATGAACATGTGCTTGGGATGAGTGCTGTAGGATCCTCCGAGATCGATGTTCACATGGCTAATCGTACGGTGACCAAAGCAACATTTGCCAATTACTCGACTGAAATGAGCTAGCCATATAAACATTATCCTTTTTGGACGAAACAATCGTTAGTTTTTTAGTCGAATATGGTCATTGTTGATCAAAAAGATCAAAAATATACATAAAATTTTCAGTTTCTAGACAAAATTTACTATTTCAAAGCTATTTTTGGCACTTTTTGTTCGAAAAAATTCAAATTCCCTACCCTCCCGGAACTCATAACTCTGTTTATACATGTTCGACTTGGTAGAGAAATAAGTTGAACGACTGACGGACAAAAATAAGGTAACAAAACATTTATTAAGCATCTACACTTCGATTGAAAATTTTTAATTTTTAATGTACTATTCTATTGATTTTACTAATCATGGATGCACATGAGGGAGGTTAGACCCCTAATACTACTTTTTCAACTTTTAAAAATGGTTAAATGTGGTTATTCGCTACTACATGAATTTTAAAATTGATGAAAAATTGGTGAAAAATCAGATTTTTGCCTATATAGGCTTACTCCTCCCGTTAAATATGGTTAGCCATATCGTAGCTACTGGGACCCCCATACCTTTGGTCGAAAAAAATTGAGAAACGTCACTTTTTTGATGGAAAGTTATTTTTGGACAAAAGGTAAGAAATATTAATTTACATGAAAATCACAACTTTTTAAACCGTTTTTGAAACTTTTAGGCCAGAAAAATTGAAATTTTTTTCTCTCTTTCCTCAAAATTTTGGGCAACCCTCACACCGGGGAAGTTTTAGCCGTTTATCTCAATTCCCTATTGCCGCTTTTTTGAACTTATTCTCTTTATTTTTGTTTAATGCTATTTTATCTCATTTTTCTTATGAACTTGGTTTGAGGCTTTTGCAGCGCATTTATTCCTTCTTATACCTGTTATTTTTTGAAAAATTTATTGGTAAATTTCGTAATTGTATAGTCGACTTTATTTTGTTATTTATTAAGGCAAAATTGAGCCTCGAAGACCAAGAATTGCGCTCTCGTTGGGAAAAATTATACAAGGCTTGGGATCAAAAACGTTTCGGTTCGCCGTCTTCGACCGTAGTCGAAGCGTCGTCGCCGCCCCCGCCGCCGCTATCTTCTTCGTCCCCTTTTCGACGTTCAAATTCCATTTTGATGTCCCGAAATTTCGTCCGTCATTCGTTAAGTTCCAGCGACGTTTTATCCAACGTTAGCGGCATTAATAATTTTCCCCCGTCGTCGTCGTCCGCGTCGCGCATCCAACGACCGCCGCAACTGCCGTCGCCGGTCGACGAAGATCCGCCGTCGCCGTTCCCGCCGCCGCCGCCCAATTTCGACGAATCGTCGAAATTGCCAACGCCCATTTCCGGTTTGGCTCGTTTTTATCCGTTGGGTCGTTCGAGTTTAAAAGCGAAAAAGTGGCATTCGACGTCCAAGTTGACGCGTAATCCGTCGAGCGTTTCGAGTTTAGGCGGCGCAGGCGCTGCGTCGCAGCAACTTTTGCCTAGTAAATTGGAATCTTTGAGCAATGTTGGATCGTCGGGTAGAAAAAAATGAGGTATGCTTCTGTAAATTTTGTAGGGCACTTTTTTGAACATTTTCTTAACTCTGAGATACGTTATTTTTATATTTGAAAAATTTCGAGGGTAATGTTTGATGCTAGTAATTGAAAATTTTCAATTTTCTCAAAGGAAAATAAGGTGAAGAGGCGCGTAAAAACAAACGTGAAAAACGTCAAGATTTTTTCATGCTTGGATTTTCAAAATTTTCCTCACATTTCATTTGCATTCAGATTGTAATTTGGCAGACAAGTTCCATTTTTTTCGGTTGAAAAGTCTAATTCAAATAATGATTCTCATGAGTTTCGTAGAGTAAGAACGGTTTTTGAAAACTCGACGTGACGCAATTCGTTATTATGGAACGATGGACAGTAGAGAACAGTACCCTTAATTTTTCTACATGAATTCAAGGCAAAAGTATTTTTCTCTTCGTGAACTTTCAAACTCCCTCGTATAAAACGCATTGTTTTGCCTGAAAATTAAAAATACTTAGAGGCGAAATATTTATCATTCAAACAGAGAGGCGAAAAATCATTCAATCATAGGGGCGAAAAATTTATCATTTGTGGACAAAAATATTTCTCAAAACGAAAAACTAAATGTCTCTACTGTACTTTTTTAAATGAGAGAATTAACAGTGATTTAAGAAAAATTGTATTAAAACAGCCATTTGAATTTTTCGTTCTTTTTTGTTTATTTTTGTGTTCAAATTTTTTTGAAATTCAATTCTATAAGTTATAGAGTATTTTGAGTAGAACCGAACTGGATACAAAATATCGATACAGAATGTATCTATGAGAAAAATACTGCTGTCGGGCTTGAGTAAAAAATTTTCCTTTGTTTAAAAATCTTTGGGCAATCTTATGTGTATACGAAGGGGCGTTCAAAAAAGCAGTAAGACTAGGCGAAAATTTATAGCACGTCGTAACCTGAGCAATATATCACGTTGTCTCAACGGGTTTAGTTTGATAAAAATCAAGAACTGTTCGATGACACAGAAGATAGGCGGAAACTCAAAAAAAAAATTTGAGGGGTAGGCTTTCCAGATGAATTCGATTCAGAAAAATTAAGGTTCAAATTCAATAAATTCAAAGATTCAAAACAACGAATTCAGTTCTGATTTAAAAAAAACAGTCCAACTTCATGATTCTAGCATAAAGATTTATATGTTAATTATTGACTAGGACAACCATGTTTGACTATGTAGCGGATTTGCATTTTATCGAAGCAATCCACCGCTTATAATACAGCTAAACCGAAACTGCGATTTTGCAATTCGTAAAATCGGAACCGTGGATTCTATAATTCTAAAACCGAAACCGGATAACTCAAAAAAGTGCAACCCGACCATCTTTAATATTTCCTAATTTCTTTTCAGGCCCCTGGATCAATTTCCTCGATTTCAGTCGAAAAAAAGATTTTCATTTTATGCTATTGAACTAATCGAATAATTAATTGATTTGTAAATCTGCATACCCAATGTGTATTATTATACTCAAACGTCAAAGTGCCTACTTTTCTATAGCAAAGCCAAATTTACTTTATTTTTGCACTTCTCGTTTTTATTATTCCGCGCAACTTTTTACAGACTGCATTTCCGCTGCGGAACTGAAGACTGTGTGCAAAAGTGTAAGACACCCTGTTGCTAATGATGAAAAGGTATTTATGCATATCATCGTTCAAATTTATAACGTAACATTTTTATTTTCTTTTCGTCTTCGCTGCTTTGTTAAATTCGGAAAACGTGGAAGCTACTTTTATAGCTTTTTTCTTTATATTCTGATGCTATTATGTCACGATTTTGGTGGTTTTCTGTTATATTTGTATTTAAAATTTAATATAAATTTTTTCGCCAGGACTGCACTAGGTGTTTAGTAAATCAACATTTCGCTCGGAGGGTGGAAGACAAACAGTATTTTCTATCCTGAATGAACTTAAGTCGAAATTTCCTGAGTAGAATATGTAATGGAATCCTTGGTCACGTGGTTATTTCATCGTAGCATGAAAATGTGGGCGATTTATTGAGTTTTGCGTCAGAGAGAAAAAGTCTGGTTGCAAAAATCAAGCACGTTTTGATACCGAATCAAAGAACAAAGAACTTTTTTTAATTCTTGGAAATTCAGAATTTGTGTTGCAGAAGTAGTTAGATGTATAATCTGCTTTTTATAAAATGCTTCCAAATTGAAAAGGTGACACAAATCAGTACTGTTGGCAAAATCGTTAACATAGAGCCCTGGCTTTAAAATTTCTAATTCGAAAAATTGTTAAAAGTAAGGTCAGTGTGCTCACAAATTTCCAGTCCTATGTGATACATTTGTCACGGACAGCCGCTCAAGTGATATTACAGTATACCTCCAATGTCGGATAGTATGCTCATTTATTATTGTATTTGCACACTTTCATGTTCCGTTTTATGTAACTATTGCCGTGCATGACAAATGACTTTAGCACACAAAGTCAGCGTCCTTCCAGAGATCCTTTCCTGCGTCTCTACTGGGATGCACGCGCGCTGGCTTCTTGCCCAAGAAAGGCCAGCGCCAATTATTTTTTAGCCTTTGCCTCGACCTTCTTCTCCTGCAAGAAGCGTCGACTATTACTGTAGTCACCGCCTCCTACCGTACTCAGGAGCTACTGACACTCCTATTCCCGCTAGCATAAATACGGAGTTAGTTCCACCAAACTCGTATTTCGGTACTACAGACCTTGGATCAATTCAAAGCGCCTTCACGTCAATGTCGTCCTTTTATATAAATTAATAAATAAATAATTTGAATATTGTTTCGGTAAGTCTTCTCCATATGCTACAACATTGGGTTTGGACCCCAACCCCTTTTCTCTCCTACTCCAGTGTCAATTTAACTCTTCAGTCCTCTATCAGGTTTCTCCCTCTAGGGACTTCATATTAGGACTAAGGTTCCAGCTCTCCACAAGAAACTTTCCGGGACATGGGATTGCTGACGTCTCTCGCATCATCTATGGGCAGTCACTCTATGTGATAGGTTCTGTGGCGTACAAGGTGGAGGTGAGTAGCGTTTCCTACCTACAGTACCCCATTGCCTGCAGCTCCCGTTGCACCTTCTAGCCCTCACTTGAGGCCGCACTACTTTCCTACTTCATCCTCACAACACCACACCTAACGTTACACATTGTTTTTCAGAAAATCTGATATACTACTTGCTTTCGTCCTTTATTGTTTACAAGCATTCCAAGAAAATCAGGCTATAGATTCATCACCACATTAACGATGATAACCCCGCGTGAGTACTACATGGCCGATTTATAATTTAAAATAATAGACAGAAAAAATCAAAAGATGTGCAATTTGATACGAAATTTTCACCATAGAAAACTCTGCACTGCATACTGAATTCCCTGAAAAGGAAAGACTAAAATGTTTGGAAAAACACCATGCTTATTCCACTGAACAGTGTCGATACCTGAGTGCAAAAGAGGGGCAGGCTAGAGACCGGGTAAGACTAAATAGTGTCCTAACTATCTCGATATATAGCCCACAATTATAGCCTTTGATTTGTCTCGAGAGTTGGTCCACCATTTAGCCCTAGATTTAGCCCACTAATTACCTCTAGATTTGCCTCAGACTTTTGCCCACCGTTTTCCTCACGATTTAGCCCGGCATTTGCCCATCGATTCATCTCGACATTTAGTCCAGCAGTGGCCTATTGTTTAGCCCGAGAATTGTCCACTTTCCTTGACGGAAAGTGGGGGCAAGGCAGAGTCAACTAGCACAGCAAAATATGTGTTCACATGCGGGGTTAAAGTGTTTTTCACAGTGTCTGCAGAATGTCGCTGGTGTGAACACTGTCAGTGTGGTGAGTGGCGTATTTATTTATGATATGAGACCCTTTTCTAGTGGGATACATTGCCCAACTTGTGATTATTATTTTGAAGAATAAAAATTCATTGACTGCAAAGCATTTCTACAGTAAGATGTCGATGATTATCATCGTATGTAGTGTATGAATCGACGCCAATAAACAAGGGTCCACTGTAGATAACTGCAGCTAAGAGACTGTTGGGTGATTGCGTAACAATGAAACAGCAAAATACAACAGATTAGAACTCAAACACTGTAACTTGCAGAGTTTAACGCATTATTTCTGTGGTGGTATGCTAGTCGATGGGAGACCACATCAATCACTTTTTTCCTAATCCGTATCGTAATTTAAATTCGACATTTGGAACGGATCTTTTCTGGTTAAGGGTCTATCAACTTGATCTTCTTCCCAATATTCATCTACCACGTTTTCTAGAAGATGTACATATTCCTGGAAATCCACCTGTTTTTGAAACAATATTTCCTTTGTATCTTAGCGCACCACCATGCAGGGCGATTTCGTGGGCTAAATTTTCACCGAAAAATGCCACATTACCAGCCCACAATGTTTCTTTTGTTCTTTCTTCATTTGAAAACTGTTTCGATATATAGATAAATATGAGTATTTCCTTTGTTTAGCCCGCCATCCCCAGTTAGTCCCACATTTTGCCCCTAAATTTAGCCTCCCATTTGGGCCTAATTTGCCCGTGATTTTACCCTGACTTTAGCCCGCTATTTGGACCGAGATTTACCCAAAGATTTAATCCGCCAAATAGCCCACGATTTGTGCCTCGATTTGCCCTGTGATTTACCCCACACTTTAGCCCACCATTTGCCCCTAGCCTACCTTTCGTTATTCGGCCCTTATTGAAGGAGGCTTACCTTTTGTGTTTGCCTATGTTGGACAAAAGTGTTTCATCGATTACAGTAATAAGCTCGCTAGTTTTCCCGTATTGAGCTTACTTTCATTTCATCGCTACATTGATCATTTCCAAATGAAGGCAAACAAATATTTCATGACAATTAGCTTATGTTGCTACGACAAATTTTAAAGAATTGACGTCTTTTGGCACAAATGATAACTTTTACAATCAAAATTAAAAGAAGTGAAATCTTTTCTTGAATTTATTTCGAATAACAGAAAATTCTTTTTAATTGTGCGAGAATGATATGGGACCTTTAACAAAATTGTTAAGGAAAGACGTAAGTTTTGAATAGGTGGAAAATTGTCAAAGAGTTGGAGAAATTGAATAACACTTTCGCCTTTTCATTGCTGAAGCAACTATACTATAATTGGCCATTTATTTCACACATTGGAAAGTATTAGAGCTAAAGGTAACGAACTCCAGTAGCCTATGCCACTAGAATACTTCAGGAGCTGCTCTAATTTGTTATGTACTTCTGATGAACATGAGCTGGCAATAGAATCTGATCATACAGCAGTCAAGGAAGTGGTGCTAGAAAAAGCAAATCCTTCCTCAATAATTGTTAAATGGGAATTGCTTTTGAGGGATGTACAAGCTGGTAATTAAACTAAAGAAACACACAAAAGATCACAGGATGCTGACTGCTTGTCTAGATTGCCAGTTAAAGTGTGTTTCGACATCAAAGAACGTGGTTTGCTAAATAAAACACTCGCTACAATAAAATTTTATAAGTATGGTAGCATAGACAAGCCTAACGCAGAGAATATAAGAAATCATCAGGAAATTAAGTGAAAATGATGCAATGGACACTGACGAATTTATTGAAAATGAGATCATCCAAAATTAATGACTGCAAGAAAATTATTGTGCCAGGAAAGTAGATAACGTTGACTTTAACCCGGAAGTAAGTGAGAAATATTTTTGGGCAGGAATGTGAAAAGCTACCTCAGATTTTGTGATGAATGCATGTTATGTCTCATCAATAACTCGAATATAAAGGAGATATTATATTCCATTCATTTTGAAATTATCGATGCAGCGAGGTCGCTGCCAAACTTTTTTTCAAAAATATGGAATGGTCGTTGACTCTAATCAATAAATATTTCCTTCATGATACAGGGTGCTTGATGATCTCTGCTTTCAATCATTCCAAGGTTATCGGAATTGATTTTCTGATTTCTAGTAAGACTGCGTGTGTCGAATCTCCGATCACTGCATCGATCATTTCAAAATGAATGGAGTTGTGCTAAAGCCTATAAAAAACAAATCTAAACACTAAAGTCTGTTTTTCTTGAAATGCTTCCAAATAATGAAAGTGGAAAGCAAGTAGTATTTCAGATTTTTTCGATTTTCTGATAAACAAAATATCATGTAGGGCTGGAAATTTGTGAGCATACTTACCTAACCTTTAGCGATTTTTCGAGTGGAAAAATTTACATTAAGAACTTTATGTAAACGATTTTGACAACAGTACTGATATGTGTCACTTTTGTATCTGGAAGCATTTTAAAAAAACAGGCTATAGGCGTGCATTTCATGGGATGTTTCCTATGGACAGAAATAATAACCCATCCATTATAGAGAGATCATCAATCATTTCATTTTTTAGCTGCATATAGCATACTAGTACCTACAACAGCAGAACTATTCACCAATGACATTGTTTGTCGACATTTCATTCGAAAATTTCAAAGTCAGACAGAGAGTCAGACTCTGCGTCATTATTGACTAAAATAACTTGTTTGTGATACATTGATGAAGTGAACATTACAGCATATCATCCAATGGCAAATGGTGAGGTAAAAAAATTAAACATTTAGTTCAAACATTGGTTTAAACATTGGTTCAAACGCCAATGACAATGCATGAGAACGACAGTCCACCAGATTGGGATTTGCATGCATTTTTTGCTAATTTCATGGCGGATATGCATGTGATTGGATCAACTGGCTTTTTGCCATTTGAGTTGATTTTGATTGATGTTCAGCTCAACACATAGATGCTGTTTGACCTGTCAACCACCATTGCATATGATCGACGTACTAAACTATGAGCAGGAAATCAGAACAAATTTTATAGACATGTGAATTGAATAAAAGTAAAAGTAAAAAAGATAAGTGCATTGATACTGTATAAAACGACTTACCGTAGTCACAAAAATTTTTTCCTCAATTATAGTCTATTTTTTTGAAATGCTTGTAACCAAAAAAAGATGAAATGAAATATACATTGTTTCTTTAATCGCCGCGCGTGAGCATACTATACTGTATTACGGGAAAAAACCCGGTAATCGAAGTTATTGACGGAATTGAAGGCTTTTTGTTAGGAAAAAAGTTGGCAATTGGAAAAAAATATTTCGCACATGGTTCTCATTTAATGAAAAAAGTTCGGGAATTAAGATCTTGATATAATTGGTGTGCTTTGGAAAGTTAAAATCTCAAAATCCAGCGTATTGCACAGCAGCGCTGGTCATTTGCATAGCTTTTTCAGCGCCGAGCGAATATTTTTTTAGCCGCGCGAAATTTTTTTTTGACATTTCTCGCGTCGGACGGAAATTATTTTTAAAAGAGTTATCGAGTTGAGTTGAGAGTTTAGTCACAGTTTATAGCTGCTGGTTAATCGATTCCTAACGTACAGTCAACAACGATATTATCTTGGCACGAAATTCTGCATGCGTACTTACTTTCAGCATTTTTGCGTTACAAGCATTTGAAAAAAACAGACTACAAACAATAAAAATGCGTTAGAAGAAGAGATAAAAACAAATATAGTGCAAAGGTACCATTAAAGACAATTCATCCATGCCAAAAATTATCAGCAGGTTTTACGAGATACATACAGCGTGTTCCTGACAAAAGTGGCGGAAGTGGTACTCCATGTCTGGCATTTTTGATTCATGTAGTTCTGTAATATTTGAGGATGCAATCATTTCCTAATAATATTCAGTCAGTTGAGAGTGGGGCTAGTTTACATTCGACATGATCTAGAAAACGGGCGGCTGCAGATGCTCAGCGAGAGTCTATGAACCATAATGAACCATATATATGGAACAAAGTTCCAGGCGTTCCAAATTTATCACAATCAACTGCCCTCTTCTAGTTTCGAATTAATGGTGCTGCAGAGCTCGTGAAGTTCAATGCAGCAAAATATGCCATCCTCCATACTGATGGCTCCACACAGCAGCACAGAAAGAAAATATGGAATGAAGGAAAAAGGAAAAATAGCAACCTAACTGATTGTTTTTATGAGTATTTGGAACAAAAATCATTTACTGCTCAGGCGAATTAATTTAAAAAATTAATTTACTGACAAATCTCTCTCGCAATCTTTTCAACTTGTTTATTCAGAAGATAATCTATGTGGATTTTCAGACGTCAGTAAATTCTTCCACACTACAAAGAATAGGCTTTAGCTCCCTTAGACATGCTTGGAATGTGAAAAAGTGTGAAGGAAATTCGTGGGCATATTATAACTACATGTGCGTCATTTGTTAAAATTTTCTTTTCTTAAATTATAATGGTTATTGCCACGGTAATCTAAGACAAAAGACAGCCATGTTTATAATTTTCATGAACACGTTTTTTGTGCGAATGCTCATTTGTGATAAATGAATTACATATTGAAATCTGCATGTTCCAAAATTTTGGAAAATCTGTTTGGCACATGAAAAGAATGAAAAACCGCAGAGGCCGGTTCTATTAACTAAAACTGAGGATCATCCCGATGTATTTATTAACTGCTTGAAACTGGGTTTCAGCTCAGCGCGACGTCGATTTCACCTTTTTTGTGTTTCACTAAAAAGTTCGAGTTCGGTATTTGCTGAACCTGAGGTTTGAGATTGAGCGCGAGATAATCTCGGGCATAACAATCAAAACACCTAAAATGTTGTACGTCATTCAAGTCATATGTATGACATATTAGAAAAATTCCAAAACTAAAGAAAAAACAAAAAGGGATTTTTTTGGAAAACAATGTGAAAAAATTTAAAATTACAAGCCCGTACTGCATGAAAAAGTAACGGCCAACAGGACAAAATGTGCTAAAAATGTGGTCAGAAATTTCAAATATATTAATTTCTTTTTTTGTTATCTATTGATTCCTTCACCATTTGTAGGTTGGAATCAAGTTGATAAAAGTAACGATCTTATAGTTCGGCACCATTCATAAAATCTAACTGATTCGTCCCATCCTAAAAAATTTTTTCACGTTTAATATGTCGATTTATCCATCCATAACACACAAGATTGATTTTTAACAATTGACGATAAAAAACGACAAAAAAGTATGAACTTACCTGTTCGATAACGAGATAAGCTTTGTGTGTGGCTGAAACCGACGTCAGGATCAGGATTAAATTTAAAAATTGTTAGTGAAACCCAACATCTCGAATTCGGACTTCAAGCCGAGCTCGAGATGATCCCGACGTCAAGTTAATCTCGAGATCGAGCTTAAACCAGTTTAGTGAAACAGGTCAGCACTTTTTCAATAGTGTGACGAAAAACCTAAAAAAACAGCGCTTCGTTTTTGTCATGGCGACTTACCGGATAAACACTATCATTTCCATCGAGATTTGGAAAAGTAAGAAGTCGTAAGTAAAATCGGATAAAGCGTTTGGAATTATCCAAAGGATAAATGTCGAAAAATAAAGGATAAAAGATGAAGAACGGAATAGAGACGGAAATAGAAAGACGGCTTATAGTCTAACTATCGCAGCCGCCACATTTATTTGACATAAAACGTTGATTAAAAACGCAAATAATGAGAAAATAAAACAGCCCAGTTACGAAGTGCAAAACTTTAACACGAAAAACTGAACATGACGACGAGTGACCATGAAAAACATACAATACAGAAAACTAAACAAGAAAATCAATTGTTGTTATTGGAAAACGAAACAAAAGAAGATAGGTCAATGCCGATTTATGTGAGAGTGGTCATTGGATTGAATTGTTGAACATAGATTTGGTCAAACGTCTCTGAGAATTGGTGTGAAAGGACCTTAGAGGACACTAGGAGCCATACCTAGCTTTTTCATGATCTACCGCTGAAAATGTATATTTTTATCCCGTTAGTAGGTAGTTGATACGCTAAGAATCTGGATGATACTACTTCACCCCCAAAGGACTAACAGCTGCTATCTTTTTAACGTGTGGCCTTAGATACGTAGTTCATTAGGCCACGTTAACCCTCAGAACCTAGTCAACTGTTATGTATGCTTCCCAAAGAGTTAACGTGCCCAATGAATGTGGGAAGACCTCGTCGTAATTCTACCGACTCGAAACAAGGTTTTTTCGTCTAAACGATGCGTGTCGAAAACGGTCAATCACTGCATTTGACATTTTTTACGCTATTCATTATGTTCAAATGGGATTTGTTCCATCGACATCAAAATTTAAAATTTAGAACTTTGATAAGTTGAAAGAATCAACTCTGAAAATTAAACATACGAAGTAGCTTGATTGATATCAGGAGTTGGGACAGTTGGGACACTGTAGGGTATCAAGTGGTAGTCAGGACAAGATTTTGACTGCTAGTCCGACATAACGCGAGAGCCTAACGTAATCGAATCTGAATGACTAACTTGTCTACACGTCGACAATGTTCGCAGCAAATGCAGAGCTATGGTTTTGAATAAATGCATTCACGAGCATGCCTAACTGTCGTAAAACGAAATGTCGCATGGGTGCTAAAGACTTGTTAGCTTAAAAGCCTTTAGGAGTTGCTTATGTTTGTATAACAAGGTTTTCAACAAGTTTCGCTGAAGTTTATTCAATATAAGGAGCGATTATTTCGATATTCAACGTTATCAGATTCCGTTTTCACACGTTAACACTATGATGTTAATGTGCGCTTTCATGTTTCATGCTTTGCTGGCGATTTTTGGCTATCAATTTCAGTTCGACGATATTACATTCGTACTTAACATCATTGTACTTCAGCTTCAAAAGTTGAGGGTTACCAAGGTGCTACTCCTGATACTAATGTTTGTAGTCTTTTTCATGGCATGGGCATACATTTTCGTACTAGGTTAAGCCCGCGATGTTTCAGATGCAGTGACATGATTATTTCAGTTATCACCATCACAATTTCTTGAGCCTGTTCCTCTGATCAAGGCAGTACAGATTTTCTCTACAATCAGAACAATAAATTACCCAAAGATATGGATTCATCCTTCTCGTCTTGATGCTGACTGTCAGTAAATATCAAAAGTTTGATTCAGTTATTAAGTCCAAAATTTATGACCGACAAGCATGGTGTCTGTGCTTATTCACTTTATAAACCAAGTGCATGACAGGCGCCATTCTAATTGACCCCAGAGCATCCTTGTACAGAGATAAAAAGAGTCTTTCATGATTGCTGGACCAATTATCCTGCCCCAAACATGCCCACTGGAAAACCCTTCAACAATAACTTCCCATGCAGGGGCCTCTAATTCAGGCTCCCTGATTCGTTATGAAACTGACATCAAAAGTGTAATACGTTGTACCCTTAACGTTGAATTTTGATCACAGTCCGTATTTCATTTCCATATAAAGTTTTGACAACAACGATAACACACTACCATGAGATATGACATTAAGTGATATATTACAACTCAAGCGTGTTTTTAATCCTTCATTTAATACATGTTTAATGCCACATTTGTTTAAGGATACAATGTTATTGCTGAAACATTCAGTGTTTACCTTTGTTATTTTATTGCGTTTTGCTCATACTATTTCGGTAAGTGCAACTGTGATAGTAATTGTTAAATGGTGTTGATTGTTGAAGCACGAGTCAATTATTCTTCAGAGGCCTTGCAGCATATGTTCTTTTGACGGAGGTTGGCTGGGGATCCAGATTTTTGGGAAAACTCTGCTTGTCTGAGATTTCTATACCATGAAATATAGAAGTGAATTTCCTCAAATTAAATGTCGCAAGAAAATATATTAAGCATTAGATGGATATGATTTTGAAATATTTCAGAGAAGAATAAATATAAATTTTCAAATAATATCATAAAACTTGGGAATTTAATGTAAGAATGTTTAAAATTATCTGGAAAAAATTCAAATCTTTTTGTTGCAACACTTAGAAACACGAACGAAGTTTTGAAGCTTTCTGATCAATTTTGACTGAGTTATCGGAGTTTTGGAAACAAACCGGGTCTAATCTCCCAAAAAACCTATGCTCTACGTGTACGCTTTGTAGTATTTGGAACCATACTATTTTCTATTTTTTTTCAAATGTTCAGATTGATGTAAGAAAAAATGAGCAACGTTTCCGCCGGGTAATAAGCGACCAAATTGCGGTGCCACATTCTCGACCATGGATAGCTGAATTGAAGATGAACGGTAAACATCTGTGTGGAGCTTCGATAATTATGCGACCGCCCCATCAATTCAGTGTGCCACAAACCGGAAAAACGGACGTCTTGTTGACAGCCGCTCATTGTGTCTTGGATAGCAAGTGAATAAAATTAGGTTCTTTAAAAGAATTTCATTATCACTGTGCAATGCCGTGGTGCTAAATTTTCCAATGTTTGCCATGAACTTGTATGGAGACACTCTCGAAGTTTGCTGTGGGGAAAAATGGGCTGTCTGGCAAGGTTGGTTGTTGCTGATTGCCAAAACTTCAGAAATATGTGGTCTGCTGAAGTTGAATATAGCAACTGTAGCAACAAAAATAATAATCTGAAACGCATTAAGTAAACCATATCTAGACGGAAAATAATGATTTCTGACAAAAATTTAACGTTTTGAGCCTTTAATTAATACATAGCTACAGTCTATTTTTCTTGAAATGCTTTTAAATTATAAAAGTTGGAAGCAAGTATTATTTTAGCTTTTTACAATCTTCTGTTGAACCATTCGTCACGTGAGACTGAAACGTGATGAATTTATTCAATCAACCTTTAACAATTTCTTGAATGGAAAATCCTCTTGTGAAAGCTTTGTGTTCGTGATTTTGACGACATAATTGCTTTTTGTTCTTTTCCAATTTAGAAGCATTTTATAAAAAACAAACTTTAGTGCGTATGATTGATAAAGTTTGCTGGCGTTAGCATCATATGATCAGGCCAACAATATCGCCCGACATTTTTGATTAGGCTGGACCCTATTGCTTGCTGTTTGATTGATCCATTGAATATATCATAATGTTTAACGTACATAACTGGTATTCTAGTGATTCGAGAAAGCATACGTAATAGTAATTTACCAAAATATCCTCACAACTTTGCTAATTATATTTTGGAAAACCTGATGAAGGAAGAGATCACCAAAGATCCCGCCTGGTATTCTTCACGACACCGTGACACATGGAATTGTTTAGAACTTTGTCCATCATTCCATCGCACTGCATCGTACAGCGCCTTGCATACTGCACCACATAAAATTGTGGTGATAGTACAGTTTCATGACTATTCCATAGACGAAGGTTAATCGAGTTGGGCTAGAGCTTGTGTAAAGGCTTCTTGAATGGCGCTAGAGATATGTGACCATCTCGACCAAGGCTAAACAAGAATAACAGGATTCAAAAAGTTGAACTAGATGAAACAGTGTTAATGTGTGAGCGGGCATAATGCCCCATTTATTAGTAAAAAGTCCTAGGATTTTTGTAGGCCGCAGTCGGCGACTGGACTTCTGAATTGGGCTTAAGACAAGCTTCCTTAATCCTCCAGCTCTACTTGGTATGTTATAGAGTTCTTCACATGGAAGAAAAATTAGTTGTTTACATGAGGGTCGTGATATTTCTATTTACTGGAGTGCCAATTATTTTTATATATTTGTTTTAACATAGATAGCGCTTCATTAACAATTTTCTCCACAGACCGAATACCAGCCTGCCTGAGTTTAGTGTAAATCCTAAACGAATAAAAGCTCACTTTGGAAAGCATAACTCAATTGATGATGAACCTTGGGAAACCGTTATTGGAATCAGTCACACACTTGTTAATCCGAGATTCCGTAACCGTGCTGTTGTGGGTTATGATATTGCCCTTCTGAAAATGGAAAGACCAGTAGAGTTCAACGAAATTATCCAACCAATCGCCCTATCGCCTTTTCCATTGAGTGCGACATCGAATTGTTCAGTGGCTGGTTGGGGTAGACGATTAAAATTCTCAGGTGAGCCTCGTTTTCTATTTTTTCTTCTGAACGAGCTTCCTGTTGATGAAAACTTGTTTTTTAGATAGTACTGATCTGACCGTACTGGATTTACCAAATATAAACGATTTCGGTGCGGTTTTGATGGAAAAATTTTCATCATTTGAAAAATCGACTTGGCCAGTAGGTTATTAACGATTAACAAAGCCGTTAGTTGTTATGCGTTGAAAAACTAATAAGTTACAGTTTGCCCGATAACCAGAATAGGATAGCGCTATATGATAAGAAATAAGCTATATTGTTTCACGCATATTTTTGTGACAGGAAAGCGCTTGAGCGCAGGAGTCTCGTAACGATTTTTCTCGGGCAGACATAATTATAAACTTCAGCACAACATTTACGTGTATATTTTCCTTACAAATTCGCTGAAAATGTAGTTTTTTTCAAGTTGATCTCGATATTTGCTTTCAGGGCGACTCTGGCAGTCCGGTAACTTGCTATAAAGATGGCCTACCTTACGTACAGGGAATCGTTTCCATATCTCGATTCGCAACTGATCCGTACGAACTCAAATACCTGGGAGTAAGTTCCTCTAAACATATCGAGATATGTCGATCCGAAATTTACAGTTAGAGAAAATGGAATTTTGAGATGCTGCAAGAAGCTTTTACTACGAATAATTTTTTCCGCCTCCATTCTTTAAAGCTAATGCAACGTTCATTCGGCGAAGCTTTTCTATGATACTGTTGCACTCATACATGATCTTGAGGGTTTACTGAGGGTGCTGACCCCGGGCAGTACCCTGACCGACCCTAAAGCTGAATCTACACTTTCTGGGGATTTTTATACCGCGGAATGTAGAAATAAACTTTTTCCAAAATAAGTTTTACAAACTTATATTTAAGCAGAAATGAAATATGATTTCGAGAGGTGCCGTTTGATAATTTTATCATATAAAACTTTTTAAATTTAATACGAAAATGTTGAAATTATCAACAAAAAAGTTTAATATTTTTGTTCGAACTGACCGACATTATTTTATTGAAGCTTTTAAAGCGTAATATGAATTTTGACTGAGTTCTCATCACTTTTGAAAAAATAGGTCTGTTAATTTCTATGCTGTACATGTATGGTGATGGTGTACTCTCTAACCATGTTAAATTAGCGAATTGAGGTGTTATACCCCATTTATCATGCAAAAGAAGTATTTAAA
Source organism: Romanomermis culicivorax (assembly GCA_963922205.1). Classification (NCBI taxonomy): domain Eukaryota; kingdom Metazoa; phylum Nematoda; class Enoplea; order Mermithida; family Mermithidae; genus Romanomermis; species Romanomermis culicivorax. The sequence continues at coordinate 110,432 of CAWUHX010000285.1, forward strand.
ATCAAGCATTAACTCATTCATTCCACTAGATAATTTTCGTAGACATTCTACTCTTGAATGCATATGATAACCTTTGAGGTCCATTGATCTTTCTGCCGTTAAATTGATGTCTGCAGGAAAGTACTTTTTTACGACTTCCATTTACTTTTCTAAGGTTGAATATTGCAATTTCACAAGTATTCTTGATAATATCCCCTGGCTAATGGAATCGTTGGATATGATCGACCAGATGTCAACAACAGTATATCATTCCGACTTTCTGGGGCATATAGTCAATGTGAATGCAAACTTTGGATCGTATATACGGCGCGCAGAAGCAGACCATAGGCTTGATGAATTTTATGGCGAAAAAATTATTTCACATAATCGTCGTTTGGATTTACCGGGTAGCAATCAAATAGATCATTTGGATATTTGGTTTGAAGACTCTGTACATGATATTGTTAACGTTGATCATGGTATGCCGAGTTTGTCAGATATTTTTGGTTATACGGAACGTGAAGGTCCAGCACAGTGTGCTGCCGAATGCTACTTGTTCAATGGAGGCAGACCATGTACTTATTCCATAAGGCTGAAACGATGCTACTTTGCATCCATAGAGCATCCCGATCTCGACCATAATAATCCAATTCGAAAATTCAGTATACACTTCACATTTGCAGGTAAGGGTATTTTTAATAAACTAACTGTTCTATTAACCGTCATTATACAAATGAAAATAGTCAATTATTTTTTAGATAATATCGTCAAACAAAGGTGGAATATATCAGAGATGATAACCTCAGAAAAAGAGTTTCAATCCCATGATGTGCAGCAGTTAATCTGGAATGTCAGCGTGATCTTATCAGCCGAGGTGGAATATCACTGCACTGGTAGATTGATATCATTAAATACAGGGACATACACTCAAATAAATGTGTCGAAAGCATGTTTGATTGAGTTGATGTAAGTTTGAACATGAATGCATGCAGACTGAAATTTTAACGGAGGTTTTGGAGGCAATGTCTGAGGACTCTAAATGTATCAGCATTTTGATTGAAAAATGTTCTTTAAAAAAGAAACATCGCAGTTTGATTGTGTTCTGGCATCCCATACTGTCCCATCACCCCAATGGGAGGTCATTCTCCTGTCTGATGCCAAAAGAAAAACATCAAAAATCTGATTGGATTGATTGAACCTTTACCTCGGTTATTCCATCACCCCGACCTTCCCATTAAATCGTCTGTGCCGATACCCATACTGAAGCTAAAACATCCCTATCAAAATTTGTGTTTCCCATTGTCCCTTTACTCCTTTAGAGAACGTGTTAGATTTAAAAATGTGAATAAAGTGCGGTAAATTTCACATTTTCACTTGGTGGTTGCTTTCTAATGATGAAAAAATCAATCTTTTTTAATCATTATCATGGATAACGGTGCAGCTACATCATCTATTTTTACAAAATATTGGATTGCAAGCTTATTATTAAAAGTTGAAAGTATTTATACTTTACAAAAGAATTAGTCTGTTGGACTCTAGTCCATTTACTTTGATATATTACATGCAGAGACAAGCTAACAAATAGGTTCATATCAACGCACCAATTGTACAGAGTAAACGACTCCATACAGTAGAAAAATATGACTTTCTTCCCGATTAAAAAAAAGTCAAGATCAACTTCTTAGCAATCCTTATTTTGATTTAGACAGGACATTTAACAAAGCCCAACTGCATTCAGTCAGGTTATTGGATTAAATTATTTGTTGGTCTAATAAGATCACTATGTCTCTAGTTGAACTTAGTTTTATCCTACCATTCAAAAAAAACTGTAGCTCTTGGTTAAATAATGAACTATTATAACTAGCAGAAATGCATTGAGCATGAGAACGAAAAAAATTATATTAAAATAACCAAGTGGCGGACTATACGGGAGCTGGGCACAATCCGCTCTGTGGTTCAATGAATGCTGTAGCTTTCTAAATGCTAGGCTCAAAATGTTACGGGGACGAGCTCAAGTAAAAAAATTGCTTTATGTCAATTTTGTTATTCAGATTATGGCATATCTTTTTGCATACTTTTCATTTACCAAAGCAATGACCCTTCGACTTCCTATGCAATAATTAGCATTGCTACTTTCTGTCGAATGCTGTCTGTAATTCCTCATTAAATTTCAAAACAGCCTTTTTCTATTGCACTCTTGATCTGCGTACCACATTTAGGGTAGTGGGAAGCATTCATAAAACTATACTGCCTGAAAAATTCATGGTAAGAGTAGTCATGAGCATTATTTGGGGCAACAGGATCTGGGTGATGGAACATGCACGAGACACAACTAAAAGTTTCAACCTTATGCATGAGTGTGAATCCCAATATCTTACTTTATTCCAGTACAAATTTGTTCTGAAAGGTAATAATCTAGTGCTGTCTTTATGAAAATTGTTTTATTTAATACGGTTATGGAATACAAAGCCTTCGATCTGTTTTCTGAAACAGTGATTGATCAAAACAATGAGTTATCGATCATCAGAGTTTAGGACCATGAGAACATCCATGGAAAATAATCTTTTTCTTTTAGTGCAAACATGTTCAATTTCAGGAGCGAGTTGAATAGATGGAACGCCGAGGTTGATGCAAAGATCATTGCAGTTGTGGCTGATGGAGTTCATTCCTCTCCACTCAACTTTCATCCAACAGATTTGCGAAATAATGTATCTTTTTTGCAACTTTCACTGGTTTCGCCAATCTATCTTAATGAAAACTTTGAAAATGAACTTGAGCGAAGTTTCCATGCTCCAGAAATGCCATCGATGAAAAGATATAACCCATTTAGTGGGTCAGTACGACGCCGATTTTTAAAACTTCCGTATCTATTCCAATTCACTATGCTTGATGGTCGCCATTGCTACGGATCAATCATGAATGAAACATATTTTTCTCGGAACTCTACTGACAAACAATCGCGATTCATTTTGACTACAGCAACCTGTGCTCTGGCGTAAGGTTTCAGACAAGAAAGAGTCGATAACACAAGCACACTCCTGAGATATTCAAATTTTCAGCCTCCGCAAGGACGTTAACGACCAGGAGACTACTATCACATCCAGAACGTCTTACATCAGGGAGGAAACATTTATTGAAAGAAAAATACACATTCATCCGCACTTCAACAACTCCATTTTGTCAAATAATATTGCAATTTTGGAAAGTCGAGACCCTATTTTCTTCGATGAATATGTAGGCCCATTTAAATTTCGAACGGTCTACCACAGTGGATTTGAAAATCTATCCATTCTTGTGAGGAATAATGAGTGTAAGTTTCTAGAAGTCGTTTGCTTCAATTTTTCTTCTGATCTAGAGCGCACTCTGAATGAAGAAAGTTATTCCGCGCTGGTTAAAAGCTTCAGATGAGAAAAACATGATCACATTTTCTTATTCTAGATAATGATAATGCTGGTTGGTCATCATCTAAAGAAATTCCTGTTGAAATCAGCTATGGCATGAATGAAAATAAGACAAATGTGGTTACGAAACGAACACTGTACAAACAAGCGATGACCGACCTCCACAATACTGAGGTACCTTCATATTTTACTTATGTTTTTGGTGGTAAAAAATACGATTTTCTGATTTCAGGATTACATTGGGTGCCCACTTGCAGAATATGATTCACAATCTGGTACACTTGAGATGGTGGGCATGGTATGTGCGACCATCAAGAAGGATGCTGAATATATTGAAAGTCATGTATTGTTTGAGTCATTTATTCCATGGATGCAAGAAATAGTGGCTGGATCGAATATTATTGATTAATAAAAATTTGAATCACAAAATGAGCGGATTATCCGTTCTATACCAATAAAATCCACCCATCATCAAAAAGGCGTTATTTTGAGAAAACCGTGATTTTCGAGAAAAAAGTTCTCCCGTGAATGGCCACAGCGCCGTGAAATTTCTATTCTGCCATGAAAGTGCTCTCAGTGTAATCCGTAATCGAGAATTCGGCTTTATGTAGCAGAACCGAAAATGACAAAAATACCAGAATACATTCTTTGCGACCAAACTATGATTCCGAAAAAAGTTGAATTTTGTGATAATGTGAGTGTTATATTCTTATAGGTAATTTCACCAAATTGAAATATCTGATTCAAACCCAAAATGAGAATTTGCCGCCTACTGACTGTGATATAGCATTTGATTCGACTTCTTTCGTCAATACATTGATAGTAATCTAAAGTTATGTTCTCATCCAATTCTCAAGTTTTTTAGACTTTAAAGAAAAGTTATAGTAGCAGGCTAAATGACTTGCATGTTATCAACATTCAAGGTGTCTTGGTTTGTAACGACCAGATTTGTGTGAGGTACTTTACTTTTAACCAACAGTCGCTATGACCGGAACAAAGGGGCGGGGGTGGTACAATACGGTGATACGGCTACAATGATTGACGGCGGCTTGCGACGTCGATACAACAATACAAAACGCGTCTCGATTTACAATACGAACGGGGGGCCTCCGTTTAAGTTGCTTTCGTACAATTGGCCGCTTGCAAATATAAAAAGACAGGGACGAGTGCCGTTTTTTAAAACGAATAATTCGAATATCCAAACTCTAACCAATAATAACAAAAATCACGCTTTGCTTCTTCTTTTATACGACGTATTTGGCCACTCCCTGGGCGTCGCAGGAGGTCGAGCTTCTGTCCATCTTCTTCCGCCAATTGTCGCTTCCTGCCACGCTTTTTATGCTTTCTTAGTTACGCCTTTCTAATTCTTTCCTGGTACTGTATGCTTTTCGTGCTTCGCTTGCTTTCTACGGTGGGCTTAGCCACACCTTTGTGCTTCTGTGCATACTTCCTGTATCGGTTTCTCTGTATACACATGTTTTGTGGGGCCCCTGCTACCGTTACACTTGAGACTACTGTCTGGCGGGGCTTCTAGGTATTTTACTGTGTGCAGGTGTTGTTTACGATTTTTACGGGGGATTACGGTAGCTGTGGAATGTGTAGTTTAGTGTAGGTTCTAGGGGACCAGCTGCCGTTTGTGCAAATTAATTGGGGCATCTTAATTGGGCTACCGGGGTGTGAATGGATCAAAATAAAGTACTTCACATAATTTTAAAGGAATGTTTGGGTGTGAATCCCGGACACCCTTGAGACGATAAAGATACAAAAATGACTAATATTTAATAAATGTTTATCACATACAGTATGCTATATATTTACAGTACTGCTTTAGCAGGTACATTACAGGTTATCGAAACGTCCGCTTTCTTGCTATGCAAGTGTCGTATAGACAGACAAGTAATTTATGTAATTTAAATGGGAGAAATATCATTTGGACATTGCTACCAACGACGATGCATGCATGCATCTTTAATCCTATTGATTTCATCCTATAAAGTATTCGTGTCGGTAACTAACGAAGCAACTGGACTGTTCAATGGAGTTGTCGAAAATTTTTTGCATTTTATTGTCATTCATGAACTTAAAACTATGATAGAACTTAGAATCGTCATTAAAGGCTGCAGATTTTCATACTTCTTCGACATCAATTTCCAACTGTTTTCCTTCAAAGACTCAAAATTTTCCTCCCAAAACGCAACCTCCACTTCTCCTAGCCAAACTCCCCATTCATATCGTATCTGGCGAAAATATCAAAAACCAGTACTACGGATTTTTATATAGTTACATTTATTTTTATAAAGTGAGGTACCTTTGAGCTTTTTTTCTTCTGATCTTTTTATTCATATTTTAACAATATAAAATAGTAGCAAGATGATTTCCCAATCTGAAAATAGTTTGCGTTTTTTCGAAAGATTAGTTTAGTCTTGATTCGTTCTCCTAGGAAATGTGCAGCAACATTCCAGCCACAGATACACAAATGCTGACCAATATAAAACTCGAAAAAACCCTGGAATTAAAATTACTAACAAAAAATTGTTGTCAATAAATGCATTAATTTTACACATATATGATTTTTGTTATGCACGTTTGGCTAAATTTTTTATGATAAAGTTGTGGGAAAGTAGGCCTAATGCAGATTCTGTAAGCAGGATTAATAAATCTTACTCTTACAAGATTTTACGGATATCATCCGGACGGCACACACTGCTTCATCCCTTTTCCAAGATCCTAAATGCTCAAATAAATCTTACTGGATCATTCCTTCACTTGACCGCATCAGTTTCTGAAGTCTGCTACATTCTTGTGGATACAGGATTTTAACTTTGTTTGCGTATGTCCTGATCATCATTAATTCTTGCGTTCATTTCATAACATCTGACGCATGCATGACGAATATCTTGCAAGATAAAATAAACCACTTACATGTATCGAACAAATCATGCTCACATGTATTTGAGTAAGATCAACAAACATGCCAACATGTGTACCTATGTCACACATAGTGACACCTCTTTAACGTGCCAAGAGACGAATTATTCTATAATGTCTGCAACAAAATGGGCAGATGTTATAAGACTACAACATAATTTTTTACGACATCATAAAACGGTAATATGTACAATTCAATTTCATAAGACAAGCACAGCAGCAGTTCCCTGGAGTTATAACTTGAAGAACGTACTAAAAGATGGATTCTATCGGTCTATTCCCAAGTGGGCGATTCCCAAGTGAGCGATTCTCAACTGAGCAATTACCAACTGAGCGATTCTCGATTAAGCGAATTCCCAAGTAAGCAAATTCCCAATTGAGCGATTCCCATGTGAGCGATTGCCAATTGGGCGAATTTTTAAATGACCACATTCCCAAATGAGCGATTCCTATGTGAGTGATTCACAATTGAGTGAATTCCCAAATGAGAATTCCCAATTGGGCAATTCCAAACGAGTGATAGAGAATCTAACAGCACTTTTTTCATATTTTCCTTCTTTACCTTATATTTTTATTTATATATATTTCTTTTTTCTTCCGTTCTGTGAGTTGCTTATGTTTTCGTTTTCGTTTTTATCTTTCGTCTCTACTTTCTTTCATTTTCTTTTTTCTTATCTACTTTTTTCTTATTAGCTCATGAAACAATACATTACAAGTTGTCATTTTTAATAAGCATTGTCTTCCAAATAATTCTTATACAATTCGGCACGCTCTATTTCCAATTCAATTTTATCTTTTGTGATTTTTTCTTCGTTCTTACTTACTTTTCATCTTAGTTTTTTGCTTCTACTTCTTTATCTTTCTCTTTTTTCTATTTGCCTAATCCTTCTTCCATCTTATTTTTTATTTCTTCCTTGCCGCTTTCTCCATCTTGCTTCTTCTTTCTTCACACTTTTTCATGTTTTTCTCTTTCTAATGCTTTTCCACCTTTTTTCACTTACTCTTAGTGTCTTCAGTTTTGTTGACGTTTCCGTTCTCTTGATGTTTTCTTTTTTCGAGCATTCTTTTGTTTGTCATGAAGATTGTCACACTTACAACGATGAAAGACTCAAGCATGCCGAACTGTACACTAATTATACGGAAGAGTACGGTTATTTAAAATGACAACTTGTAATGTATTGCATCATGGGAATAAAATGAAAGCAAACACAGACAAAAGATGAAAACGTAAAAACATACATAAACGATAGCATAAGCAATACACACGGAAAACAGAAGAAAAAAATGCATACGAAGAAAAATATGAGGTAAAGAAGGGAATATAGAACACGTAATTTATTACATTCTCGATCGCTTGTTTGGCACCACCCAATTGAGAATTCGCTCAATTAGAAATTCGCTCAATTGGAAATTTTATCACTTGGGAATTCGCTCACTTGGTCATTGCTCACTTGAGGATCGCTCACTTGAGAATTGCTCACTTGGGAATTGCTCACTTGGCAATCGCTCACTTTGGAGTCGCACACATGAGAACACCCCGATTCTATCGATCTTTGCATGGTGAATGGATTTTATTGGTGCGTGGCAGAAAATGTACGCATTTTCACACTCAAATTTTTATTAATCAATAATTAAATGCATTATAGTCTACATTCGATCCAGCCACTATCTTCTGCATCCATGGAATAAATAATTCAAACAATGCATGGCTTTCGATATACGCAGTATCCTTCTGAATGGATCTAGATACCATGCCCACCATCTCAAATGTACCAGATTGTGAATCATATTCTGCAAGTAGGCATCCAATGTAATCCTGAAATCAGAAAATCGTATTTTTTACCACCAAAAACATAAGTAAAATATAAATGAACCCCAGTATTGTGGTGGTCGGTTATCGCTTGTTTGTACAGTGTTTGATTTGTAACCACATTTGTCTTATTTTCATTCATGCCATAGCTGATTTTAACAGGAATTTCTTTAAATGATGACCAATCAGCATTATCATTATCTAGAATAAGAAAATGTGATCATTTTTTCTCATCTGAAGCTTTTAACCAGCGCGGAATAACTTTCTTCATTCAGAGTGCGCTCCAGATCAGAAGAGAAATCGAAGCAAATGACTTCTAAAAACTTACACTCATTATTCCTCACAAGAATGGATAGATTTTCAAATCCACTGTGGTAGACCGTTCGAAATTTAAATGGGCCTACATATTCATCGAAGAAAATAGGGTCTCGACTTTCCAGAATTGCAATATTATTTGACAAAATGGAGTTGTTGAATTGTAGATGAGTGTGTATTTTTCGTACAATAAATGTTTCCTCCTTGATGTACGACATTCTGGATATGATGATAGTCTCCTGGTCGTTAACGTCCTTGCGAAGGCTGAAAATTTAAATATCTCAGGAGTGTGCTTCTATTATTGACTCTTCCTTGTCTGAAAGCTAACGCCATAGCACAGGTTGCTGTTGTCAAAATGAATCGTGATTGTATGTCAGTAGAGTTCCCAGAAAAATATGTTTCATTCATGATTGATCCATGGCAATAGCAACCATCAAGCACAGTGAATTGGACTAAGTACGGAAGTTTTAAAAATCGACGTCGTACTGACCCACCAAATGGGTTATATCTTTTCATTGAAGGCATTTGTATAGCATGGAGACTTCGCTCCAGATCATTTTCGAAGTTTTCAGGAACGTAGATTGGCGAAACTAGGGAAATTTGCAAAAATGGTCATTTTGAAGCTAAAATCTGGACAGCTATAGCATTCATTGAACCACTAAGTGGCTTGTGCTGTGCTTCAGTATTGTCCACCAGTTGGTTATTTTTAATGTAATTTTTTTAAATGTATAAAACTCAGTTCAGCTCGAGAAATAATGGTCTTATTACTGGCATCAGTGAGAATGGCTTTCTCATCCATCATCAAAAAACCGACCAATTGATAATTTTATCCAATAACCAGTCTGAATGCATGTAGGTGTTGGTAAATGTCCTGTCTAAATAAAAAAAAGGATTGCTAAGAAGTTGATCTTGGCTTCTTTTTTAATCCTGAAGGAATTCATATTTTTCTGCCGTATGGAGACGTTTACTTTGTAGAATTGGTTCTTCGATTTGAACCTACTTGTTAGCTTGCTGCTGCATGCAACATATCAAAGTAAATGGACTAGGGTCGAAAAGACTTATTCTTTTGAAATAAATAAATACTTTCAATTTCTAATAATAAGCTTGAAATCCATTATCTTGAAAAAATAGAAGTAGCTGCTCCGTAATCATTCATGATATTGACTAAACATGATTGATTTTTTTATCATTAGAAGGTAACCACCATGTGATAATTTTAACATTGCTGCACTTTGTTCAAATTTTTAGAACTAACCCACACTCCAAAGGAATAAAGAATCAATCGGGGAAACATGAATTTTGACAGGAATGCTTCAGACTTGAGTATGGGTATCGGCACAGACGGGGAATGGGAAGGTTGGGGTAATGGAATAGCCGAAGTAAAGGTACAATTCATCTAATCAGATTTTTGATGTTGTTCTTTTAGCATGAGTCCAGAGAAAAGCCTTAGTGGGGTGATTGGACAGTCAGCGGTGACAAACGAGAATCAAACTACGATGTTTCTTTGTCTAAAGAACGCTTTTTAACTAAAATGTTGATACATTTATAGTCCTCAAACATTGGCTTCAACACCATTTGTTGAAATTTCATTTTTTGTTTAAATTTCATACATGCTCGAACTTATATCAACTCAATCAAACATACTCTAGACACATTTATTTGATTAAATGTCTCTGCATTAGATGAAATCAATCTACCAACGCAGTGGTACTCCCCCTCGGTTGATAAGGTCACGCTGACATTCCATATGAACTGCTGCGTATCTTTGAATCGAAACTCCGTTTCTTTGGTGGATATATGCCACCTTTGTTTGACGATATTATCTATAAAATAATTGTCTATTTTCATTCGTATGATGACGGTTAATAGAACAGTTATTTTATTAGAAATACCTTTACCCGGAAAAGTGAAGTGAATACTAAATTTTCCAAGCGGATTTTTATGGTAGAGACCGGGATGCTGAATTAATGCAAAGTAGCATCGTTTCAGCTCTATGGAATAAGTACATGGTCTCCCTCCATTGAACAAGTCGCATTCAGCAGCACACTGCGCTGGACCTTCACGTTCCGTATAGCCGAAAATATCTAACAAACTCGGCATACCATGACTAACGTTAACAATGTCATGTACTGAATCTTCAAACCAAACATCCAAATGAACTGTTTGACTGCTACCCGGTAAATCCAAAAGACGATTATGTGAAATAATTTTTTCACCATAGATTACGTCAAGCTCATGGTCTGCTTTTTCGCGCCACATATGTGATCCAACGGTATTCACATTGACTATATGCATTGAAAAGTCGTAATGGTATATTGTTGTCGACATCTGGTCAGTCATATCCAACGATTCATTTAGCCAGTGGATATTATCAAGTATATTTGTGAAACTGTCACTTTCAATCTTTAAATAGTAAAAATGGAAGTTGTATCCCAGAAGAATTAATTTTTCTGTAGACGGTGATTGCCCTGCAGAAAAGTCAATGGAATTCAAAAATTTTATAGAGTATGTTGTGTTCAAGTTTGTACGAGAAGTTCCGTAGGACATCCCTACTGGAATAAATAAATACCAAGGCTCAAATACAACTGCGAAGATTTGCTTGATTTATTTGATTCTTCATAGACTAATTTAATATGACTTGACATCAGACTCCCACCATACCATAAGAAAGCACGACTGAATAGATTTCTAGAATATCAGGTTCAAAGAATAGTGGCAGCAAACTATCACGTGTAATGAAAGCTTCATGCATCCTTCAAAAGTTTCAATTTTTCCTAACAGGGGTTCGGGGTCAAAATGTCACAATCAATATGCTGTGAAACTCACTCCCAGGTATTTCAATTCATATGGATCAAAAGCACGGGTTCCTAAGGAAACGACTCGTAGTACGCAGGGTGTTCCATGTCTGTAACAAGATACTGGACTACCAGAGCCGCCCTGAAAGCAAATATATACATTAACCTGAGAAAAAATTGTCCATTTTAAAACTCGTTCGTCAAATTTTAAAGAAAAAATCAGCATACTTATCTTATAGTATAACTATGCCAACTGGAACAGTATCATTATGAAACTTTTGCACTCAAGCGTTTTTTCATGAAAAAATTCGAGAAACAGCGCGGTTCACTTTTATCATATGGCCCTACCCTATAGCGTTCATTATGCAAGCCAAGTTTCTCAACACATTAGAGCTCACGGCACTGCTAATTGTCAATCAGCAGTCAACTGAAATCAACTGGAAGTTCAGTAAAAAACATCTACTTAGATAATGGAAATCACCTGACAATTTTGATTTGCTACCCTAACCCACCACTGAACAATTTGACGTCGCAGTCAATGGAAAAGCAGATAAAGCGATTGGTCAGATGATTTCTTTGAATTCTAGTGGTTCCTCCGTTTTCAGAAGGGCGATATCATAACCCCGAACAGCATGGCTACGGAATTTCGGATTTACAAGCGTGTGACTGATTCCAATAACGGTTTCCCAAGGTTCATCACCAATTGAGTTATGCTTTCCAAAGTGAGCTTTTATTCGTTTAGGATTCACACGAAATTCAGGTAGGCTGGTATTTGGTCTGTGAAGAATTGTAAATGAAGCGCAATTTGAGTCAAAATCAATATAAAAAAATTATTGATAACTACATCAAAAAATAGAAGTATCGCAAACATCATTTACAAGGTTACATTATTCACCACGTAATATTTCTGCGACTTGTGAAGAACTCTGTTCGCAGTTAGTTCTGTGATAACGACGTGGAAATCGACAGGTCGGGGAAAGCCACCAACGTTGACTCAACTCGTTTTTGGGCATTTGAATTATACTCCATTTATTTTGAAACATACGGTGCCCGTGGTCGTGAAGAATCAAACGATTTTGTTGGGGCGGAGGGTCATCGATCGCCCAAAATTTTAGGGGCTTCTTGAAAACGAAAATTTCGATTTTTTGGGATAAAACAGGTGCATCCAATTGTAGTGCAGTTTCTCACAGCCTATAAAATAGGCCAGATTCAGAGAGCCTCATTTATTTTGTAGTATTACACGTTCAGCTTCGATTCCTTTTTCATTTAAATTGAGACAAACTTTTGTTGCACCTGTTCCGAGCTACCCTGTTACCATCCTATTATGAATAGATCGATAAAAAAGTAGCAGAGATTCGAGCCACAACTTATCTCTCAATTCGTCTAATTTGAATGTCTCCAGTGTTTGCCGCATCTCGCTAATAGAATATTTAGTTGGATTAAACAGCACTTTTACATCAACTTTCCGGTACCTTCAACTCTCAAAATGGCACGCAAAGCTGATTGAAATTTTAACACAATATGTTGGACATTAGTAACTGCAGAAGTAAGTAAAAATCTATGGAATCCTATCGAAAGGTGCTTCTTTGATTATTTCGACTCCTTTTTTGACAATTGAAATCAACATAGAAAAATGAAGTAAGAGAAAAGAACATTTTTTATTCGAACATAGAGAACATGGTCTTCTGCATGTCATGAAATTTTGGTTGCAGAGTCACGTCTTTTCTGAGCTGCGACGTTTCGAAACACAACATGCATACAAAAAGAAAACTGCCAAAAAATGTAAAAATTCTAAACTTTGGAGCACTGTAGCTATGCGAATGTTAACTTTTGTACTCAACGAATTTTTTCACGATACTGAGCTTGTAGAACTACTTAATATATCTCCTCTTCAAGTACAATCAATCCTCAACTTATCATAGGTCAATGGGACAGAAGGTCGGATAGAATCGAGTGGTTCCCCATATGTAATCTTGAAATATAGTGACACCCTTTACCTAGAATAGATAACTACAAATTTTCAGTGCGTTAGGACACGTATTGGCTAAGATAAATATATGTTCCACTTGTGGAACATTGGTCCTTTCGAATGTCAAATTATGATTTCGTGATATATGCTTGCTTATAAGTTCATATGAGCTGATAAAACAACCGTATTACTAAAAGTTTATTTCAACGCTTTTAAAATGTAACAGCTTATTTGTGATGGATAGGAAAACACAATTCATGCATGCGTTTTTCACAAAATGTGCACATTTTTTTGTATTTTTCTGACACACGACACAGCGCCCTTGAGTTGGGGAAGTTATAAAATGAGAAGTGCTTGTAACAGCTGCCGGCAATTTTGACCTTTGACCGCGTCTGCATTTCCGATAGCTCTCCAGGCCTGTTTTTAGGGCGACCAAAACGATTTCTCGACAAAATTCCAAGTGCGAGAGAGATTCTTTCCCGTGTAAATGACAATGCAAACGCCAGGCGGCAACCACTGCCATGTTCAGACCCTTATCGAACAAATTCCAATACCACTTCTTAGATCGTAACTTGGGTTGATAAGATCCCAAAAGTCGATCCAACAGGTCAACACCACCCATACCTGGGTATAAAAACCAAATAATAATATATCTAATTTTTTTAAAACTAGCATTGAAACCTGCATTATAGTTTGCGATAAGTTTCAGTTGCGGGATTTGTACTTTCTTCTTCTCTTTGAGTGAGTACCGAGAGGCAGTTTGAACAGGCCCATGATTTTGAAAATTCGACATGACTGTCACGATGCTACTGTCATTCCAAAAAACACAAAACACATTGCCCTCCTCTTTGTAGTCCAATGTGCCACGTGCCATTTTTGGCCATTTTTTAAATTAAAAAGGACAATGATTTGTTCTGTTATCCTGTACTGTTACGATTGCTCGAAAACGTTGTTCTTTGATATCACACATCAAATTGTATGAGGTGAAAAAATTGTCGAAAAATAGGCAATGCTTTTGTGGACATGAAACAACTGATGTGAGTTCAGAAACAACATGGGTACCTGTAGAAAACATAAATTTAGGATAATCATTCAAAAGACAGATTTTATTATGATACCCAATGGCATCTCTTCTTCAGTATGTTTTACACTGGTGTAAATTTGCATATTGAATGGGTAGCCATCTGGGCTACAAAGCATCCAAATTTTATAGCCAAAGCGAATTGGTTTTCCGCCAATGAACATTTTACAGCTATGGTGACTGAAATACAGAACCATCGATTCATCGATGCTCAAATTTTCGGTAAAAATTCCGGCTACCCAAACAAATTGAGCAGATAGGTGGTCGTAAAATAGAACTATTTTAGAGGCTTTTCCTGGCTCCAAGTTGAGGTTATCAACCAAGTGAAAAGAAGTTTTTATATCGACAAATTGCTTTCGAGACATTATCTGAAACTACAGAAATTTTATTATGGACTTTATATCTTTCTTACTGAATATCTTTGTGATAATATTGTTGCTCAGATCATCAGAGGTCGACCAGTAATGCTTTTCAGTTGGAACTGAGTGGTAGCTGCTGAACAGTAAAACCCCGAAAAAATGCACGATTTCGTCGGCAGTTGTTTTAAACACCGACAATTTCTGTTTGGCATACAAATTTGTCATTCCGGTCAAATGATAAAAATAGTCCAAGCCAAAAATTTCAACGAAAAGTTCAAACGGTGATGCTGACAATAGTTCCGGTTTGGTGTTCACAAGATTTGAGACGATTTTTTACTTTATTGGGTTGTCAAATGTTGTACGATTCAACCATTTTGTAGTGATTTTTTCTAAATAAATTACCAGTTATTTTGTATCTATTTGTGTATCATATAAACCCACTTTTCTTTTCGGGTGGTTTCACTGGAATGAGACTAGCTAATGTTTTGTCATCCGAATCTGATTGTTCGCTATCAGATGATGGTGCCAGCATGTCCAATTCAGTGGCTACTTCACCTGATTCGACACTTTCAAGAACGTCTTCATCTATATCTTCACCATCCGTCACTTCACCCGCATCGTTGGAAGGAATAATCGCAATATCAGTTTCCTCTATATCAGTATCATTTCGAAGACATTCAATAGCTTCAGAAAGTGTGATACAATAATATTTAGGCATAATTATAATAAAATAAGATCTAAAAAATAAAAAAAAAAATTTTGAACCATGAAGGGACCAATGTTCCATATGTGGAACATAAGCCTTTAACTGCTCTAAAGTTATGAATACTTAACATAAACGCACATAATTAGTCTTATTTTGTAGATAAATGAATGACTGGTAAAGTGAATGATGAGATTTATGTAAAACTAAACATCTATAGTTTACAATATTCAATAGTTTAAAGTATTTAAAAAACATAAAAATAAGGCTACTGTGGAATAGTGTACTATACTGAAAACTTGCAAAAAGGTTCAAAAAAATATTTTCTCTAATAGGCAAGCTTTTCATTGATGCACCTGAAAAAAACTGAGTTAAAATAGCTAAAACATAATGAGTAAGATGACTTTAAAAATATGTTCCACATGTGGAACGTTGGGCCTTCAAAGGTTGTTTCAACCCGCCCATGCCTTCCCATCCATGCTATTTTTGTTGAGCACTGGTCGGGATGGTCACCCCAGCATCGGCCAGTGGTTGGAAAACTCCAGCCCCACTCTTGATGCTGTTCTGCAAGCTTCAGCAAAACTCAATTGATACCCTCCTTTGTGGAATAATTATGAAACTATACTATTTCCATGCTTTTACATGATGCAGTATGTAAGGTGCTATATGATGCAGTGTGATATGTGGAATGGTGAACAGAGTTGTAAAAAGTTGAGTGTGTTGTGGTGCCATAAAGAATAGTAGGCGGGATTTTTGGTAGTCTTGCTCTTCATAAAGTTAACCAGAATATCATTAGCAAAGTTTAGAGGATATTTTGGTAAATTACTATTTTGGATGTTTTCTCGAATTGCTTCAAATTAATTATGCACATTGAAGATAATGATATCTTTAGTGGATCAATCAAACAGCAAGCACATGGACTCCATTGTTATCAAAAATGTCCAACGACATGACTGGTCATATGATGTTAACAGCAGCAATCTTTATCAATCCTAGACCCTGCCATGCATTGTATTAAAAGCTCAAAAATTTCAACTTTTTGTCAAGCAAGTTCATTTTCTTTTTAGAAATGATTTACTGTACGCATTTCAGACTATTATTTGTATTGCTAAAGACGAATATTTCGACTCCAAGGAATTGCATATCTTTAGAGTTTGAGCAACCAGTGGCTCCCAACATTACCAGACCCTGTCTACCCTGGAGCAAACTCTACAGGCGTCTTCACGCAAGGCTGTTGTATGGTAACATACAACATTCCAGCCATAGGATTGATGTTTTAGCCAATCTATGAATCCCGAACCTGGCCATTTTTGTTGTTACCTGATCGGTATGGTCGCACCTACACCCACCTTGGCCAGTGGTGGGACAGGTCTGGCCCAACCCAGGAAGCCCTTCAACAAGTCCATGACAATCATACTACTACCTTTTGTAGTGCAGAAAAAGTGAACTTTAGAAAAAATCTAATTTTATTCACTTGCTCTCCATGACACAATGAGCGGCTGTCAACAGCATGTCAGTTTTTCCAGTTTGGCAGCACACTGAACTGATGAGGTAGTTGCATAATTAGGGTAGCTCCACAGGGATGTTTGTCCACTTTATTCACTATGCTGAATGGTCTTTGCTTTTGTAAAAAACAACCGGAAAGAAGAAGTAAATGTACACAGTCTTCACATAGGGCCCCAGCAAGATCGTGAAGTTGTTACCCATAAAACTTTGAAAAAATTTAGGGTCGTATATGATAAACATATTCTGAAACAAAATTTTTATAAATTTCCTTATGGTTGGACTAAATGATTATTTTACAATAAAACTAGTTTTTTCTTTTGATACGTAAAGATTTTTTTGAACTCTCCAATATCTCCGAATTTTTTACATGCTTTCTTTACCCGACTCATAGTGGTCATTTTTCTATAAAAGACCTATTTGGTCATTTTTACAGGCAATCAACTTTATACACATGCACCCTTAGGAATAATGTTCCATCACGTGTAAACTTTTTTGAGATTTTACTTATAGAACAGACCATTGCTGACCAATCCCACTGTAACATACCTGCTAAAGCAGTACTGTAAATATGTAGCATACTGTATGTGATAGACATTTATTAGATATTATTTTATTTTCGCATTTTATCGTCTCAAGGGTGTCTGGGATTCACACCCAAACATTCCTATAAAATTACGTGAAGTACTTTATTTTGATCCGTTCACACCCCGGTAGCCCAATTAAGATGCCCCAATTAATTTGCACAAAGGGCAGCTGGTCCCCTAGAACCTACACTAAACTACACATTCCACGGCTACCGTAATCCCCCTAAAAATCGTAAACAACACCTGCACACAGTAAAATACGTAAAAGCCCGGCCAGACAGTAGTCTCAAGTGTAACGGTAGCGGTGGCCCCACAAAACATGTGTATTCAGAGAAACAGATACAGGAAGCATGCACAGAAGCACAGAGGTGTGGCTAAGCCCACCGTAGGAAGCAAGCGAAGCACGAAAAGCATACAGTACCAGGGAAGCATTAGAAAGGCGTAACTAAGAAAGCATAAAAAGCGTAGCAGGAAGCGACGATTGACGGAAGAAGATGGACAGAAGCTCGACCTCCCGTGACCTCCAGGGAGTGGCCAAAAACGTCGTATAAAAGAAGAAGCAAAGCGTGATTTAGTTAGTTGTTTGATTATTGTAATTTTCAATTTTCGACTTCCGCGCACCGTATTCGCAAGCGTTTTTATACTGAGAGTGAGTCTCATTTTTATTCGGAAGCAGTTAAGCCGTGTGTACTTGCCGCGTTTATCGTTTATCGTTTGTCGTATCGAGGTCTAAAGCAGCCGTCGATTATTATAAAGCCGTATTGCCCCCTATTACTCGCTCGCGCCCCATTCCGTTATAGCCGTTCCCGCCGTAACGTCCATTTGGTTAAAAGTAAAGTGCTTCACACAAAATCTGGTCGTTACACCACCAATATCACAACTACTGACTGGAAGGATCATTCAGGAATGGGACCTCCGACCATATTTACGCCTGCAGGTGGAGCCCTTTTGTCAAAGGGGGTTCGGGGGTGCAAATTTTTGAAAGACTTTCTCTGCCCATGGAAGAAGTCGTTTTTTATGCATGCTTTCTTTCGTTTTATTTCTTTTCCATTTTTTGTTCACTTCAGTTTTTTTCCATTTTTTGTTTGACATCAATTTTCCTTTTCCACCTACAGTAACATGACTATTACCCTGACTCCACTATTTCCATAATCCAAATATTACAGTAATTCTACTATTACGGTAACTCTAGAAGATGCATGCTTAACCATACCCCTATAAATTGACAAAAAATCGAGCCTATATGTTTACCTTACCTACCTATAAATCGGCCAAAAAAACAAATTATAGGGGGTACACAAAAGATAGGCATATGCTTTATCATACCCCCCTATATGAGCCGACTAATGTTCCAACAATAACATGGTATCCTAAAATCAATGCAACAATTGAGCATATGAGAGATCATAAACATGGTGCGGTTATAATATCATATCATGTCAGTGCGTTACCCTTGTTTTCAAAACTTTTAATTCAAATAAAAATTTTGAAGTAGAATCAGCTGTAATGTTTTCGCATTATAGTTATCATTTTTTAAGCAAACCACGAATCAGTTAGCCTGAATCAGACGCGCCTGCATAGAAAGTTATTGTTGACGGTCGCTTTCCGAAGTGGACATGTCTGAGTTAAGATAATTTGTCCAGTAGTAAAGAATAACTCCTCTTAACATTGTTGCCCGAGGTCAACTGGAATGGTGCCGGCTAGCAATTGATTTATAGATTGGATAAGAACACAAAACAAAATCTGATAATGCTAAATATTAAGTAAATTGCTACATATATTTAAAAAGTTCAATTAAACTTGTTTAAAACCTTGTTATACAAACATAAGCAACTCCTAAAGGGTTTTATGCTAGCAGTTATTAAGCACCCACGCGACATTTCGCTTATGACAGTTAGGTGCGCTTGTAAATGCATCTATTCAACTCCATAGCTGTGCCTTTGCTCCGAACATTGTCGACGTGTAGAAAAGTTAGTCATTTAGATTTGATTGCATTAGGCTCTCCTTGTACGCGTTCTGTGGGCTGCAGGACTCCAAATATTTCCCTGACACCCACTGACAGCCTGCAGAATCCCGACTGTCCCATTGGTTTCAAAAAACTTAGTATATCTCATTTTTTAGGGTGGTCATTAATTTTAACTTTTCGAAGACCTATACAATGTCGAATGTCTTCCGATCAGAATTTGTGCCATAATATTTGAATTTATAGTTTCAGGTGTCAGATTATTGTCTATAGAACAAATTACTTGAATAAATTGAAATGGGGTTATTAAGTGAATAAATTGAAATGGGTTTAATAAATTTTTCTATAATTTTTAAGCAATTTTTTAAGGTGCCGAGCAGAATTCACAATATTTTAGAATGCGGATTATGAAAAATAATTCTTTTTTTCCAAGAAAAAAGTTTAAAAAATGGTAAAACTTAAAAACGATCACAAACTGCATGCGTGCAAAACGTCTTGAAGTTCTCTACTCGAATTAAATACAGTAAATGCGCACGTATACAGTACTTTTCTTTATGCACAGTTCGTTGTCCACTTCGCGCGGAAGCAATACTTTCTTTCGATTTTGTCGACGTGTGATACCGGAGGTCATTTATTTTAGCACTAAATTTCCAGAAATTTCTGATCCTAACAACTGGAAGAAATGTCACCAACGCAAATTGAATGAAATTTTAAAAAGAAGTGATCGTATTTGCCAGACGTTGCAACAGGTTTTTCATGAATGCATGCATTGGTTGTTCTGTAGTGAATTTGGTATTAGAACTATCCTACCTTTGGCGCAAAATTCTCGGATTTTGATACTGTAGAACGTTGGAAAACGAATCTTTTCAGCACTTATTCCATGATATACGGTATGATTTTTCAGCTTAGAATAATTTTCAGACGTGAGCAATAAGCTAAGGTTTTCAAACAAGTAACCAGCTAGAAAATCAGTTTGAAGTTATCTGTTTCATAAATTCGGGCAAAACAGCAGAAATCATAAAAATAATTCCATTTCGAGGCGCCGGAAAGTTTTTTGGATTTTGATATTTTAGGTTACGGTAAAAAATCTCCACGGCGTTTATTTCTGGGATAAGAACTTTCCATATAAAGAGAAAATGCAAAAATGCTACTAAAATTCAAAAATAAGACAAGCAAATAGAAATTTGGATTCTTCAATCAGGAATAACTTCTGTCACGGTCCCACGCAATTATATTCACAAAATTTAAAAAATTTAAAGACCACAAACAGATTTCTTGGAAAAAATCGAAAATATTTTGATTTTCGTCAATAACTCTGAAACAATATCAAAGATAACCCATTATAGATGGTAGCAAGTATTACATTTTAACTAGTAAGTGAAGTAGACATGCTTTAAAGACTACGCCTGAGCCGTTTATCGGAAACAATGATCATTGTAATCTTTGCGCCGCAAAATTTTGACCCTCTAAAATGCACGAAAATCCTTCCTTTAAAATTAAAAATCTCAATTAACTATTTGCGCCATTTGGTGAAGACGAAGTAGCCCAAAATTTTTTTGCATTTCCAGATTTTTTGCCAAAAAAACACAGATTTGACGAAAAATAGTGACTGAACTAACTAAAACAATGCAGTATATTCGAGTTACTTTACGTTTTGAAAACAAGATGAATCGATTTGAAAAACAGCACTGCCGTTTCAAAAAAATACAGACAAAGTACTGATTCTGAATCCTAAAAATAAAATACTGGTCAGAATGGAAAAGTACCGATTTCGGTAGCAAAGAAACTGACCTGGTACCGCTTGCTGACACGAACGCAGCTCAATGGCACGTCGATAAAATAAATATTTAGCGCTATAATTCTAATCATCATTTTAGGCTCTCTGTTCAATACCTGTAAATCAGAGGATCGAAACGTGAATTGATAAATGTTTGCATTACAGGACACGTTATGCGCTTGTAGTCAAAGAACGATATTGTTCTACTGTACAGCTAGCAATTCAGGCACTGTATGTTTGCGTTTTGTCAGGCTTTATAGGCGTTGAATTATTGGAATGATATAAATCTATTCGCAACGTCGAGTTTGAAGATTTCGCAAAGGGCAACACGTTGGCATCTCTTAGCGCTCGATAATAGTAAATCGATTCACCTAATTCATCGGAGTTTGTTCTCAAAGGACTGGGATATTCTTGGTAAGTAGATATACACTGCCGGAAGTTTACAAATTGAGCCAATTTGCAGTTCATAGTTTATACCTGTGTCAAAAATGGTTCTTGGTGAACAGCATCCAGCTTGAGACCTGCACGGACTTTGGGCTATGGGAAAATATTGTCGAGCCGGGCCGAACCCGAACGGTCAGGCCCGTAGAAGCCCGAAAATAGAAACAGTTTTGTAGGCGAACTTTCAACAAACATCCATCTTTTCTTAGTTTGAACTCTGGTAGAATTTTACTGTAATTATGTTTAAAGTGCATTAATTATTTGAATGTTCTCATGACCATAATTAGCATTTGTTTGATATCAGATACAATTTTAAGTATCTACTAGATTTTTCAGCGTTCTGACCATACATGCACAACCTGAGACCCTGGCCGCCCCCCAAAGATCGTCAAACACCCCCTGAACTTTTTTCAAGACAGCTTTTTTCATGATTTTTGTGCATATTTTATATGAAAAACAAGCTTGCAGAACTTCTTTTTGTTTTTTTTGCTCGCGTATCCCCCTACCCCAAGGTTAAAAAGTCCAAGGACCTTCACCCTGGAAAATTCTTGCCGTGCATGTCTGGTTCTGATAAATTCGAAAACTATCAGAAAATTGAAATAATAAGGATTTTATACGTACTTTTTTCACGTGGAGCATTTCACCATTTGGGGAAAGATAAATTGTTTCGGTAATTTTCTCCAAGTCGTCTCTTTTCCCCAAAAAAATGGGCAGATGCTCTATTTATGCTTTTTGAATTTAAAAATTTTAATATTTCTAGAGAGCGAACTAAGAAAGTCAATTTTTTCGAGTTCTAATTCAGATAATGGTAAATACATATAATGATTTCGATTTTTCCGATTCTTAAATGATCTAAAGCATAAAGAAGATCGCGAAAAAATCCACCTGTAGGCGCCTTATATTGAATTTAAATTGGAATTATTAGTTCCAGCGAAAAATGCCAGTAAAACTTTTAGATTTTGATATCATAGAATGCTGAATCCTGAGTCTTTTCGCTATCTATTTGACAGATAAAAGGTCTAATTTTTCATCCGGTTAAATCATTTTACAAGGGCGAAATTCAAAAATCATATAGGAGACATGCAACAAAAATTGAAAAATCCAGGGCTGATTCCATCAAAGACACATGAACCGCACTTAAGCTGCGCAGCTTAATCTATAGCTCAGCTTTATATGTTACCCCATTGCCGTTAAGGTGTTGCTCAGCTGCAGCTTAACTCATACACACAATAAATATCGAGGACTCAAGCTGCAGCTGAGCTGTAACTTAATTCTTTATGTTATAATATTGCTGTGAAGGATTCTGGATATTTTTATCTTAATACGTTTCTTGTATCATTTGAGCTGCAGGTGAGCAGTGCCTTAACGGCAGTGGGACTGGCATATATAGTTAAGCTACAGTTTCAGCTGATGCTTAGCTTAGTCCAAGATTTGCTGTATAATTTTCAAATTTGTAATTACATTCGTCTTTGATTATGAATATGTTCGTTGTTTGTTATAGGAAAAGATGTTTTCGCCAGCGATTCATTCGTTATTACTATTCGTCATTCTCATTGTTCTCCAACATTCCATATCAGTAAGTTGCAGTTCGGTGCCACCTTCACGGTTTTCAGAAATTTTGGTGCAGGCCATTTCCATGCCGGCCGCGCCGCTTAACTTTTATTATTAAAAAAGCATGACAATTAATGTGGCATGAAATTTAAGTAAATGATTATGAAATTGAAGTAATGCCGTAGTTTTGCAGTGTTGTTCCAGGCATCTATCCTGCTGCCGGAATCAGAATTTCACTGAATTCGTGTAAGCCCTGAGAAATTTTTTTTTTTAATTTTACAGGACTCTAAAATATGTGAGGAATATGACTAAAAGCGAAAATTACCTGAGACAATCTTGTAAAAAATGTTTGTGCCAAATTATTATGCAAGAAGCACAGGAATTGAGCGAGCATCCATATTCGCCTTTTCCTATTTTCGAATATTGATTAGAGAAATGTACTCGATGACTGTTTGCTGTTTTTTATGCCAGTTTGAAACTTTATCACCCAACAAAATGTATTCCTGTGCCAAATCTTCAATTTCGCTGCGCCTACTGTTTCAAAATGGAAATGACTATGTAATGATGAGACAGTGTGCTTCATATTATAACATATCACAAGTATCATTACTCGGTTCAATCAATTATAATTTCTGCTGAATCCATATCTGTATATCACTCCAATTTTTCCAGAAGAAATGACTGGCACAATGGCTGGCGCCTCTAAAATATCCCATTCTGATTACTTAGCATCCGAAGTGTACAAAAAGATTCAATAATTTCAGTGCAGTAGATTTTGAAAAAGACGTTGGCATTTTCCGTAAACGAATTTTTTAGGAATTTAAACGAGTTTCAACCACGCAATGCCTTCCTTACACAAGTTTTAGCCATCCATTAAAAAATGCTTCGAGTATGGGCGTTAAATGTAATTTTATTCCATGTGAATTTTTCCTGAAATTTTCAGGAAGAAGTTTTATTAGAAGACCTGACAGATGTATCTTAGACACTGATTTAGTAACTTACATAATGTAGAAGATATGAGTATTGAAAAATTATGGATGTGCAAATTATGTGTGAACACGATCTGAGGATCTTGTGTCGTGCTAACAGTGGGACGCAGTTCGTTCGATGAATTTCATAATCAGGAATAATGTTGTCAAAATACAGCTCCCATTATCCAATACAAATTCTAGGCAAACGAGACTACTCAAAATGTTTTGGTTGGCCCTGTTTCAGGGCTCAGGATTCCGAGAATATGTTCACGCATAATAAGCGTAAACAGTTGAAAATCTTTAGTGAATATGATGCACATATTTCTCCATGCCTGCTGCAATTTTCAGACCCCAGATCTAAACACCAGCTCTTAAACAGTAGAAAACATGAGACTCAAATACCACCACTTGCTCGAATTCTGTCTTGATCTTCTTCAAATTTAGCTACTCAACCTCTACCAATTCTGCCGTGGAACAAATTTCTAATTTTTGCCGCCCAAAATAGAACCAGGAAAATGAGGTTAGAAGTACCTTTGAGAACATGGAAGGAGTGAATACAACAAATGATAATGGAACGTTGCACAGGAATAGTAAACCAAAGAACTTTCTGTTACATTTCAAGAGGTCTCGTGTTTCGTTTTTTTGCTATTTTGTTTTTGCCAGATTTACGCTTCCCGAAAGATTTGAGAACCCTGTTGTATGTAGTTTTTATCCTAGAATAGACAAATTGTTTTTTTCAGAGCTTTGGGCATGGATCGGAAGACTCCCATCGATTTCGCCGCGTAATCAACAATCAATACGCAGAACAGCATTCAAGGCCATGGATGGTTGAATTGAAGAGGGACGGAGTGCATATCTGTGGAGCAGCTGTCATCATGCCACCCCCAAACCAATTCAACGTTGTGAAAAATGGATCATCGGACATTCTCCTGACAGCCGCCCATTGTGCAATTACATCTACGTAAGCAACTGAAAATATGAAATTTTGCACACAAATTTGCAATCTTTTGATTTGATCAGTTACTGAAAACGCTAAAGGGCACAGACCAATAAACTTCAATCGTATGATGTAAATATCAACAAGTATATGTACCTGTTATGTTTAGGTCTCTGCTCAGGTCACAAGGCGTCAGCAATATAGCTATAAAGGGATATGGGCTTGTACATGACTGATTACCATAGGTCACTCAATAGAGCTTCCTATAAGTAAACGTCAGTACAGTGCAAGAGTGCTCTAGCACACTAAACACAACTTTCAATCGCAGTGTAACCCAAGTTTGCTGAGACTAGACTGACACAAGCTTGCAATCGAAAAGCAATCAGGGTTGCCGCAGAATACTTCCTGCAGGCTTACACAAATAATAGACACTCACTATAACAATGTCCAAATGGGGTTGAGAGCCGCCTAGGTACTGTAAGGGTTTCCAATGTCCGGCGCCTGCTCCTGCTTATTGCGCAAGAATATAATAAATGATAACAGAAATATTTTAATATTCTAGAGCTGTCAGCGTTACGTTTATTGACAAGAAAAGTGACAATATCAAAGTATTTTTTGATCAAAAATAGTCATTTTTGTACATAAAATGGTCAAAAATGTCAATTTTCCAGGCGACTTGTGCCGTAAATAAATGTTTTGGTTCTACTAATTTTGTACCATTTATCGGACTTTATCGGACCCCCCTAGAATTTGGGCATATCAGGGCTCAAATACATGCATGGTGTATAGCACAAATAAATGTGGAAAACCGCCATAAAATAATTACAGTTTTTTTAATTGTAGAATACTTTAGGGTATCAATTTTTGTCATTTTTTGACATAATGTGCCACCTTGGTAGGACTGCCTAGCATAAAAATCTTTTGTGTTGCTCGGCAGGTTTGATGTTTTGGGACTTTTTCTAAGAGAATTATCATTCTTCGTTGTAAAAAAAATTAATTTTATTGATCTGTAAAGGCAACATCGAATACTGGGCCGATGAAGTTTAGTCTAAACTGTTGGTTGGTCATCTGCGTAATACTGGACAGAAATTTTTGTTCAATAATAAGATAGAAATATAATGAAGTAAAATATAGGAACATAGGTTTGATTTTCTCAGACATTGTATCTTAAGGGCATGTTTAGTTTGTTCGCAAAACGACACATTCTTTTGTAGAAAATAAGATAAACATGAAGTACCATACTTGCTTTCCGATTTTGTCCTTTGAATTATTCTAACAAATTCCATGTATACATTTTCAAAGGGAGATATTTTGTTTTATTTGATTCCCATAAAATGAAGCTTTGACCAAGTTTGTCGTATTATTCTCGCTCATTATAACTGCTCAATTTCAATGTAGATCCAAACTGGATCACCAATATTTTGCAGTGAGAATTTGAATGTCTAACTTCACTTAGACACATATGAATTATTTCCATGATTATTCTCTACAAATGGTCTAACAAGCATATCGTGTGTAATAGAAACAATCATTGACTTTGACCATTTTGATTCCGAAATAAAATAAACATTGTCGCTAAGTCGGAGAAAAAGTTCGAGAAGCCCGAGCGTGCATCCTCGGTTAGGGTCTCCTTCCCATTTTTCGGCATGACCTATCTTTTTCCTCTGCCAACACTTCCCAAGGTTGCTTGAATTAGAATTTAGAAGGGAGCAAGTTTTATACATAAAATAAGACATGTAAATGATTACTTTTCACTCCTCGACTCCTATATGCATTTAGGGCATGAAACAGTAGCTAATTATGCTTTCATCCTAGGCCACATAATTTTTTCACCCAGTACAATATGAACCCTGAACGAATCACAGCCCATTTCGGAAAGCACAACTCTACCGGCTCGGAGCCGTGGGAAACTGTTATTCGTGTCAGTCACGTGCTCATACATCCCCGATACAAACGACTTAATGACAGCTATGACATCGCCATAGTGAAACTAGAAAGAGCGGTGGAATTCGACGAGAAGATTCAACCAATTCCTCTTTCGCCTTATCCACTTGACATGGTATCAGACTGTTCAATTGCTGGCTGAGGTAGACGATTGGAGTTATCACGTAAGCACAATTAATAATCTTATTTGGTATATCATTAGACTTTCGGATTATCACAATTTAAGCTGATGCAGATCCAAATGCTGTTCTTACTACCTTGGAATTACCAAACCTGGAGCACAGCGATATGGTTTTAATTGCAAATATTTCATCCATAGAAAGTGCAATCTGGCCGGTAAGTTTTTAGTTAATGGAGCAGATCTGAAACTATTTCTCTTTTTCAAGAGGACTATAGTTTTTGTCGTTTTTCATTTTACAAATATTTCCTGAAGGCAGTCTGTTGTCGCATTATCTTCAAGGCAATGGTTATTATGAACTATATAAGTAGACGAATCGTTGTTCACCCATTTTTTTAAATCATTACATTTTCATTAGCAAGTATTACCTGATTATTGTTCCTCACCATTTTTCTCGTTCAAGGGTGATTCAGGCAGTCCAGTGACGTGCTATAGCAACGGAACAGCTTTAATACAGGCAATCGCTTCCAGAATTACAGTAGATGTTGATGATTATACATTGAAGGTTGTAAAAGTAAGTTTAATGGAGTATAGCACATTGGATAAGGCCCTATTCAGAAGTGGAAAAATGCTAGGATATTTGTCGCCGACAATCGGGAACAGTCCGCGATTCTAAGGAATGAATAGACAGTTTGCAGAAAGCCCAATTCAGAAGTGAAAAAATCCTAGGGTTTTTGTCGCCGACAATCGGCGACTGTCACTGATTCCTAGGATACAATCGGCGACTGCACTTCTGAATTGGGTCTAAGGCCGATACATATTTCTACAGTAGCCTTAACAGTTGTTTTTCTACAAAAAAAATTTGGAAACCTGCTCAATCCACTGAGAAAACCGTTTCCTTGCTGGACTTTCAGATTGTAAACTACTCGGTGTAAACTAAATTTTCAAATATCAATAGCTGATGAACTCAACTGTTTGAATGGAAGCTCGTGGTAATTTATCACTGAATTGGCAGGGCGGGCGCTTTTGGGTGTTATCGTACACCCCTAAGCCTAAAAAACAGTGTAAGTGTATGCCTACAAGAGTATTTTGCGAGTGTCCACTCTCGTTGTAACTACTGTACATTTTCCAGGAGAAAGTTGCGGGTATTAGTGTAGTACGTGCACCGGACTTTTTCGACGTTGTTTTTTCCGCAAATTTTTTCGTCTCCGGTGGGTTTCGAACTGCAGACTGTTGCGTACGAAGCGAACGCCTAACCGATTGAGCTAAACCATCCAACCTAACTGAGCTACGATTTAATTCTTATACCATGAATAAATAATCAAATTTTCAGTATTTGTAGCAAGACAAAACTCGTGAATTGACAAATCCATGACAAAAATTGTTTTTGACAAAAAATGAAATTTGTTTTTGATAAAAAATGCAAAATTTGTAATGTGTAAAGTGTTATTTTTACTTTTTAAAGCTTTTAATTGCATAGTTTTCATATTACTTTTTGAGTTTTATGTGAAAAGTGTACTGTAGAACGACATCGGCTTACTGTAGGAAAAAAATTGACATGATTTTTGAACTCCACGGTATCGATTTACCTAGGTTACTATGTTACATATGCAAATTTCACAATGGTTCACAAAATATGAAGTCCGGTGCACGTACTACACTAATACCAAAGTTGCGATCTTAATTCAAATTTCTTGTCGTTTTTGGTTTTCCGCTCGGAAATTTTTTCCAGCATTCCCATAATGGATCGGGATAGCTTAAGTGTTGTTCGTGAAGCCATCTATAACAAGTTTTGGTACAATACCCGATGTTCCCTCTAGTATCGCTTGTAAACCTCACTCTGCATTCTAACTGGCCCATATTTTCATTGATAAGGCATGAAAAGTAAGATTTTAAATACATACTCACATTCATACAACGAGGTCTGTCGATTAATGATAGATTTCCAATGTTTTTGGGGCAGGCAATTCTTGGTCGCTCCCAAAAAGTGTTCATCCACAAAAATTTTTCCGTGAATGAAGTTATATTTTGCTTATTGTTCTGTTAAGCATGCTCTAGGATTCACGTGATTGACTTTATTGCTATTAATATGTTGGACGAACTCAATAGGATGTATAATTGGCAGCAAGGAAAATCTTAAGTAGGGAAAACATATTTTGCGCAACATATACCCGACATACATGTCGCGACATATAAGTGACATATGTATGTTAAATAAAATCGTCAGATGTGAACAAGTGCGACATAAGCCCGACATATAAGCGACATTCATCCGACATACAGTTTGTTTTTTCGTTCACCCGGCTATTTTGGCCAACATACAGTGTGACATTTGGTACTATTTGTGTGCTTTTACATTACCAACATTTTCTGGGAGATGTCCTTTGAATACATACCTTGCTTTTTTTGCTACATAAGTCATAAATTCATTTGTGACGTTCTTGACTATATTCACTTCTTTCAGGTAAAAGAAGGAATATTAACCAGTATACTGGATAACATGGAGTGGATTAACGAATCATTCAGCAAGTTGGACCAGGCATCAATATATCATACCGAATTTTCGAAATATCTCACAGACACTGATGGAAATAGTGACACCAACTCATTGAGCAAAAGCGATGATGAGAAGCTGTACAGCCCATATGGTGGTAGAATGTCTCGGCATCTTACTCTGCTCGATGTGCCAGATATTATAAAAGAAGATTATGTGCATCTTTGGTTCAACCATTCGATACACGATAAAATTGAAACCCATGATGACATGCCAACTTTCAGACGTGTTCATGGCTATGTGGATTGTGAACAACCAGCTCAATGTGCTGTTGTATGCTACTTGTTCAATGAACGCAAACCATGTGGTTTTTCTGCTTCATTGAACCGATGCTATTTTGCATCAATCAATATATTTGTTCCAGACAAAAAATTGGACGGGATTGGTATCACTTTCCGGTCCTAGTTGTGCAAGTCTAATGTGTTTAATTACAACCCAGTTATCATTCATGCATGTAATACTGTATATTAGTTTTCAAGAATAAAGTTGAAAGATTTTTCCTGCAAATGCACATTGACTTTATAGTTTGTTTTTCTCAAAAATGGATTCGAATAAACTGAAAGTATTTATCCTTTAACCATTTTTATTTTCTAGTATTCCACAAGTCATAGGGGACTCAAAATTTTCAGACCACTCAAATAAGTAAAAAGCTGAATGTACTTTAAGGATTGATGTTGTGACTGCATGATAGTAGTATAGAGGGGGGGGGGGGGCCTGAGCGTAAAAAGCTCTCCGGCCCATGTTAAACATAGGCGTTGGACTTTAAAAAAAAATCACAACCTCCCCGACACACAAAACATAGCCGACCTTCCGCCGACTACTATGACGTCATTTTTCCGGCTGGAAAAAAGCATGACGTCACACCTGGGCTAGAAAGAAAAAAGTTGCCGAAACTTGGCCCACCCACATCTCCATCAAAACTTGAGATAATGTGACATATATGGTACTTTTCGGAATCAGCTCAATGAGATCTATCGATTGGTACCCAACACGACCCATTTAGAACAAAAGCCCAAATTTTGTGCAAGGGGTTCTGAAAATTTCAATTGGTGTGGGCTCTACCATTTATGTTATTTGTTAATATGCATCGCCACTGCCACCACCGCCACCGTTGCCCATTGGGGGTGAGGGAGGGAAGTTTCAAGCTTTACATAGCTAGCCTAAATAGGAAAGTCATGCTATATATCAACAGAAATTGTGTACTCATTCGCACTGATCACAAGATCAGTCCCCGTGCCAGCCGCGGGGAGGCTAGTACGCATGTGGCCCCAGTACTTTCATAGAAAGTACCCATAATAAATGTTGTTTTACTTTTCTCTACTATAGTTGTGATCCCAAGTCCAGTCTTTCTTCATCAGCCTTTTTGTTCTTTTCACTGGTGGAGGATCAACACCCAATTCTCTGTATCTACCTCCCTGAACATATTTACACACAGCATAATGCACAGAATGCATAGGAATATTCCCACATAAGTTGCAAGGCTCCATTGCAGAGAATGAATGTTTCAGCTTTCTATATGATATATTTATACCAGTGGGTAGTACTGTAATTTAATCATACTAGTACTTACTCATCAACTTTGAAAACTGACAAGTAACTCTTTGAAGTTCTTCTGCAGTTCATCATTGGTCTTGGCACCCGTGATAATAATTTTACCATTGTGAAAAATCAATGCACATAAGCCCTGCTTGTTAATGGTATATTTCAGTGCAGGAAATAATTCGGGAGAATAATCACACTGACCCCTATGAGTGTTATAGAATTCCTCAACATTGATACAGTGATCTAGGGCGTATGACCCAACAACATTGCACATTCTAAATTTCCTGGGTCTTGGTCGATAGCCGAGTTTGAGCAGTATTTCTGCAGCATAATCTATACTTTTCACAGCCTGCTGAGTTGCCTTAATGCCCACACATACGAGCTTGCCATTTTCATACAATAGTAGACAACATTTTGGATCATTAAGATGCCAAATCAGTGACCTGAATTTTCCCATTGTCAGTTTAGAGCCATCCAATTTTTTAGCAAGTGAGTCTAAATAGAGTCGACAGCCAAGTTCAGCTGTGACAGTAATGTTTTGTACTTGCATTTTTAGAATAAACTTCACTTTCTAAAGTGTAACCTCACAATTGTTTTACCAGTGACAAATTTTATAGGGTGTGCAACAGCAATTTTCAATTTTTCAGATGAAGTTGTTTCTAGTTGTGATTTCTCAAAGCCCAACAGGTAGAGTAAAGGATCACTTAATTTTATGCTCTTGATTCTAGTCAAGTTCACTTTCAGGACAACTGCTCTGGCTAATCTCCTATATGAAAATTCAATAAACTCATTATATGGAACTTTTTCCTGTTCACTCAACAACCTGATGGATTGTTGAATAGCTTCAATTTAATCTATTATAGATTCATACCTTGTAGAAGGTACTTTTAGTAATTGCCTAGTATTGGTCTGAAGATCATAAAATTTTATCACACTATCACTAGGTGTTATATTGAACCACGTATTTGGGTAGGTGAATTCACAAAGTGCACATTCCCATTCACCTTGCAAAATCAATCTATGAGGCAACCTGATACTAAAATTTGAAGCGGAGTTACTCGGTTCACTCTGAGCATTGCTCGGTAATGTTACATAAAACTGTGAAAAATCCATTTTTCGATATGTTAGGGTAGAAACTAACTTTTATATTCTGTTGAGCTGGTCGAATAAAAATACTAATGCTGCGGGTACAGTGTCAAGAGGTGGTAAACAGTCTACAGGAAATACCCCATTGAAGATTTGTCTGAGAGCTTGATCTCTATTAATCAAGATGTAGATTTCAGAGGTATTCATGCAGTATAGTCATTAAAGACGTGTCTATTTTTATCAATCATAATCAAATTGTCAAATTCTGCATAAACAATAACTTCTATACCTGCATCAGGTATCCTATCAGCAAACGTCAATTCTATACTTGTGGAACCATCTCTAATCAAGTCCCAATGTCCACTATCATCTTCATCAGGTGTAAAATCGAAGGCAAAGTAGCACTGTCCATTTTCAAAATTAAGCCTGCTAATGCCATTCCCTTTGTTATCTTTAGCCATGTCTAGAGTTTCAAAGAGCTGATCATATGCTCGAATATTTTTGTTGTTGGCAAAATCAAGTCTTAGTGGAGTCGCTGGAAAAGCTTGACCACCAGAGACAACCTTGACTTCACTTATACTGTAACATTTAAAATTGAATGGAGATTTTTTTATTTCTCCACGATATGCATTGGCATCAAAACATGCTATAATCATCCTATGCGGCAACTGACCAGTGAATAGAGTATTTAGAGGTGTAGATTGCATTGTACTAGCAATATGAAGGTTCACCATTTGGACTCTTCTGATTGGGTATTTGACTGACGTTTTTAACATTGCTTTTTCTAGAGCCAATCCAACACTGTCGAGAACTTCAACTTTCCTGACGAAGAGTTTCATCTGGGAAACTTCCAATTTTGCATTTTCTACATCACCAGCTGGGCACTGTAACACAAATGGATTACTATTGCGTATCAATTCCAGTTTGAGCTCAGTATTGCTGAGTAAATATCGATCTTGCATTAGAAGATCAATATGAAGAGGAGCTGTTATTTCAACGGTTTGACCATTTTCAAAGTACTTTACTCTGTCTTTAAAACCCTGACAATCTGCAGTATCTATTTTAGGACCAGCCTCCATAGTATACAAAGAAGACTGTAAGTGACTATTTTTAGCATCAAAACCAAAATTTAAATCAGTTTCAAAGAATGCTCTGTAGGCATACTTATCCCCACTATCATGAATAAGACGACCATTAAGGAAGAGCTTCACTTGTCGGAAAAATGCTTTACCAATCAGATTGATAGGTGCAATTACTGGTGCAGCTCCACCAGCAGGAACAGTGTAAGTAATTTTCAAGGTCATGTACAGATAATTTTTGCTAAGCTGAATCATGTGAGGATCTGGAGGTATACGAAATTCGTATGGACCATCATTAGTGATATGATTTACGGGGTTAACTTCATCCCAGTAGCCTCGTTTAATTACTACTTGTGTGGGAGGAACAGTGAAAAAGTCCAATTCAGACTTTGTACTAATACTAAAAATTGTATCAATTAGAGCCATGTTTCCTTCTCTTTTTCTGTGAGAATATATAATTTTTCTCAACTTTTATACCTTTTGGTCTAGTCCCCAAGCCTCTCCCAGTCTGCAGGGCATCTGCAGCACTGTGAGCCAACTTGGAGAGTGCTGCTCCGCCGTGTTCTTCTAGAGACTCCTTTATAGATCGACCTTCTGCTGAATCTCCAGCAATATGTGCACCTGTGGATAGTGCTTGCTTACCAATATGGCCAGCAGCTGACTTAATAACAGGAATGACCATTCTGAATATTGATCTAAAGAAGCTTCCTAGACCTCCACCACGTTGATAGGGAGTACCTTTGAAGCCTTTGAAACCATAGCCAGTTTGTTCAGCTTGTTCAGTGTAGTACTGAAGTCAAGTTGCATAATCTTCCGGATTAAAGTATTGTCTCATCTTTATAAGTTTGAAAAATGCTGTAAATTACAACTTTTATACTTTTCCAAATTCTAACCATCTAGACCTTGGTGTAATGCTTTTGGTTGCCTTAACTTTTTTCCATCTACGGGTCCACTCGGGGAAGCAAATGTTTCATCGCTTTCACTTCCAACATTTAACCTGGACTTATTTACAAAAAGATCTCGAGGCACATTCTCCTTTAAGAGGTTCTTTACAAACAATTCTGACCCTATTGCTTGCTGGCGCCTCGGACCAACTCTTGCCACATCAGAAATCAAATCAACAATGTTGGTTCCACTTATTTTGGTGCCTTTCAGAATCATTTCTCCTTTATCCGACCACTCCATGTGTGGATTATCTTTAGCATAATCATATAACATTTTAGCTTGACTATGCCACTTTTTTGGTAACATCAGCAGTGCTCTCAGCAGTGTCTGGCTTTTTTTGCTTCGGTGTTATTTCTTCCAGATCCGGAATAGGGTGTTCTGAAACAAGTTCACTAACAGTCAACTCATAAGGTCTGGTTTGATCCTGCGTAGCCTGCCTATATCTGTGCAACACTTGATTGTATAAGATTATCTTTCTGTCAGAGGGCAATGACTTATTAGTTAAAATGTCATTCATTTCTTTATCCAAAGCAGTCATTACATTACCTGCTAGATCCTCCCTATGACCAATGTCATGGGGTACAAGAATCATTTTATTTGTATGCATCATCTTTTTATAATTGCATCAGCTAGTAATTGTCCAGCTATTCCTAAGATTGGTGCCAACAATACAGGCAAAAATCCACCTTTTTGTTCTAGAATGTCTCGTCTTTTGCTGAGACTTGTTTTCTCATCTGCCAATACTCGTAAATGTCCCTTGTGGGAACTTAATTTATTCAAGATATTTTTGCAAACTTTTATATTGCCTTCGAGGAAGTTGAGTATACATTCACACAAACAAAGTATCAGTTCACGATCAGCCGTGCTAATAATAGCTTTACGTTGCTTGGGTTTAGCCTTAGCTAGTACCCTGATGTAATCAATATTATGTCTAAGATGATCACAAGGCATTTTGACTATAAAACTCAAGAATAGACAACTTTTATACTTTTTGCACATATATCGTGGAAAATTTTGAGAAAATATCAGCTCTGAGTCTAAGTTTATCAGGTGTTGTTTGAGAAAGATCAATAATTATATAACTGTATGGTTTAAATGTGGCATCTTCGAAGGACTGGAGAAAGTACTTTACTTTATCAGGAAACAACTGTCTTGCCAAAGTTTTTACTTGGAGCCTATCTGCAGGATTTTTCATCAAAACAAGGTATTCTGCATTTATTCTAGATGTTCTTAGACCCTCAAAGAAAACATTTTGAACAATGTGTATCACAGACACATTCATGTGATGACATCCACGAGTAAAAAGAATGTCCAGGTGCATATTTTTAGCCATTTCCTGCATGAGATCATCTAGTATAACAAGTTGGGGTGCAGGACTGAGCTCTCTAATCAAGTTCATGTCAGGTAATCCCTGATAGAAGTTGACTCTGCCAGACAAGTCATTGTAGACTGGCTGCTTCTAACTAAAGAACCAGTGAATATGTTCAGGAACCAGTTCAATCAAGTACTTCACATTTAGTACTAAATTCTTTACAAAGGTTGTTTTACCCTCTTTTGTAGGGCCAGCAACAATACATGTAAAGGGGTGGTTAAATTTTATAGCCATGTTTTTTTCAATAGATTCTCAACTTTTATAACATGGAACATGCTGGAAATACCAGCAATTGTGCTTTGATTTTTTTTAAAATTTTTTTCTCTTTTAATTTTTTTCTTGTCTTTTTTTTTATTACAATATTTACTCACAATTATTACAATATTAATAGGGTATATCTATACCTTCGTCATCATATTTTTGTACAGTCTCTGGAGTAAGATTCATCCAGATCTCAAAAAGAAGGGGTCCAGCACTACAAGTTTTCATCAAACCCTCTAGTGCCTTGGCAATGCCAAAACCCAGTCAGTTTTCTCTTACCCGTACGATGATCCAGCTCATTGGCCACTTTAGTCAAAATCTTCTTCCATTCAAGCTTGTAGCCCTCATTTATTCGATCCCAAGAATATGAGGCATATCTGGCCACATCTTTTTGAGTATAAGGTCTTTTGAGAAAAGTGCCCATACTCAGTGTGATATTTAAAAAAATACCTTCCATTTTGAAAAAGTGACTAAACTGTAGAAGTAAAAGTTTGAAAACTGAAGACTAAGGAGAATTTACAACTTATATACATAAAAAATGTTACAGAATACTTGCAAATCCCATTTCACTAGTTTACTGTAGGCTTCAAGATGAGTGCCTGTCTATCAGCTAACTGTTTCTTTAGTACAGCGGTGCCAGCTTCCTGCAATGCCTTATTGTATTCTAGACATTTTGGGCACATTTCAATAGTAAAGAATGTTTTGCCCTGAGACAACTGGAAACACTCCTGTTAAGAGCTGTTCTTTTGACAAAAGTAACACAGTTCAATCATTAAGGGATACATGGCTCTTGGCAAGTTTTGAGCACAGAGTTCAATAGGAGCTTTAACTTTTTTCGATTCCATTCTAGTTAATCAAATGATTGAAATAATTTTGAAGTTGCTTATATACTGAAATATCAGGCACATGTAAAAATTTTTAGACCTGCAAATCATTGTTTAATTTTCATACTGTAGCTATAGTTTTATCAAATCTGTCACCCAGCTATTGAATCATCTGGGTGACCCTTCCATTTAACAAAGTATTCAGTTTTCCCAGCCCTTTTTCTCTTTCGTATAATCTTTTCAATAATGCAGACGTCTGTAATCTCATCAACTTTCTGTAATTCTGGCTCATAAAATACACCCTGTATGACTTCTCCCAGCTGATCTTCTACTGTATATACAGGAGGATATGTAGCTTTTTGCTCACTAATCACAAAAACTTCATCACTCTAATTGGGAGTGTAACCCTTCTCAAAAGTCCTTTTGACATTGCTTATGCGTTGTCACCAGGGACCAGTTTAAATTGTAAACTATACTTACATTTCCTGAAAAGCTTTTCAACAATTTCAGCTTTATTCTCATCAGTAGCATCAATGGGAGCAACACCTATGGTCCTTCCTATGCCTAGTCGAGTTGTAAGAGCTTAGCAGGTGGGGTAGAATGTTTAGGTACTTGTATGTATTATTTTGAGTAAAATGATGTCACATTTTTTCCTTTAAAGTTCTATTGAACCGCTCAACAATGCTAGCCTTAGTTTCACTAGCAGTTATGAAAAAACTAATGCCAAGTTTCTTTAATAAGGCCTGGAAGGCTTTGTTTGTGAACTCTGTACCAGCATCAGTCTGTATTTTTTGTGGCTTTCTGCCAGATTCCAAAATTGTTTGGAAGGCATGCAAAATAGATGATGTATTTTTATTTTCAATGGTTCAGACCATGCAAATTTTGATAGGACATCTATACAATTTAAAAGAAATTTGTATCAATCATTATGCCTGGCAAGTGAACTGAGGTCTGCAAGATCCATTTGCCACTGTTCATCAATATCAGTAATTAGAACATTATTCCTGGGGTAATGGCGCCTAGCATACTTGTGTACAGTATATGTTGGCTGTTTCTGTAACCATTCCTTAACAGAATGCAGAGTGACCCTTGGATTACTAGCTTTTGCCTGTCATAACAGGTTCTGAACACTACAATACCCTGTACTTGGGTTGAAGTATATGCTTTCAAAGAGCTTGTCCATTTTTTCAAGCATGCTGCTGTCAAACTTTTATTTATACATCTGCAAGATTGAATCTGACACTTTTTGTACTAGTTTTAAGTTTTTTGGTGAACAGGTTCTCTAAATATCTCCTTAACAATTTCAATAAAGTCAGTATTCTTAGTATAGCCAATAGAGCCATACAATACCATATCTCAGTAAAAACTGTTTTCCCATTATGCCTTTCTAGACAAGCTAGAAAATGTTCAATAGTGTGGTTAGCATCCATTTTTTCTTCATTTTAGAGAGCCAGCCAACTTTTATAGCCAGCAATACATAAAAAACACCCAATCAATTTTCAAAGAGAGTCAGTTGTTGTTTATTTACCTAAACTTTATTGATTGAAAACCTTCCCACTACATGAAACATTTTATGTAGATGAAAAGATGGTTAAGTCTGGCATGTTTTTCCACTAGTGAAAGTAGCAAAGAGATCAAATTTAAAGAGCAGTGAGGTACAGTATTAGAAGCTCAAGTGATTCACATGCTCATTGTTGTGAATCAAGGCTAGCTAGAAGGCAAGAAATACTTTTATACAAAGATAGTTGAGAAAATGACTCATAAGGTGACTGCTTGTCTAAAGAAAAGTGACGTAAGCAAGAAAGTTTTTATATGTGCATTTTGATTAAATTTGACTTGAAAGACAGATCAAAAAGTGAGATAAGAAAAAACCAGAAAAAAACAGTTTATTTCAGTATGAATCATCAGAAAAAGTGAGAAAGATGTGACATTTGATGGAATAGATCAGTAGGTTTTGCTGTTCCACTAAGCCTACAGTAATCCTTCCCATAACAGTATAAAAGCAAAACAATTTGAGGAAAGCTCATTTGTGATTTCTAACAACTTGAAGAAAGGTGAACTTTGAAACTTTTTTTTTTTTTTTTTTTTTTTTCACGTTTATTTGTTTATTACATTAAATAACATTAAATAACAAACATAATAATAAAAGTACACACACACTAAAAAAGGGAACATAATAATCTATGCTTATATTCTGGATACTAAAGGAGGGAGAAATCGTTCTTGTTTTGCCTGCTGAATTTTTAGAAAAAAGGTGAGAAGAGGGTTTTTTTGTACTTTTGAGTGATGATGGGATGATTTTTGGGGGTGATTTACTGATTTAGGTTTGTGAAAAGTTCAAGTGTGATTGGGATGTTTGAGTTTTTATATTTTTTTGCATGTTTCACAATGAGTGACTGAGTATCAATAAAATTGATTAGCGCCTTAAAGCTGGTTCTTTTTTGTGCATTTTTGCATTTATATATATACCATTTTGTGAATAAAATGATTAAGTTTTGTGTTTCAATAAAAGGAGTTTTCTTTTCTGTAATGCCCAGTATGATTTCTTTTTTTGTGATTTCAAACTCCTGATCAATTTTCAATTTTATTCTATTTTCAACTTTTTTCCATAATATTTGTGATTCAAGACAGGTGTATAACAAGTGTTCTATGTTTTCTTCTAACCCACAGTATGCACATTCTGCAGATTTTTTGATCTTGTATTTTACTAGTAGTGATGAGGTTATTAGAGTTCTGTGCAAAATTTTAAATTGAAATTGTGATATATTGTTTGGCACAAAAGTTTTCCTCCAAATAGTCCATGCTTTCCTGAATTCTTCATCTGTTACATTCAAAGTTTCCTTCCATTTAACTACACCCTTTGGAGTACTATATTTCTCATTAATTAATTCTTTTTTAAAATTTTTAAAACTCCCTAGGGTTACCTTGTTTGGGTCAAATTCAATTTCTGATTTGTTTATTTTCCAGTTTTTCAGTAACTTCTTCCAGTCTTGTGGAATAGCATTTGCTATAGTCAGATAGTTAAACCAACTTATCTCTAATCCTTCAGATTTAATTTGCTCAAATGATTTCATTTTCAAATTTTCCTGTAACCAATTGTATATATAGCTGTGGTTTGTGTTTTCCAATTCTTTTATGAAAAGGGAATGACCAGCTTTTTTTATGAATCTGTTGTTATTTATTGTCTGTAAAGTTACTTGGATTGGTGAAATAATTTCATAAATATTGCTTTTTCCACACAGTTGAATCATATCTAATATTTGTGTATAAAAAGGAGTTAAACTTACTCCTGTGTTCTTTAGTGAAAAATTTGCATTTATGAGTGAATTTATTCCTCCAACTTTTTGCAGTTCCTTGTTGATAAGCCAACTCCATTTTTCTGCTTTTTGTAGTCTTGTGATCCATTTTATTTTGAGTGATTGAAAGGCTATGCTGGGGTCATTTACTTTTATTCCTCCATGATTATAGTTCTGTATCAATACATTTAGTGCAATTTTTGATGTTCTCCCATTCCAGAGGAAATTTTGTAGTATTTTTTGTATATATTTTAATATTTCTTTGTCAACATACAGGTTTATCAATTGGTATGTAACCTTTGACATTATTAGGTAATTCCAAATTATGACTTTACCAAATAGAGTCAAGTTTCTTTGCTGCCAGATTTTACATTGTCTTTCACATTCTTCCAGCTTTTCTTTAAAATTTATTGTTGAGGTGGTCTCAGGTGCACGTGTTCAGCTTCCGGCGTTGGTGCGCAGGCGGTTGGACGCGGCGAAAAGTGGCGAAAAGAAAATGATAAATTTGCATAGGATTATGCTGCCACTGTTTCGCGTTTATGGTGTCTTTTTATTATTGTTAAAAAGATTACTTTTATGGAGCGTCGCCGCCATCGTCTTTATTATAGTATTTTTGTTTATTATTTTATATTGGCGTCGCCCATCGTCACCCAATACACTTTGGACCTGTAAGTGTATTGTTTTGTGAGCGTAGTGGAAGGAGTTTTTAAGATTAGGAGTGGAGACTTGGGTAGGAGCTCCTGAGGTACGTGCCACGGTGTTCTGCCTGAGGTTTAGTGAAAGTTCTGGTGTATATCTGGTGAAACGTCTGGGAGAGTTTGGTGTTTGTTGTTGTTGTTAGCCTGTGGTTAGAACTGTTGCTTTATTGTGACCCCACAGCAGCCTAACAAGTGGTGGACTCTTAACGCCTCTCACGACGGATAACCGGAGAACCACCAGAAAAATAACTAAACCTCCTGGGTTTTATTTACAGGCACATACCGGAAAAATTAAGAAGATGAGTATTCTGGTAGGGAAAATGTTGAGGACTCCTCCTAGGTCACATGAACCTAGTGTTTTGAATCTGGACTCTGCCGAAGAACACGCAGCGGTAGAAAAGGTTCAAGCACAGGCGCCTGAGACTGAAGGAAGGAGAGAGAGTGGAATTGCCGAAATGGCAAGAGTTGAAGAAGAGTTGAGGAGAAGTGGTTTTGAGATGGCTAGGAGAGCTGAGATTGAAACTACTGTAAGTGGTAGTGTCAGAGGTCAGCAGACCTTTGAGAAGGAGAGACCGACGTCAACCTCGAAGTTGGTCCATCCGATGGCCGAGACGCTAGAGGAGATTAGACGGAAATCGAAACCGGCGTGGAGGTCAAACATGGTGGACATGAATTACGATGAGTATTACGAGGTCGCGCCGGCCGTTTTATACGACGACAAATATTCGAGGCGATACGACCCCGAAATGGCGAATTTTATTCGGCGAGAGGAGCAGAGGGATCGAGTCGATCCCAAGGACGTACGAATTAACGCGCTGGAGAAGAAGGTCGAGTTATTGATCAAGGTAATCGAAAGCGCGCAGATCAAGGAAAAGGAAACGGAGGATGATCAACAGAGGAAGATAGGTGAGTCTTCTTACCTTGAGAATAGAGTTGAGAGAGTTAGTGAACCTAAGAGAGAGGTTCATTCGGAAGTTTATGTAAGGTCTCAAGAGGATAGAGACAAATATTCGGCTAGAGATAGAGGTTGGACTGAGGAGCCGCAGAGTTCGAGGAATG
Source organism: Romanomermis culicivorax (assembly GCA_963922205.1). Taxonomy (NCBI): domain Eukaryota; kingdom Metazoa; phylum Nematoda; class Enoplea; order Mermithida; family Mermithidae; genus Romanomermis; species Romanomermis culicivorax. The sequence goes on from CAWUHX010000285.1 coordinate 152,280, forward strand.
CTGAACAAGCACAATCGAATGCCTACGGTTACTCAGAGAATAGGAGGTCTAGGGAAAGGAAGGTGACTATTTGCGACGAATCGTCCCAGGGAGAGGATAGGTTTTCTCGTCCTACTCCATGGAGAGATACCGCAAACAGAGCTGACCTTAGCCCTGAGAGGAGGAGAAGGAAGAGGTCAAAGAGTAGAAAGAGATCTCACAGATCAAGAGCTAGGAGTAGACATTACTCAGATAGTGAGAATAGCAGTTCATCTACGTCGAACTCTAGCTCAAGTGTAGAAGTGGATGTGAGAGATGTGGTAAAGGCCTTGAAACATAGACCTTTACATGATAGTATAAAGCCAACGGAGGCTTTGAAATTTTTTACTGATCTGGAAACTGAGTTTCTGGAGAATACGGCTGATAAAGTGAAGAAAGAGTGTTTGAGAAGGTTGTCTCAGAACACGGCGAGGAGGATAGCGAGAACATCCTCAAGTTATACAGAAGCGCGGAGAAATATTTTAAAGTATCTCGCGCCGACTTATGATTTGACGATGCTCAAAAGAGAGTTATTTAATATGAAACAGGAAGAAGGCGAGTCAGCCTTAGAGTTTTTAAAGAGATTGAGTAATCATGTGGATCTGGTCTATGCAGATCAGAGTGATCAAGTAAGGCAAGAGAATATTATTAATGCCTTCATTTATAAGAGTAGTCCGTTGTATCAGACAGAGTTGCAGGACGTATTGCCATCGATGAAAACTTGGCAAGACCTTGCATACGCCGTAACTCAGATTGATAAGAAATATAAGAATGTGTTTACTACTTTTGGAGCCAAAGAAAAACCGATTGTAGTGAATCAAGTTGTAGCTACGGAGGAGATATGCCCGGAAATTGCTTTTGTCGGGAATGCTCCGTATGGAAGTACTAAAAAGTATAACCAGACGAAGTCAAGACCACAAAATCAGTTGCAAAAGGCAGTGGAAGAGGAGAGAAGTGAGGAGAATGCGGAAGAGATGCTACCTGGTCCGTCGCCTCGTGATGTCAAAAAGTCTAACGAGGAGCAGGCCAAGGAGTCTTTTCTAGCTATTTTCTCAAAGGAGTGGCTACAATTGGTTCAGAAAGTAGATAAATTACAAGTTACTCAGAGTGAAGCTTTAAAAGAGTTGACTACTGTGAAGGCTGCGTCTGCTGAAAAGCAGAAGCAGTTGAAGCAGCAGAGACCCTATTGCATTTATCATAAGAATAATACGCATGCTACGGAGGAGTGTAAGACATTAGCATACCGGCGTCAGCAACAGCAACGCGGTGGATTTAACTGTGGCATGTCTAATCAGTATTATGGTGGTGATAGGAATGCTTCATATAGAGGAAGTTTTAGAGGTAGAGGTGGACCTCAATTTGGATTTAGAGGAAGAGGAAGAGGTGCCTATTATGTAGGATTCCCCGAAGAAGATCAAATGTACGGGTATGACCCAGAGTTTGAGAGATACAGGGAATTCTGCAGACTTAGGGAGCAAGGCATCCAGTTGCAGAGACAGCCTCAGTTGATGCTACCTGCGTCAACTAGTCAACCCGCTATTCAGGGTAGTACCGTCCAGGATCAGTCGGGATCATTTGTTTCGAACCAGTCGCAACCTAGTTCGCATAACGTAATGGTGACAAGCCGTACGGATGTGGATGATGAAAGCGAACAGAGTAGAAACAAATCTTATAGTTTGGTTCTCGGAAGTATTATTCACCTGGATAAGGTGACACCTCTAGAGAAGGTAAAGGAAAGAGATTTGGCTCATGTGAAATATGGAAGGAAAGCAAGGAACGTAGAGAGAAGGTTGTTGGAAAATTATCCGAAAACGGTTCCCTTCTACATAAATGTAGTTATTAAAGAAACGGCTACCAGAGCTTTAATTGATACAGGAGCTCAGTGTACAGTCATGTCTTCTAAGCTCCTGAAAAGGGCATTAGACGTTGATTATACAGTGTACCCTCGTATCCTTAAAGTGACTGTAGCTGACGGGAAAGTTGTGCATGCCTATGGGTATGTACCAGTTTGTATGAAGACTGAATTCGGAAGTTTTCCAGTCAATGCTATAGTGTTGCCAGATGCAGGTGAGGACCTGATCTTGGGCACAGATTTTTTAGCACACCCAGATTTAGGTGTGGTGATTGATTTCAAAAGGAATGCCATGACAATACAAGGCATTGAGAGAAAGATTGACGTAGTTCAAGTTCCTTCTGTAACTACTGTGCAAACGGTAATGGAAGAAGTCACTAAAGTCAGTTTGGCGTCGACTGATTGCATAAATCAAATTGTTTATCCAAAAGTTTGTCTGCTAAAGACAACTGTTGCAATTGTTGCATGTAGTAAAACCTACATTCCATATGGAACAGATGTTTTGATGAAGGCAAAACTTTGGGATCAACATGGAGATGCCACGTTGAACGGAATTATTGTCGAATCAAAGGATTCTGAAAGGAAGTTCAGAATGGAGAAAGCGGTTGTAGACGGATCACAAGAGGAGTTTGTAGTACTAATCTCCAATACCACAGGTTCTGGTTGTCGGTTTGAGAGAGATCAAATCATTGGCTATACAGAATCTATGCTTATTGAAGACGATGATACGTACAAAAAGGTGAAGGAAATGAAAAAGATAAAGGAGGAAAAGGAATATCAGACCTGTATGGTAAAGGAAGGAATGCCTGCATTATCAAAAGCTGATTCTGTAGAGTTCTATACTTCACTATGCAAGATGATATCAAAGGCAAAAATATCGGAAGAGAAGAAAACGGAAGCTATAGAGTCTTTGTTGAAGTACAGAGATGTCTTTAGCTTACCTGGTGATCCGGCTACTACAACCCCAGCTCTGACATGTAAGATAGATACAGGAGATGCAAGACCTGTAGCAAAGAGATATTACAGAGCTTCAATTAGTAGTCGGCCAGGAGTAAGGCGACACATAAAGGAGATGTTGGATCAAGGAGTGATCGAGCCCTCGAAGTCACCGTGGGCTGCACCCTTGTTCTTAGTTGGAAAGAAAGATGGAACTACGAGACCCGTAGTGGATTTTAGAGGTATAAACGAAGTGACCAAGGATGATAAATATCCCATCCCGAGAATGGATGATTATTTAGATTGCCTTGGAAGAGCGAAGTTTTATACGACTCTAGATTTGAAGTCGGGATATTGGCAGGTCCCGATGGAGGAGTAGAGCAAGGAGAAAACGGCTTTTATATGCCAAGATTGCTTGTTTCAGTTTAAAGTGATGCCATTTGGGTTGAAGAATGCACCTGCTGAATTCCAAAGGATGATGGAGAGAATCCTTGGGGATTTGGTATGGAAAATTTGCCTAGTGTACATAGATGATATTATCATCTTCTCGAATACGTTCGAGGAACACTTAGAGAATTTGAAAATGGTGCTAGAAGCATTGAGGAAGGCGAAGTTGACTCTTAAGCCAGAGAAATGTGAATTTCTTCCCGAGAAGGTGCACTTTTTAGGACACATCTTGGATGCGAATGGAATTTCTCCGGATCCTAAGAAGGTCAAGGCGATAACGGAATTTCCATTCCCGGATTCTGTTAAGAAAATGCAAAGATTCCTAGGTATGCTAC
>CAWUHX010000285.1:155967-443188 GCA_963922205.1 Romanomermis culicivorax
GGCCTATTTCAATGCTCTTACTACCTACATTTTTTGACCCCACTTTTTCCATCTCAATGGTTTCTCTGATCTTCCTTTTGTAGGCATTAGGCTCTTGGGCAAGTATGGTGGTATTGGTCAAAATTGGGTGTACATCCACATGATAGGCAATGTTCCGCCACACCACTTTTTCTCAAGGATCAGGTTCTTTAGGGCATTTCTGTGTTCTGCAATACGGGTCTTAAGTGTTCTGCCCGTTTCTCGTATGTATACTTTCCCACATGGAGCCATAGGTACTTGGTATACTATACCCTGTGTATCTTCTTTATTTCAAGGTAGTGCTACTTTGCTGACTCTTTTCCTGATTGTGTCTTTACTTGTGGCAACTAGTCGAACCTTGTATTTGTGGCATATTCGCTTCAGTTTCTGTGTTAGTTGGCCACTGTAAGGTATTACAACTGTGCCTTTGTATTCAACTTTTTCTTGGTCATTTGCATTTCTTGTTATATTTGCTTTGTTAATGATTGCTGTGGGATAACCATTTTTCTTGAAGGCTTGCCTGATGTTATTTTCTTCCACTTTCCTGGTTTCTTCAGTTGAGCATTGTGTACCTGACCGCAATATCATTCCCTTTACAATTCCTGCTTTGGTGTTTATGGGATGGTTTGACTGGAAGTTCAGATATTGGTCTGTGTGTGTTGGTTTACGGTAGACACTTGTTGCCATTGTCTGTCCTTGCCGTTTGACAAGAACATCTAGGAATGGTAACTGCCCATTGAATTTCTGTTTCCATGGTGAACTGTATGGCTGGATTCTGTTGGTTCATATGTTCTAGGAAGGATCTTAGTTTTTCCTCACCATGGTCCCAGAGGATGAATGTGTCATCCACATATCGCAGCCAGATTGTTGGCTTGTCTGGTGCTGTTTTCAATGCTGATGTTTCAAGTTTGTCCATGAACAGGTTACAAAGTGCAGGGGATAGTGGTGAACCCATTGCTATGCCATCTGTTTGTTGGTAGAATTTGTCTTTGAACTGGAATATGGTGCTGCGCACACAATACTCAGTTAGGTCTGCAACCTGTTGTGCTGTTAGGCTAGTTCTTTCTGCTAGGCTGCAATCTGCTTCCAATTGGGCCCTAAGATAGCTTATTACTTCTACTACTGGAACACTTGTGAACAAGCTTACAACATCCAGGCTTACCAACTTAGTGTTCTGATCTAACTTTATGTCTTTGATCTTGCTTACAAAGTCCTTGCTGTTGACTATGTTAGATTCTATATTGTTCTGCAATGAACTAATGATCTTTACTAAGTGCTTAGCCAATGGATGGATTGTTGTTCCAATGCAGCTCACTACTGGTCTTAGTGGGATTTCTGGCTTATGGATCTTTGGCAGGTCATATATGTGAGGGGCCTTACATCGTTCTTTTATTGTTACTGTTTTTTCTAACTTGGCATCTCGTACTTGCTTTCTACCTTCTTTCTCTATTCGGCTAATTGGATTTCTTTTTCCCAGGCATTTAAACTTTGTTCCATCATCCAGTATTGCCATGATCTTCTGGTCATACTCATCAGTGTTCAGTAATACTGTTGCGCCACCCTTGTCAGCTGGTAGTATCACAACTGTATTATCACGCTTCAGGTTCCTGATAGCACTGGCTTCCTGTCTTGTTATGTTCAGCTAGGGTTTTCGCTCATGTTCAATTGCTTTCCTAATTTCGAACCGAAAATCACCTTGTTTGTCATTTTCTATGAAATGTGCTGCACATTCGATGTTGGTAACTATGTCTGCCATTGGATGTTGCTGTGTTGTAATAGCAAAGTTCATTCCTTTGGCTAGCACTTTTCTTTCTACATCCGAACCTGATCCTTGAGAAAAGTGGTGTGGCGGAACATTGCCTATCATGTGGATGTACACCCAATTTTGACAATACCACCATACTTGCCCAAGAGCCTAATGCCTACAAAAGGAAGATCAGAGAAACCATTGAGATGGAAAAAGTGGGGTCAAAAAATGTAGGTAGTAAGAGCATTGAAATAGGCCACATATGGAACCAAGCATTCCTTAGAAGGGCAACAGACAGGAACCCAAGTCTGAACTAGTACCCCCAAGTCAGGATATATAGCACTTCTAAACAAGTTACTACTGGCCCCCATGGCCCAGTGGTAGCGCTCTAGACTCTCAATCAAATGACCAGTGTTCAATTCCCTCAAGTAGCGAATTTTGTAAAAAAAGGAGTTTATTGTCGCCTGAGGAAGGTAGTAGGTAGACTACCGAAACGTCGCATTACCATAACCACTGTATTATTATTCTTTCATTGTGTGCCTACAGGCAAAATAAAAGCGTTATATAATTTTTATGCGATTGTAAGGCCAAGGAATGGAGAATCATAATGTTATACACCAATCTCAAACAACGTTTCAAAAATTTTCATTAAATTCCAGAAATCAATTGATTGTTTGGAATCAACTAATATTAGAATAAGCTACGAACTATACTATTTGTCAACATGTGACTGGAATGTCTTTAAAATGTTACCCTAATTTATCTAATCATACTGTAGCCGACCAAAAGGTTTTTATAACGTTTTTTATGTTTTTCTTCTGTATATAAATTCCTGTTTCATTTCATGTTTTCAGCATCCTTTTCCCTTTGAATAAAATTTAGTCTTACTTTTACCCCATCTATTTCTTTCATTTCACTTTAGCCATCGGGCAACATCTTGTTCCGTCGACGTTCTATGTTCGTCCGGAATTTCGACTTATTGAAATCTAAAATGGAAAGCCGTTTATTTACGGAATTATTATGCTAGTTTATGGAAATCCCATTTACCCTCATTCGATTATTTATATTGTTCTCTGCATTCTTCCTTTCATTTGGTCGTTTCACTCCTCGCCGTCTCTTGGCGCCGATGTAAAGAAAGAAAACACAATTAATACACGAAACCATGAATGTCCGATCGTAATCCTAACATCATAGTAACAATTTGCATACCACAACCCAAATTTAACAACACGACACCATACTGAAAAGGCAATGCAATTTACTATCATTTGTTCTATTTTCATCTGGTAGACACCACGTGATGTGATACTTGTGAAAACTTTCTCACAGCATATAGCATAGGCCGGAGCCAGACAGCCAACATTTATTTTTTACAATAAATCACGGCTTCGATTTTTCCAATCAAATTCCAGAAGAAAGAAATTTTTGTTGCGTCTCTTCGAGATACCTTGTGGCCCTACCATTGTAAATAGATCGACGCAATTTTACCAGTGATTCGACTCACATCTTTTCTTTTATTTGTCTAATCTAAACGTTTTAAGACACGATTTCTGAGAGGTTCTACTTTCCCTATGATAAGTTGAGAATTAATCATACCTCAAAATCAGATATTTTGGGTAGTTTACTGCGCTTAGTTCCATGGTACCATTCGTTTTGCTTGTAAACCAAAATTCGCGCCGCTACAGTATGTCAAAGTTCGAAAATTGATGATTTTTTGGAATTTTCCAGTGGTCTTGCTAGCTAAGCGATATTTCAAGATCAGATTGATCTTATTTGGTGAATGAATATTCATTTTACAGAAGAGCTCCCTTCTAATGTAATATTTACAGCAAATAAATGCATATCACACTTGTTCATATAGCTTAAAGCGTCAAAAATGAGCCGTCAAAATTGAAAAAATTTTGTTCATGGTCACTCCCGAGCACCTTCCAATCGGAAGCCTCAGAATTTTATTTCTTTATATTGTAGCTCATCCATTTGTACTGCATTGGTTAAATTTTCATCAAAATTTTTTACGGTTTTGGGAGCTGCACTGCTCTGAAGAAGGCATACTTATGAAAATTTCATAGAAATTATTCTATGTGCCAGGTGGCCCTTGTCTACCCCTTGTGATATATTCATTACGTATACTGTAGAATTATCAAATAACTAACAGACTATAGTTGGATGTATTAATTGCTTCACAAGCAAACAATTTACACTCTACAAGAAAGTTTGAACAATCAAAAATTAGAAGCAACAATAAAGAAAACTCCTGCTTAGAGGCACTCCCGAGCACCTTCACCTACGATTCTGCAGAATTTTATCTTTTTATTCTTTAGTTAATACATTCTTACAGTAGCTGCGAAAGTAACATATCATCATCATGTGTCGTTTTGGCACCTGTAGACATTTGCATACACTGCACTGTCATTCAAATGCGTTTTTGAATCTGGATAAATGTCCCATCAATGGAGTTCTGGGAACACAGGATGCCTCCAAACCCAACATATTATTTGAAAAAATGTGACTTGAAGTCCTGGCAAATTTTCATTGATCTAGGTTTGATGGTTTCTAAACGAATTGCTTCAAATGAAAAATCGAAAAGTTCGAAAACTTTCATTAAATTTCAGAAATTGAGCGATTGTTTCAAATCCATTTACAGAAAAACGGCAAGAGTTATTCGGATACTCTTTGCTTTGTTGGAAGGGCACTGCAATCTACTATCCTTTGCTCTATTTTCGTTTGGCCAACATTACGTGGTTTGAAACGGGATGCCTTCAACTATAGAGCACTTTCGCACAAGTTATAACATAGGTCATAGTCAGACAGCCGACATTTATTTTGTAACATTAAATTCTCAGCTTCAATTTTTTTCCGGTCAAATTATTTAAAAGAGAAATTTTTTATGCATCTCTTCTGAGACATCCTGTTGCGCCACCATTGTAAATTGATCGATAAAATTTTTCGAGTGATTCGACTCACATCTTTTATTTTTACTCGTCTAATTTGAACGTTTTGAATTTTTCCTGCATCTCGTTGATGGCATATTTAGTGGAGTTAATCAGCATTTTTGTATCAGCTTTCAGGACGTGCAGACACCTACAGCTCCCAAAACGGTACATTAATTTGATTGAAATTTTAACACAATATGTCAGACATTAGTGGCTACAGAAATCAAGAAAAAAATTCTGCGGCATCCTATGGGAAGGTGCCCAAAACAGGCCCCAAAGGACTTTTTCGGTTTATTTTGACATCGGTTTTGACACTTTAAAATGGAATAAAAAGTGTAAAGTAAGAGATTAGGAAGTGTTCTTCATACCGGCATATAGAGCATGGTCTTCTGCATGCATTCAACATTTGGCTTCAGAGTCACGTCTTTTCTCAGCTGTGATATTTCGAACCACGTGTACAGACTGAAAAATGCCAAAAAATGTAAAAATTCCAAACTTTGGAGTACTGTAGCTATGTGAATTTTGATTTTTGCGCAGAATGAATGCTGTCACGATACTCAGCATGTAAAACTACTCAAGATATCTATTTTTCATATATCATCAATTTTCAACTTATCATAGGTCAATGGACTCAGAAATCGTGTCTTAAAATTTTCCCGCATCTCGTTGATGGTATCATAGGTGGCGCAATAGCGTCAACCTATAATATACTTGGCCCCCAAATTTCATCTCCCTCCTCTAAAGCCAAAACGGTAAGAGCTAGAACTTTCGGGTTTTTTCATAATTTCGGGCATAGGGCAAACTATGGGGTGCCTTTTGTCATTTCTCCTCTATCTGCAAGTGGTGCTCGATGGGGCCCCAAAAACATGTAAAAAACACACTTTTTAAGGGCCCCAAGTTCCACCATGCCCCGCTATGAGTGTGCCATATCCAACCTCCATACTTCGGCCTAAGCATCTTGGGGGTGCAATCTCAAATGCGATTTTTTATTTTCTTTAAATATGGCCTCCATTCAATTACATGGTTGTCCAAAGTCCCGAGAACCGCGAAATTTGACAATTTTGTTATATAAACTTACGGCTTCAAAAAAATAATTTTTGCAGCATTAAGGTGCCGGAAGTTTTTGCAGTTTTAATTGAACCAGTAGCGTTATTGGGATTTTGGGTTTGCGGGTTTTCGACCGAAGCGAATTCAATAGACGCGGTCACTTTACACAAAAAAATTATCTTTAATGTAAATAGGGGTACTCCTGTGAATTTTTGGAAGAATGGGTTTTCGACCATTGGGAATCCGATGGACGCAGTCACTTCAAATGAAAAATTATTCCGGGTGTAAACAAGCGTATTTTCGTGACAATGATTGTGGAAGGGGTTTTCGACCAGGGGGAGTTTAATGAATGCGATCACTTTACACACAAAATTATATTGAGTGCATACAAATGTATTTCTGCGATTTTTGGGAGAAGAGGTTTCTGACCATGGGGGATTCAATGGACACAGTCACTTCACACAAAAAAATTGTTCTGTGTGTAAACAAAGGTATTTCTGCGGTTTTTTGCGTTGACGAGTTCCTGATCATGGGCAATTCAATGGAAATGGTCACTTTACACTATGTTTACAATGTGTTTTAAATTCTATGCAGTTTATACATCTTTTACTTTTACCGAAAGTGAGAATTCGTAGCTTAAGATTGCTTTTTATTGTTTCTTTGATGTGAAGATAACCAAATTTAAAACTTCAATGTGCTTCTACGAAGGTTTTCATGCATGGCTGAGGCCCACTAAAAAGAGGTGGACAAGTTTATTAGAAAATGCCCCGATAGGGCAGAAAAAAAGAAGAATATACTTCCTTGGGTAGTTGTCAACCTAGAAAAAGGAGTGAACTAGATTTTTGAGAACTTGGGTTAAAGTTGGAAAAAATTTACTTTCGTTATATTGGATTTTCATTCTTCAAAAAAAATTTGCCAAGTCCGTGAAAAAGTATATTCCGCAGCAGTATGCATCAACGCACTTTCCTGCCAAACATGTGCATGTCCGAAATTTTGATGAGGGTACAGGGAGTGGACCTTGGTTTTTGGGCGTTTTTTGAGACAAAGAATTCAAAAAAAGTTTACAAAAAAATTTTTTTCCCCACAAATTTTAAAGTTTCAAAACCCTTGGGGTAGTTTGTACCCCAAGGTATTTCCGTGGTCTTATTGGGGAAGGGGTTTTTGACTATTGCGAATTCAATGGATGCAGTCACTTAACACAAAAAAATTATCCCGGATGTAAACCAGTATATTTTCATGATTTTTTTGGAAGGGCTGCTCGACCGCAGAGAATTCAACGGATGCGATAACTTTGCACATAAACTATCCTGAGTGTAAACAAAGGAATTTCTGTTTTTTTTGGGGAGGGGCTTTGGGCTATGGAGAATTCGATGAATGCAGTCACGTGACACAAAAAATTATCCCGACTGTAAACAAACTTGTTTCCCGAGTTTTGGAGAAAGGGGTTACTGACATGGGGAATTCAATACACGCAGTCACTTTATACAAAAAGTTTCCTTTTTTGTAAACAAAGGTATCTATGTGATTTTTCGGGTTGAGGGTCCTTGACCATGGGAAATTCAACAGATATGGTCACTTTACATTCTGTTTACAAGGTGTTTTACTACGCAGTTTACACATCTTTTACTTTTACCAAGAATGATAATTTGTAGTTTTAAGATTATAATTTATTGTTTCATTGATGTGAAGATCACCAAATTTAAAACTTCAATGTACTTCTTAGTTTATTATAAAATGCCCCGATGAGGCAGAAAAAAGAAGAATATATTTGTTTGGATAGTCGCCAAGCTAGAAAAAAGAGTGGACTAGATTTCTGAGAACTTGTTAAAATTTAAAAGATCCAATTTTGTAATATTGGATTTTCGTTCTTTCTTATTAAAAAATTTTTGTGCCCGTGGAAAAGTATATTCTGCAGCTGAGTGCGTCATGACACCTACCAGCCATTGATTCACATGGTGTGGGAAAGTGAACCTTTCCACTGAGACTCTAGATACCCCTTCCTGGCCTCTAGAAAAAGTCAATTGACTACCCCTGGACTTTTTGAAAATCTAAAAACATATGAAAAACGGGTTTTTTTGACAAGAATTGGTAAAAATTTAAAATTTTCCGGAAAATCCATTTTTTGCTTTTCAACTCTTCCTCTCGAAAATTTTTTCCATGCATCTCAACTTCCAACCATACATGTACAGTTCTGAAATTTGGAGGAAGGATGGTTACAGAAGGCGTTGATCCTGGTTTTTTGAGACAAAAATCCCAAAAAATTTAGTAAATTTTTTTTATGCAGGAAAAGATTTCCAATTTTAAAACTGTGGGGGTACATATCCCATGTTACCCTCGCACATGTATGCTTCCTACTGCACTGAGCTTTTATAGATGAGGAAAAAATCTGAAATTCAAAAATAAGATTGACATGAAACATCGCCATGGCACTTTCATTCAGCAGGCGCTATATGTATACTTTTTGTTCATTGTGACATACGATTGAATGCAAAGGTTGATCAAAAAGGACTATAACACATTAAGATTTCATGGCACAGAGCAGAGCAAGTTCGCCCATCGCATTAGCAGAAATTAATTAGTGAATAGATTTTAATATTTAGGTGCCTGATACGATTTTGTTTCATGTAAAATCAAACATGCATCAAATTCTATCGGTTCAGAATACTAATGAATGTATGATACATTTTCATATTGTGTATCAACATTTTCTAGAAAGAATCTTAAGCAGTTTCAGAATCATCAAACAGAAGTCGACGAAAGCAAGAAAATGAAGATTAGGTATTTTTGTGTGGAATAAATGCTGTCACGATACTCAGCAAGTAAAACTACTGAAAATATCTCATTTTTCAATTTATCATTGGTCAGTTGAACAGAAAGTTGAATATCTCGGGAATCATGCCGTTCGAGTTGCTCTGTTATTGTGCATTGTATATACCTTCACGAGCGGAAGAGCAATCGACTCATATACCGTTGAAAAAAGGAAAGCATCTCCAGAAATTTAAAATTTCGAACAATTGGGAGAAATAGTCATTAGGGTTCGCTTCACAATAGAGAGGGGACAGGAGTGTTTGTACAAGCTGCATACATTACTCGAAATTTATTATGTCAGCTGAGCATACTGTTGCCATATGCAAATTAATATTCAAGCAACGATGTGGTCTTGACCAGTTGAATAAAGTTCACAAATTTATATAAAGTTGACTTCTTGCTCCTTCAGCACATGACTGTCTACGCTCTGTGTACTATGCAGCCTGTATTCGGCAAATGTATCGGTTATTTGAACATTTTATCAGCGTTGTTCTTCCAGGTAATCACAAGAAAGTATGTGTTAGACTTTTATGGATTGGAGGCTTTATCCTAAATATGGAATAAATTCATCTTGTCTTCGTCCCGATTTGCGTTTCGTTGTGCTGTAGTTTTAGTGCCTGGTCACAAAAAGAGTGCTGCACACAAAACTTGTGAAAATTAGATGCGATTCAGTGGAACCCCTTAAAATTTCTCAGCTCAGATAACTAAGGTGATATATTCCTTAACTCAACTATGATATAACATATAAGATTTTCGAAAAGTAGCGCTTCGGGATCTAGAAAGTCGAATCCTGCATTACAAGCATCAGGCAACGATGAAACTCGCCCTAGTCCCTGAATCTTTCTTTGCTGAACTGTTCGACCATAGTGCATCTACCTTGATATTGTGAATTCAGTGGCGAGAAAGAATGTTGGTTCACTAAGATACACAACTTTTACAGAGTTAACGACGCTGTAGAAAACAATATGAATTCCTTCGTGACAAAAAACAGGTCAAAATCAAACTTCTTACCATTCTTTTTTCGATTTAAATAACATCCATCGACACTTGAGTGCATTCAGCCAGGTTATTGGAGAAAATTTTCAGTCCGTCTGTTTTTCTCATTGATTAAACTAATTAACTTAAAATTTTTCCTAATTGAACTTACTTTCATCGCTCCGTTGCATCTGTCATTTCAAAATAAATAACTACAGTTCATGGTTCTGTCACGGACTGTTATGTAGCGTTAAGCTCGGAGCTGAAACGCGTCACGCGGTTTAAAACAATCGAGTGATGGGCAATCCTGAGGCTGGGCTCAATCCGCCTTGTGATCCTATGAACACTGCAGCTGTGTCGAACGATCAGGTTTAGCACGTAACGTGGACAAGTTCAATTAATAAAATGGCTTCATGTCAATTTCTTTATTTAGGTAATATTTATGGCATGCATTTGCATACTCTTCTTTCACGAAAACAGAAACTCTTCGAATTTCAATGCAATAATTACCGTAAATACCAGTGTATAAGCACCACTTTTTTTCGCCAAAATCGTCGAAAAAAGGAGTGGTGCTTATAGACCGAAACAGAATTCGTGTATAAGCACCAACTTTGACTTTGGAAGAGGTAAATTTTGTTGACAGTGATCACAGCAACCACCTCAACTACCAACCATTGCAATTTGAGCGCGCCTTTCCCGTTGCTCGGTTTGGCTCACTCGGTTAGAGCGTACGGACGGTAGTCGCAAAGTCTCGGGTTCAAGTCCCGGAGCAAGAAAATCTTTCACTGAAGCTCCGAATAGCGGAAACAGGTTGCCTAAACAATTTGGTGCTTATATTCGAAAAAAACGTTCTTCATCAAATGTTCAAGCAATTAAAAAAATTTTATTTGCACAAGCAATACTGGCAAGCTGTAGAGATCAATATACTGATTTTTTATAAAATTTCAACAACATTAATTGGCTCATCACCCAGTTTCAATTAAAGTTTAAAACTTCCAGTTTAAATTTATTCATGTTTCTCATTATTAGAGCTACTAAAATGATGCTAAAAACAGTGAAAATGCGCGATGAAAAAAATTCAACTGACTGAATCAGTAAAGCGAATCGATGAATTTGTTTCAAATATACCAACTTCTTAAAAATGGCATACATGGAAATCAGACTCATTCATTTCTTAGTGGTGCTTATACACGGAAACAAGAGAATTCTTAAAAATCAATCGGAAAGCATCAGATGGTGCTTATACACGGGAATGTATGGTACAGTCAAATGCCGTCTGAACTTCCTATTTTAACTTCAAAACTTGCTTTTTGTATTTCCTTTTTGGTCTGAACTATAGTCGGGATATCGTGGAGCTTTCTAAAAATCCGCTGTTTGAAAAGTTTTCATTGGTCTTGGTAACAGGAATTTTGTATAGTAGTCGGGGTAATGGGATGATCGGAGTAATTTGACAGTCGGGGTAGGGATTAGGTGCCCTTTCCCCGACCATCTCTTTTCCCCGACCATCCCGTTTCCCCGACCATCCCTTTTGTCCGGCTAATGCTAAAAATTAATACAAAAAATCTCCTTTCCCCGATCATCCTTTTTCCCCGATCATCTCTATTCCCAGACCATCCCTTTTCCCCGACTAATGTTATAAACAAAGTAAGAAAAATTTATGCCTTATTACAAAAACTTGCCTGCAAGAAAATTTAAACTGAGCTACACATTTTTTTTCCACGGATGTTTTCCCACTGTGATTTACAAAACTTCAAGCCCACAACAGGTATATAAAGCAAAGAATGTCTGATTAGTGTAGTCTTAGTTCTAATTTCTTCTCAAAAATGGAATATTATCGTCCTACAACATTTATTTTTACCAAACATCGAAAATCGAATATGGAAGAGTTTGGCCACTCCGAATCATTTTTTTTTTCTTTTCGAACAGAATACTTCTTTAGAATTAAAAAAAAATTTATTCTTTAAACTTCTTTAAAATGTGTCACAGTGATAAAAATGTTTGATAATGCAAAAAACATGGCCCTAAACCAAAGCAAATCGGAGTTGCTACATAAAAGTGTGTCAAACCACCAACTTTTCAAATACTGATTCTTCGCCATGAATCTGTAATAATATGTCCCGCTGTGCTGAAATGACATTCACTTACAGCAGTGGAAGCTAGAATCGCCATAATTTTCCATAGCCGATTTAGAAAAGAATTGGTTTAATTCCACGAAATCTTTTTTTGGAGAAATGTTAAAGATTATCTGTTGAAGCTATCAAAATTTTACATTCTGATTTACTCTGCAACGAAATAAAAATGTGCGTCTTTTTTCATGAAACACCCTGTATGTAATTGCTTTCACAATTAAGAAATTTTGAACAAAAAAATGTGCTATAAATATCAATACTCGGGGAATTGAGATTATTACAAAAATTGAGTTGTCCGAGAAACATCACATTGCTCGGAAATTCGGGAATTTAATTGGTCGAAGAAAAGGGGTGGTCGGGAAAAAAGGATGGCCGGGGAAAAAGTATGGTCGGCTAATGGGGATAAAACCGCTCCCATGGTCTCTGACTTCTGAATACCTACTTAGTCTGCTGAACTACCATACCGTCAGTTCAATTTGAGCTCAGATTGAATAAAGATGGGGAATGTTGTTGGTAAATCATCCAAATAATAAAATTGGAATGCAAGCACATTTAAAATTTTTACGAACTACAAGTATGTGTCATATAAAGCTTTGACCTGTATAAACTTCGAAATCGATCTTTCACATGAGTAAAAGATTCTATGGAAAAAGGTTTGTGTATATAATTTAGACGGACAGTACTGCAGTTTGGTATTTTTCGTTTTTTCAGGTCAACATGTTGTTACATATACAGGTAGCACGGACTCTGCCTTGGACGAATGTGATCAAACAGCAAGACACCAACGTGATACTTCCTGGAAGGTCAAGAATTGTGAATGGTCAGGCTGCGCATATAAGTCAGGCTCCATGGCAGGTATATGTTTATATCGATGGTCAGCAGTGCGGAGGTTCGATAATAGACCCTCAGTTTGTAGTAACTGCGGCACATTGTTTCCCAAGGTACGAGTATTCTGTGTATTTGAGTAGAGTATTCGATTTGAGTAATCGGCCAAGACATGTTAGGAGAGAAAATAGAAGCAACCACTGATGTTGAAGAAAAGTAAATAGGCAGTAGGGTTGTGCTTACATGAGTTTTAGACGTAAGCCTTTGTAAAGAAAGTAATTACTGAAATTTTACCAAATTTTTCAAGATGTTTACAATCAACATAGAGCAGGTTTAATCTTCAAATTGCTATCAATGACATTCTGCCATTTGCTGGGTATCACTTCAATGCTAGTTCGATAAAAGGTATTTGGCTTCGATTGAGAAAAGTTTCGCATTTGTTACTTGCCTTGGACACACATTTTCAATGTACCTATGGAGGCTGTTTTGTAGGGACCGGAACATATAGGAGTCGGACGGTGCCATGTGAGAGAGTAAAGCAGCTCCGGGTTTAGCTCCTGGATTTTTCATTGAACTGTTGAAGCAACAGGTGTTCGTTCTGCAGTGTTCTGCAGTAGCGGTACAAATCTACGCTTTTGGAAATCCTGCTGCATATGAGCCAAGGCTTTTGCACATGATCAAGTTGCCCAGCTATGATCCTGAAGGCAGGTGGAAGCAGCTCACAGTATATAATTCCTTGTGTTGACCAGCACACACATGGTATTACTTTATATGGGTGAAATTCTGGCTGTTGTACTGAAGCTGATTTGGAACTTCTGCTGACCCGTCGCTTTTGAATGATCTTAGTGTACAGAACCCATTCTTTATCCCCAGTAATAATTCGACAATGGTAAGATTCAATTAAAAATCTGGGAGGTAGTAAGAAGCTGATGGTAACACGCTGTTGCTTTACTTGCTCATTCAACTTACGAGTATGGGAAACCCATGACTTTGTTCACGCGTTTTAGTTGTTGCGTGTGAAAAGCTAAGCTTGTCAGTTGTTTCATGGGTTATATCCAGACTGAGTTTTTCCATCACCCTGCTTCTGACTTATTCAAACCAGTAGCGCAGTTCGTTCACCTATTGTAGGTTCTCCGCAAGCTTTGTTGAATGTTTCAACTGTGTTGATGCACTCAGCTGCAGAATATACTTTTTCACAGACACGGAAAATTTTTTTGAGAAAGAATAAAAATCCAATATAACGAAAGTGAATTTTTTTTAACTTTAACCCAAGTTCTCAAAAATCTAGTTCACTCCTTTTTCTAGCTTGACAACTACCCAAGAAAGTATATTCTTTCTTTTTCTGCCCCATCGCGGCATTTTCTAATAAACTAGTCCACCTCTTTTTAGTGGGCCTCGGCCATACAGGAAAACCTTCGTAGAAGCACATTGAAGTTTTAAATTTGGTCATCTCAACATCAAAGAAAAAATAAAAACAATTTTAAAGCAACGAATTCTCACTTTCGGTAAAAGAAAAAGATGTGTAAACCGCACAGAACTTAAAACACGTTGTAAACATAGAGTGAAGTGAACATTTGCATTGATTTCCCCATGATCAAAAACCCCTCAGTCCTAAAAACCACAGAAATACCTTTGTCAATACACTGAACAATTTTTTGTGTGAAGTGGCCGTGTCCATTGAATTCCCCATGGTCAGAAACCTCTTCCACCAAAAATCGCAGAAATACATTTGTTTACACCCAATATAATTTTGTGTGTAAAATGATCACATTTATTAAATTCCCCGTGGTCGAAAACCCGTTCGACAGAAAGATCACAAAAATACGCTTATTTACACCCGAGATAATTTTTTTGTTTAAAGTGATCGCGTCTATCGAATTCCCAATGGTCAAAAACCTCTTCCTCCAAAAAGACAGGGGAGTCATTTACCTTAATGATGACTTCTTTGTGTAAAGTGACCACATCCATTGAATTCCCCGTGTTGGAAAACCCCTTCTCCAAAAAAATCACGAAAATACGCTTGGTTACACCCGGGATAGTTTTTTTGTGTAAAGTGATCGCATTAATCAAATTCTCCGTGGTCGAAAATTCGTTCGACAAAAAAATTACGAAAATACGCTTGTTTACACCCCAGATAATTTTTTTGTTTGAAGCGATGCATGCGTCCATTGAATTCCTCGCAGTCGAAAATTCATTCCACGAAAAAATTACGGAAATACGCTTGTTTACACCCGGGATTATTTTTTGTGTAAAGTGACCACGTCCATTGAATTCCCCATGATCGAAAACCCTAGTGCCCCAAAAATACCACAAAGGCTACCAGTTCAATTGAAACGGCAAAAAATTCTGCCACCGTAGTGGATATGCTGCAAAAAAATTAATTTTTTGAAGCCGCTAGATTATATAACAAAATTGTCAAATTTCGTGGTTCCCGGGACTTTGGACATCCAATGGAATGGAGGCCATATTTAAAAAAATAAAAAATCGCATTCGACATTGCACCCACAAGATGCTTAGGCCGAAGTACGGAGCTTGGATATGACACACCCACTGCGGGGCATGGTGAAACTGGGGGTTCTCAAAAAGTGCGTTTTTTGCATGTTTTTGGGGCCCCACCGAGCACCACTTGCAGATAGAGACGAAATGACAAAAGGCACCCCATAGTTTGCCCCTATGCCCGAAATAATGAAAAATACCCCAAGGTTTTAGCTCTTACCGTTTTTGCTCTAGTGGGGGAGGGACATGAAATTTGGGGGCCAAGTGATAAACAGACTTTATCACGGCGAACAATAATGTTTGTTCAGGAGAACCTACAATATTGAAGTGTCTGTGTTTACTAAGATATCAAATGAACTTTTTAGAAAAAGTGTTAACAAAATCGGAAATTACTTTCTTGAAAGCCCAATAAAAACATTTTGGATTACATGAGCCTATTATTCGGTCAATCAAATCCTTCACCGTATTGTATACCAATCAAAATGAGTGCGACAAATTTTTGTTTGCTTGTTTTCTATCATTTTTTGTTTCTTTCTTTTTAATTTCTTGTGTACATTTCTAGGCCGTGCATTTTCTTTATAGGCATGTCACATGGCTTAATACCACGAAATATAACCATATGAGAGCATAAATGTTCTTTAGGTTGGCTGGGAGTCCTGCCTGACTCGGGAACCTGGCTTACCCTCCGCAGAGCCCTTGCTTATCCACCAGAATTCTCATTTTTTGGGATTATTATACTATGGAATGTAGAAGCTAATTTTTTCCCAAAAAATGTTGCAAAAAAATATAACAGGCATGGAATAAATGGAGAATTGATGATGTAAAGAATTTGATAGTTTATGTAAAAATGTTGAAAATTATCTGGACAAAGGTTCAATTCTGTCGTTGAAACTGAAAGGGCACACTGATAAACATCTAAAAACGAAGTTCTGAAGCTATCTGAACAATTTCGACTGAGTTTTGGACATTTTTGAAATAAAATTGGCCTGAACTCCCGCCCCTTCAAAATTTCTACGCTGTATACGTATGTATGAGAGCCCATCTCGTATTGATCGTGCCCCAACTCCGCCACCGTCCCAACACCGCCACCGTCCCATCTCCGCCACCGTCCCAACTCCGCCACTATCGTGTCCCAACACCGCCACCGTCCCAACTCCGCCACCGTCCTAACTCCGCCACCGTCCCAACTCCGCCACTGTCCCAACTCCGCCACTTTCTTGTCCTAACTTTTGCAATCTTTCAAAAAGTTTGTTTTTTGTAACAAAGTTTTTTTTTTACTTAACAACATGACATTGCTAATTCATAGGATGGCAAAAACTGATATTATCATTAAAGCAATAAATACATGGTATATCTATATAAACTTCGTTTGTATAGTCGTACTTAACTATACAAACGATTTTACCGATATAACCAAAAATAGAACAATGAGCGTGAGACCGGAATTTACTTCATTAGCATATTACCAAAATAACTGTGTGCTTTGCACATTAAAATACAAACATACGGATCTGTTTTCATTTCTTGTTGTCAATTGATTCGAATTTGTGTAATCAAATCATGGGTGACTTTGGTCCTATTGAAAATTTTATGAATCAGGAATTAAAGAGTAATTTAGTGATAATTGCGGCGCGTAATGATCCAGATTTGTATTTTCTGTTCCGGAAGAAAAGTTATTATGTGTGCATGTTCTGCTCTGAAGATGGAAATGCTGGATCGGCGAGAACTACTGTTCGAAATGGAAGATTCATATCGGATTCTTTTATTGGACATTTGCCAGTTTGTGTTCCGAAATCGAAAAGTGAAATCGAGGGATTAAAACTAACACGAGAGGCTAAACAAAGATATTCAAGTGAAGGGGTAGCCCCATTACGGTGAGATACGAATTTTGATGAATCGTATCATATATTTAATAATATAAGAAAAATGGAGGACTTCCAAATATTTCTGTGAAAAATAATGACTGTGAAGTATTTTATCAAATTATCGGGTCACAATAGCATTTAGCCACTTGCTTGTGAGTAAATATATTCAGAATTCACTGAACAGCAGCTAAAATTGTACCTCGGTCGCGACCGCATGCAATTAAGGGTTAAGTTTAACGCGTTACAAAAAATAAACTTTTTGAAAGATTGCGAAAGTTAGGACAAGAAAGTGGCGGAGTTGGGACAGTGGCGGAGTTGGGATGGTGGCGGAGTTGGGACGGTGGCGGTGTTGGGAAACGATAGTGGCGGAGTTGGGACGGTGGCGGAGTTGGGATGGTGGCGGTGTTGGGACGGTGGCGGTGTTGGGACGGGCCCCTCGTATTATGGTTGTGGGGTTGGTGCCCATACAGTTCCGCTACGCCCAGCTATGGTATATTTTTCTTGAAATGCTTGCAAATAATAACAGTGGAAAACAAGTACTAATTTAGATTTTCGTTGACATTTTTGAAAGCTTTTAAGCATACTCGACTAATCTTTAAAAATTTCTTGGGAAAAAATTCATGCGAGGAAGATTACTAAGAAGTACCTATTTTGTCATTTTTCTCGATTCTCGACATTTCATAAAAAACAGACGATGGTGCTACTTATACCCGCTGAGATTTTTGCGAAAGATTCACCCTCCACTGAGCTCCTGCTCAAGAGGTACCCTTACCACATTCTATACGGCCACAGGTGGTTGGCGTCTAATAACACGCTTCGCCGCCAAGAAAATTGGGGTTCTCTCATATCCTGATGTA
The DNA here is from genome assembly GCA_963922205.1 of Romanomermis culicivorax. NCBI lineage: Eukaryota > Metazoa > Nematoda > Enoplea > Mermithida > Mermithidae > Romanomermis > Romanomermis culicivorax. Next base: position 173,668 of record CAWUHX010000285.1, read on the forward strand.
GGATTCAGCCCATGGTATATGTTCGAACTCCCGACCATACCTAACAGATTGTAACACTAAACCGCGCCTCCATAGAACGTGGTTTACTTTGGCAAATCAGAGGAAGTGACGCTTTGTGATCAAAAGCTGTTGCTAGAAGTAGGGTGTGGTTCGGTGACCACGTTCCAAAACCGCCTTCTTGCTTTTGATGATGTATAATGATTTACGGTTTAGCTTTGCATAATGTGATCGCTGCTTGAGAAATTCACCAAAAATAAATATTTCTCAATCGATATTTATCATCGTATTCGAGCCAAGTTTTTTAAGTCATTTTCATGTTTTTTTAGTCTTCTGAGCTGTGTGAAAGCAACTGTTTGAATGAAAGTAAGGAATTCTCATTGTGTAAATGCTTTCAATATTACTGTATTTATCACTTTGAAGTTTTAGAATACTTCAAAGTGATAAATAAGCTGAACACAATTCAAATACAGTAAATGAAGCTTGTTGCACTCAAGATTGAACAATCGTTCACACAAAGGCCTCTAACGGCTTGATCAGCCGGAAAACAGAAAACTGTAAATTTTAAACATGGGTGATCGCATGAACAAATTGACCTAAACTCTTGTCTTCGATAATGACAGTTGTCACAGTGTAAGGTAGTGAGAATTCATTCAGAGTTTTAAATAATAGCACCAAGAACGGAACAGTGGTTCTCAAAAAAGAGGGATTTAGAAATTGTATATAATGTTAGCTTCACAGGAAATTTTTTTCATGTCATGGCAATCTCCCATCATGATCATGGATATGAAGAAAAAAAGTACTCAAATAATAAACGTTTAAAAGATAAAACGAGAAAAATGACATTATTTATATGAATGTACGACTAGTTTCGTCTTGTTTTTTCTTTTTTATTCGCCCTAATTATAACTACCAAAACCGGCAAGGTAGGTCGTGTCAGATCGCAATCTCCTAGTCCTTGCGTGTCGCAACAGCTTGATCAATCTTAGATATGTCTTTGATTTATTCATTATTGCAGTGGCGCGATGTGGGTGAATCAGATTTACATTATATACGGTGCAGACAATTTGCAACATCACACAGCAATTCGAGCAGGAGTTGCTAAATTTTTTATTCATCCACAATATCGAGATTTTTCGCTTGGATATGATGTAGCGCTGATAATGCTGGCACAAAAAGTTACACTGGTGCCAGGTAAAGTCGCTGTCATCCCTATGGCTGATGGACCACCACCAAACAGACAACTGTGCAAAGTTTCAGGATATGGGCACACTTATGCAGGTTAAAAAATACTAATTAATTGATTTTTATCGAACAGTTAGAAATTCTTACTTAGGCGGACAAACCTCTGCACAGATGCTCATGACTTATCTGGAAATGGCCGATCGAACGCAGTGCTTTAACAATTTGAATCTCCAAGCTGTTCAACATGAATTGATTATTTGCGGTCTTTCATACAACTCCAAGAGCATATGCCAGGTTAAGTGTCTCCTCTATGTAATCATTAGCTTCTTCAAAATATTGTAATAATCTATTTTTTGAAGGGATCCGGTACGTAAAAAATCGCTTTGGCAGATTCAAAACCTAAAATAAATAAGCACATCTTCCTGAGAAAAAACATGTAATTCATCTTTTTACGTTTCAAGTCTCAATTGAAAAAAATGGATTCGAGTACAATATCTCGAAAAAGGGTGTATTGTATTATCATAATTAAGACATACTTTCTGAAAAGTTTAATAATTTCTACAATCCAAAAATCGGATATGAATAGTTTTACCCACGGAGTCTCGCAGTGGGGTTAATTTTGCATCAAAGTCTATATTCCTATTGCAACAGTACGCCAAAGTTCAGAATTTTTCATTTTTCAACATTTCGAGGTATGTACATGAAATTCAAAATATCACAGCCTGGAAGAGACATAGCCTCTATCGTTAAACGTGGATTATATGCAGAAGAATATGGTTTATAATTTAATATTCAAAAAATTGTTGCCCCATACTTCACACATTTAAAACAAGTTTAACGAGCTAAAATATGGAAGGCAGGAAAAATTATCAACATTTATCGGAACTTTTCAATGAGATGCTGCCAAATTTTTCTTTATTTCTGTAGTTATTTTGTTCAATATATTGTATTATAGTTCTAATCTGAATTTGCATTCCGTTCCGGGTGCCGTAAAGATTTGCCTAATGAATTTTTGAATCTGGACAAATCATTGGCCAATAAGAGAGGATATCCATGTGCGAATTATTAGTGCATTCGATAGCTATCTGCAGCCTGAGTAATTTTGCTCTGACCGTTCTTCACACTGAAATTTGATTGAATATGCTGAACAATCAAAATTTTTCGTATAATTGATGTCAGGAAAGTTGAGAGGGTATTAGAGATGAACGCTCATGCTAATGGGCCTTATTGTATATAGTGATCACATTTGTCTGTTCAAAATATCCATCAGAATCTTGTAATATTTTGTATGTTGCCTACATCACGTGTAAGTGGATTTACCTCTGCCGATCGTAGTGTGAACAATACCTCTGGACAAAAAGCGTAGTGTAACATTACTCGCATTCCTATAGACTATCGAATGCACTTTGATGTGGAAACATTTTGACTTGGCACGTTTGCAAATCTTTTCCTCCAGGACATGTGAGTTTAAGTCTCCAACTGACAGATGAGGGATTGTGAAAATTTTCATTTAAATCAGGAAATGGAAATAGTTTTTGACGTCATCAGACGACTCTGATATGCATTTATAGCGTTCATTTACTGTCGTAAACTTTTCTTCAAATGCTTCTGAACGATGAAGTTGGAAAGCAAGTAGCAATTCATGTTTTTCAGGTTTTATGTTAGACCATAATGTTACATAGGACAGAAAATTTGTGAATATAACTTACTAAACTTCAACAATTTTTCGGACAAAAGTTTTGCAATAAGTTTGATAACAGTTCCAATTCCTGACATTTGTAATCTGTAAACATTTTATAAAAGCAGACTAAGCATTGAAAAAAATGTTTGGATTATTTCAGGGTGATTCGGGGGGTCCTTTCGCATGTGCGCACAATGGACATTTCTATCTGCATGGCATCTCGAGCTCCGTCAGAACAGAAGATTGTATGGACCCGGCGTTCACAAATGTTCCTTCTGTTAAACCTTGGATAATTCAAACTATTAATTCGATGAAACATCAGAACAATGGATTCGGAAGAAAATGAAAACGACAATATACCATCTATGACTACAAGGGATACGGACGAAAACGAGCATTACAATATCAATGACCTTGGCTGTAAAACATTTGAATGATTCTTTTAGTGATGCGACTTTATGAATAAAAGTAGTGTCTGAAGAACCATATACCTTTTGTGACATGCGGGAACATGATATGAAAAGTACTGAACTGTCGAAAAAACAATGACGATGGTAGAAAATTGTCGAAAGTTTATGGTTGTTCTCGGACTTGAGTGTAACAAGTAGCCGCCTTTTGACCCTTGGTTTGACTGAATCAATCAGGGCACGATTGCGCAGAACAGAATTATTTTCAGCTGGCGATAATCCCAAATTTGTTTGCATACAAAACGTATGAAAAAGTTGGTGATTATTTCATTTATTGCAACTGGAGGCTGGAAAACGACGCATGTCTATCTCTGACTGTGAATTTCGTTGCATACGAAGCTCATTTGAAAATACCACCAGTTACTTATAAAATCAACCCCGAAAAAGACTACTACACCACAGCTCAAAAATACACGACGCCTTTTTCGATCACTGCGATAACCGAGCTCATCAGTATTACAACCGTTTTTATCATATGCTGAAGTATTACGGTGATATCACCAATAGTTCTCTTGCTTGTTTTCTTATCTTTAATTCTATTTGCTTTTTTCTACTTTACGTTGCAGTGTTAGTCATCGTTTCTTGACAGTTCCTTCTTTGTTCACTTATTTAAATTATGGATCGTTGCTTTTCTTCGCTTTGTCATTCTTTTCTTTTTTCTTCTTTACTTTACTTTTTTGTTTTATTTTATTTACTTCAGGATTCTTTACTTTCGAGCTTTTATTTGTTTTTCACTTCTTATTTTCATTTCCTGCTTTTTTATATTTTAATTTTCTTTTCTTTTCTTCAATTAACTTTGTTAATTGTTGTTGAATTATTTCCCTTTTTTCCGTTTATTGAATTTCCTTTTTTCTTTTCTTTTCTTTTTTCTGTGCACTTTTGTTTTTTTCTCTCCCAATTATTTTTTAATTTCTTCAATTTAATTTAAGTATCGGTTCGAAAATTATTTTAACTGATAGTTAATAAGAATAAAAATATCCATAATGTCGCTTTTCTGGTTGTCGACCATTTGTCAAGTAATCCACGAATCAGAATTCATTATTATTTATTTCTTTTTTTTATTTTTATACCAACTTTCTTTATTTCTTTTTGCAATAAAGCCACTATTTTTATACCAACCCGTAAAAATCATTCGTGTTATTCGTTTTCTTGTTAAATTTTTGCAGTAAATACTTTACAATGTTTTAATTTGTTATCTTTTTTCCTTTTTCTTTTTTCCTATTTCACTATTCAGTTAATTTTTATATTTTATCTACTGTATCTATGTCTTTGAGAGAACGTTTGTACCCTTTTTTCCTATCGCCCAGCTAGTCTGGGTTACTTTAATTGTATCAGGCGGGAATTGGTTATTTTATAGACAACCTAGTTTGATTTTAATATTAATATATAAATTTTTTTAGCAATGGTGCTAACGTTTGAAAAGAAAAAGAATATTGTCCATATTTTGAAAACCGGAAAGTCTGTAATTTTAACCGAAGATATGCCTGACTTTGGATCTATGAATTTCTCCAGTAAAACGTCCCCAACAAAATGTTCCAACAAAATATCCCAACAAATGGCCTCAACATAAAATGCTTCCGTACAAAATATCTCCAACATAATGTCTGTAACAAAATGCCTCTGGCAAAATATCACAAACAGAATATCTCCAACAAATGATCTCCAAACAAAATCCCATCTACAAAATGTCTCCCACAAAATATCTTGAATATGTGATCTCCTAACAAAATATCCTGAACATGTGATCTCCAAAAAATATATCCAACAACTGATGGATCTTCAAATAAATTTTCACACATACTATATCTTTATTCGATTGAAAAATACTCGAAAGTTTAAAAATATTTAATTGATGACCAAGTCTCTTGGACAATCAACAACTATTTTGTCCTGCTCTGAGCAATGCACGATCAAAGTGTTGTGCACAGTCTCCATACCATCGTTTGCCAAGAGGTGATTGCTGACCAGCAACATGCTGCTCAATTTTCATTTGGTTAACACTTTGGTTGATACAGGACACAGAAAGTGAAAAAAATATATATGAAGAAAAATATTGGACAAAGAAGAGAAAAAATAAATGAAGGAGAAAAAATCAAGAAAATAGAAGCGAAAAGATAAAAAAAAGATAAACAGTTTGGCACTGCAATAGTGATACAGAGACGTAGCTTTCCATGCTTGGTTGGTAGGCTGCAGCTTGGTATCAAATCAGTGTATGCTGACTTTCCTGAAAAGGGTATTTTGTTATGAGGCCGTTTTTTCTTGATCTTGTTTCTGCCTGTTTTTCTTTGTATTCTATTTTCTATTTTATTTCTCCTTTTCCTGCTATCATTCTTTCCTCTCTTTTTTCACTTTCTTATCCTTGTTCTGTTTCCTGTTCTGTATTTTTTGTTTTCAATATTTTTCTCTCTGTTCTAGTGTTTTTTTCTTTTCATTCTATTCGGCCTCAATTTAATTTCATGTACTTTTACTTTGAATGTTATGTTGCTTATATATTTGTTTTGTGCGCCTTTACCCTGTTACTTTTTTCCTCGAGTATATCTCATTTATCTTTATAGTAAGGCCGGCCCGTATAGGTCGTACGCTTAAGGATACCCTATCTTTTGTGTACGACCTATAATTTGTCATTTTTGGCCGATTTATAGGTCGTACAGTAAACATATATGATCGGCTTTTGGCGGATTTACAGGTCCTACAGTAAACATATACGGTCAATTTCTTCATCGATTTATAGGTCGTACAGTAAACATATATGGTCGATTTATAGGTCGTATGGTTAAGAATGCATGTTCTTGAGTTACCGTAATAGTAGAATTACGGTAATTTTTCGATTATGGTAATAAATGTGTTACTGTGGGTGGAAAAGGAAAATCAATGATGAACGCAAAAAGGAAAACTAAAATGAACAAAAAATGGAAAAGAAATAAAAAGAGATCGTGTGTAAAAACGACTTCCCCTCTGGGAAGAGGAAGCCCTCAAAAATTTGCACCCCCGACCCCCTTTGTCAAAAGGGTGCCACCTGCAGGTGTAAATATATTTCGGAGGTCCCATTTTCTGAACGATCGTTCAAGTCAACAAATGTCAGAACGGTCAATCTGGTCAGTAATGGTCTGTTTAATGAGTAAATTCTCGAGAGAGTCAATACGCGATGAAACATTATCCTTACGGGTGCATGCGTATAAATTTTGATGTTCTGCCAAAAATGACCAAGAAGGTCTTTTATAAAAATGACCAGAGCGAGCTGGCCGTAAAAAGCATGTAGACAAATAAGGTCTTTTATAGAAAGATGACCATAAAGAGATGGTCGTAAAAAAGCATGTAGAAAATTTGGAGAGTTGACGTACAGTAAAGGATACAAATTCGGGAATTATCGTAATAGTAGAATTACAGTAAATTTTTCTATTATGGTAATAGAGGAATTAGGGTAATAGATATGTACTGTAGATGAAAAAGGAAAAAATGAAATGAGCAAAATATGAAAAGAAATAAAAAGCGATCGTGTGTAAAAATGGCTTCTCCCGTGGGCAGAAGAAGCCTTTCGAACATTTGCGCCCCTGGACCCCCTTTGACAAAAGGGCGACACCTGCAGGCCTAAATATGCTCGGAGGCCCCATTCCTGAACGATCATTCAAGTCAATCTCAAACGGTCAAATTGGTCAGTAATGGTCTGTTTAATGAGTAAAATCTCGGGAAAGTCAATACACGATGAAACATTATCCTTACGGGTGCATACGTATAAATTTTGATTGACTGCCAAAATTGACCAAGAAGGTCTTTTATAAAAAATGATCAAAACAAAATAGTCGTAAAAAGCGTGTAGAAAAAAGAAAAAATCTTTACATATCAAAAAGAAAAATTTTTAATTCGATGCAACATTCTACTTTATTGTAAAAATCATTTAGTCCAACCATAAGGAAATGTACAAAAATTACGTTTCAAAATACGTTTATCATATACTATACGAAATTTTTTCAAAGTTTTACGAGTAACAACTTTACGATCTTGCTGATGCTCTATACGGAGACTATGTACATCTACTTCTTCTTTTCCATTGTTTTTTGCAAAAGCAAAAACCATTCGACGAAGCGAATAAAAATTAACTTTTTTCAAAGTATCTGATGACAAAGTGATACTGCGGACTTTGATTGCATGACGGTATTGGTCTGTAGAGGGACTGTACAACCTGTAGGTGTAATTTTTAGGACCTCCACTAACAAATTGGGTAATGTAAGATCCAGAACCATATTCACGTAACTCGTCAGTCATTTCACCAAGACACCAACCAGTGGATACTTGATATTGTTGTTTGTCAACTGTTGATAGGTAAATAATACTATCCCTGTCAAAATACAATACTCGACTTTTTAATCGCTCAATGTAAGAATATAACTTTAGTCGAGCTTGAGCCGTTGTATAAGCTGCAATAACAGCGTTAGTATTTCCCATGACTTCCGCAAAATCATCATGTTGACAATATGTTGTTGACACCAATTGTTCATTGATTAGTCTAACATTCTTAATAATGTTGGCTACATTCATCACAAGTTCAAAATATTCTTTGGGTGCATTGTGGATAACAGTCCTATCCATATTGTTTCGTTGACCAAACTAAAAAACGTAAAAATAATTAAATGAAATACAAAAAACTATGCAAAGTTACTTTTCCCCAGAAAGAATTTAGCATTAATTTCGCCAAAGCCCTCTTTCCAGGATTTTTTAAAATTTTTGAAGAATCCAATGAAATATTCTCACGATTGTAGACCTCCATTTTGTATTCACGTTTTTGCTCATCTGTCTGAGCTTTAGCAGGATAGCCTTCACTCTCCTATAAAAATTACAATCAAATTCTGTCACATTTACATAATATAAAATTTACTAGTTTCATTTTCATAAAGGTATTGACGTATTGAGTAAATAAACCACCAGTGGGGTTTTTGGTTGGATGATATTGCTCAATATCATCATAATGCCAAACCTCAAAAATCTTGAGGATCTGAAACAAAAATAATATACATAGAAAAAGAACCATTACCGTAACAATATACCTTATATCCCTTTTCTAAGGCTTTATATAATTCTATCGTAACCCATGTACCGTCTAATGCTCTGTCTTGGTTGTTATGCACACATATGGTCTTTTGTGAATCATTCGTGCAAGTTTTGCATAAAGGAAACAATAATTTACCACAATGTCGATACAGTAAAACAGGATGTAAGAGTTTGGGAGGTGGTAAAACCGTACACTTGACTAACCCCTCATAAGGCTGTGACGTTGAACTGACCTCTTCAAAATCTTCAGTAAAGATTTTTGGATGACCTGTAGGGTATTTCCCATATTTGTTGACAAATGGGTATAAACTGCATACATCTACATAATTGATCTTTTCTGCAGGTGTACCATCTTCATTGTACTTAATTTTATGATACAATTTTACAGCATTAGTGCGACCGCCAAAGAAAGCTAAAACAAGAAAACTTTTGACAAAATAAAAAAGAACAATTCAAGATTTTACCTTCTCGAGGATTTATAGGTTCCGGTATTTTGACTGTATCAAAAAACGTTTTCATTTCGGGATCTGAGTGAAGTTGTTGTAAAAGTTCCCACTCCCACATTTCAACTACGCTATAACAGAATGATTGAAGTTCCATAACCGGGTTAAAAGTGCGTTCATATGCATCGACTGCTTTTGTATTATTATCGGCTGTTAATTGATATCTATTTTTCATACATTTAGGGCAACCATGCCAATAACAACCGTGAAATTCATAAATTGTGGTGTCTTAATGAGCAAACATATAGATATTAAAATTTCAAAAATTTGAACAAAATTACCTGATAAACCATCAACTCTGTATCTTCCAATTTGAACTTCGCCACCATTAAGTTTATGTCGAATATACAGGTTTTCATTTTTATGGACTAACCACTTCAACCATTTTAAGGCTATAACAGATTGTCTTTCTTCTTTACCATAACCTTTGTATGGTATTACACCAATAGTATCTGGCTTCAAAAATAAACGTCGGAAAACTAAGTTGCAAGCACTAGCAATGGTTATTGAATTTTCAAAAGGATCGACATTTGTTTCTTCCATAAAAATATCGCGAAATTTCATACAACATTGTCGTAAAACTTGCACATTGCTACGACAGTAGTCAATTAACTCATTATCAAAATTAAATTGACAACCCTAAACAATGATGCATTTAAATGCAAAACTTTATACTTTTGCAAACTTACTGCTTCAAGCTTTCGATTATACCACTCCAGAAACGTGGCACGAGCCGCAGGTTTCATAGCATTGTAACCGTACATATTGGGTGATGGATATGAGCCAATATATCCGTAATTTTCTTTTCTGTTAAAGAAATGAGGGAAATATCCTTTACATATTTCACTTATTCCAAATGTTTTCGGTAAAGCCGCCAAAGGCATCGGAAGAAAGTTCAGAGAATCAATAATTTTTATCGACCCTACTTTGATACACATCAACTCTAAACCTAAAAATAAATAAATAAATAGATTAAAATGAAAAACTATAAACAATTTACTAATTCACCCTTATTAATGATATGTAGTTTATGATGTCCATTACGATACAAAAACTGCATTATAAATTGTCCATCGAATCCTCGAGAATTATGCGCTATTGCAGTAATGTTTTTCATACCTTTTGCAAAAAGGTATTCGCAGAAATCATTTACACATGTAGATCCTTTGAAAATACGTTCGCGTTATCCGCATGTATTGCAGCAAAAATTTCCCTCGCTTTGACGACACTGATCGCATACAGTATGGACAAGACATAAATTTGGTTCATGTTCGAACACATCCCCTAATTCACTTTGTCGTAGAATTTTTTCCTGTGTAGTCTCAAAATCATAAAAAACAAATTTTTGATTAACAGGACATTTATCGGTAATTCCTGTTTCATTATCATCTAGACACTCATCCTCATCAACATTTGTTTCAAATATATCTTCTTCTTCTTCAATTTGCTCGCTACCAACAGGTTGCATAAAACATAAATGATCTAAAATAAAAATTTTCATATAAAATAAAATAAAATAAAATAATTACACCATATCTAATACCTTTTTTAGGTATGCTTTTCTTGCATGTTTTGCATTCAAAATAACCGCAATTATGAGGATTAGAATGTGCACGTCGAACCAGTGTATCACATTGTTCGCACACTTTGAAACGATCGCAAATAGATACCCCTGTTTTTTGACGTTTCGATTGATGTCTTTGAGTAAAAACAAGCTTGTGTCGAGCAAAACACTTATCATTTTTAAAATATCACAGACAATCTTTGCATTTTCGAGCATTAAATTGATTACATGGGGGTGTATTGTAACACAGAGGACAAACGTTTCTGCATCTGTGTTCCATTTTTTTGTTGTAGGCCAGATCGCAATGAGGACAAAAGTAGCCGTGGTCAAAAAATCCAGGCATCTTTGTAATGACGGAGTAATGATTATTATGGTGGTAAATATTCAAAACATGCGTTGCTTCAGGTCCTTAAAACTCTAAATACGTACACAATAACAGAGAAATAAAAAACTCTAACCTCTAAATATCAAATCCTTAAAGCGTTCTTTGCTAAAAACTTTGATTTGATAATCGGGTAATAAAACAGTTTGCAATTGTTCCCACTGATGAAAACCGCAAGCTCCTTGATGATTAGCTAAGCCTGCCAAGGTCATCAGTTCTTTAGCAACCTTTGTTTGCAGCAGATGTGACTTGTCAGACTTTCGAATACTTTCCCATTTGTGCTCAGCATTCTTATCTTTTTTATGAATGTAAGCTCTAGCAACAACTAGAGCTCTAGCAAAACATAAATCATCCGTGTTGCTGATTTGAATAATACAGCGTTTATCTTTTAGAAAATCATTATGTTTTAAATATTGATGAGCATTGTGAATACCTTAAATAAATAAATAAATAAAAATCTTACATAAGTAATTTTAATCAGCTTACCGCTACCCGCAGGTGGTGTTACAACAATGGTACGAATTGTAGACTGACGACTATCAATTTGTATTTGCTCATTTGATTGAAGAACAGTGTTAAGAGTGTTTACAATCAAGTCTCCAGTTAAAGCATGTTTCGGTCTAAAAGGTATCAAAACACGACCTTTCGTCAAATCTGGATGGTCAAAGGAAAACCCTATAAATGCATTATCAGTGACATTCTCAGAAATTCGCTCTACTATACGTTGAAACGTTGGCACTATTTGAGCATTTGAATCATCCATATGTTCAGTATTATGAAAGTTCACAGAGTACTCGCAATCTTCGGTATTAAAACGCCTAATATTTACGGTACTGGGTTGACCTAGTTCGAAAAAATCATCCGCAACAAAAGATGCATTCGTTACACCTCCACTACCCCCACCACCACCACCAATTTGAGCTGTTTCGTAAATTTCTTCCTCATCAGAACTGTAAGGCGTATAACTTTTGTATTGATCATCTTCATCATCATAATCTAAAACAGTTCCTTCTTCTTCTTCTTCTTCCAAAATATTATTATTATTATCGAGTGTTTCTTCTTCTTCTTTCTCAGAGGTAATATTCTCTGAAGACTCATTCACTATTGTTTCATCGTCTTCATCAGAAGTAATATCTTCTAAAATTTCCATAGGCATGTCGTCTTCGTCCGAAGTAATATCCTCATAAATAGGTTTCATTATAAAAATTATCTAAACTAGCAAATATAAAAACTATAAACTAGAAAAATAGAAGACAACCTATTCATCAAAAACTTATACAGTAATAATAATAGAAAATTTTTATAAATTAGCAAAAACTATTAATTTTATGGTAGAGATTTAATTATTGTTTACGAGGTTAATGTAGTACTTTTCTTTTTTATGATGGGAAAGCTTTAAAGACCTCTATAACTCATGAACACGTGCCCATATCATTTCTTTAGCTTATTTTATTAGCATATGACCAGTTAAAACCAGTTGAAAACCTGTTTTACTGTACAACCCTAGTATTTTTGTTTTGATTCTTGAAGCTATAAAATAACTGTAATAGCTGCTTATAACCCTGTTGCACCATCTTTTCTTTTTATGTGGAAAAGCTTTAAAGACCCTTATAACTCATGCGCACGTGGCTATATTGCTTCTATAGCTTTGACCTTGATAATTACTATAACACATAAAACACATATATTTTTCTAGCTTTGATCTCAAAGGTTACTGTACCACATAAACACATTTTATTTTATTTTTGTAGAACATAGCTCCTCCTCTCATATACTCCTCAGAATAGTAGAATACTGTAGGATATATGTCTTGAATATTTATTATGCTTATAACTCCTCCTCTTACAGCTATAAGCTATATATCTTGGTTATTTTATTATAACTATAACCTCCTTTTACTCAAAAATTTTGAACACTTTATACATTTATCTGTTTTGTTGCTACAAAAACTACTCGCTTCTTCTCTCTCTCTCTCTTTAATATTTCTTCAAGAATTTTCAAAAATGGAACACCAGTTTATGTTAGACGAAAACATGGCATTATTTGTAGTGGTTGAAGGTAGATACATGTCAATCTATTTTCGTAACGTCGACCCTAAAACAAAAGAGGCATACGGTCGCGGATTCAAGCTCATTTTACCACAATACGGTATACTAGGTCGCAATGTCAATATTATTGAAAAGACATTTTCACATGGAGGTCGATGCGGCATCAACCTTGGTTATAAAATGCTGGTCGAGAGCGACGGGGTTACAGTACGATTTAACAATTTGTTTAATGGAACGACATGGTGTTTATCTAAAGAAGTGAGTTGATATATGAATTCTTTCTTTCTTTCTTTCAAAATATAATGTTTTATTCTTTAGCAATTTTGGCGCTGGACCAATATGATACATGAGATAGCTCCAGCTATTTCAAACGAGTACAACCCTTTAGCAGCAAATTTCCAGCTAGTGATAAAACGCAAAACAAACGAAAACGACGACGTAGCTGGAAAAAATGGTTCTACCCCGAAAATCGTTAAAGAAGAAGAAGAAGTCGGTGCAGATAAGAAAATTATAAAAGAAGAAGAAGGGATTCATGCTACAAAATTCGCCGGAGAACAAAGCAATACTCCTGAAGATCAAAAGGAAGCTAGCGTTCAAACGTCGTTTATTAATGATCTCTTCATCAATTGTTTCAATGATCCAGACTATGATTCAACGTCGGATACCAATTCGTTGGACGCCGAAACCAGACGTATTTGTGAGTTACGTGTTCCGGGTTTAGATATTCCATGGTTTTTTGATGAGCAAGTAGTAAAAGATGAAAAATTATTCATAATTATATGTGCTGAGTTAGTTATACAAGACATCTTTAATGGGTGTATTTTTGATTGTTATTGCGCGAAAGAAGTAGGAATTGTTGAGGATCATCAGTGTCCAGCTCGTAATTCCATATATAATATCGCAATTACACCAACAGTTAATCGTTTATATGAAAAGATGGGACTTATCATTGACTGTTTTGAATATGTTATAGGTGAAGTTCAAGGTTATTACAGTCTTCGCGCTTTTAAACAGATGATTGACATATTTAGATGTATACCACTTACAAGTACTGGCCGTAAAATTCTTAAGGATACTGTAGCTTGTTTTATTGATGAAGGTTATCATTATGATTTTGATGATGCTGTTGTTATCAAAACACTACGTGATTTTATTAACAGTAAATTGTAAAAGTTTTGCTTACATTCATTCATTCATTCATTACAGCTTGTATGTTTTAATTAGCTATATTTTGATTGCTTATGTAATTGCTTACGTATTTGCTTGTTATATATAATTTCATACATACATTGCGCGTATATTTTGCATACAGTAATGCTATTCTATTTTATATAATCATCTATCTTTATGTTTTACATGTGCACTGTTTTATATTGTAATTTTGATAATTATGTAACATTTTGTTTTAAATAATAATAAAAATCATTTTAAAAATTGTTCAAGTAAAAAGGTGGTTGGTTTTTGTTGTTGTCAAAAAGAGATGTCAAATGATGATGATGAAAAGTTTTATATATGGAAACATCCATTTAACCGTATAGTTTCTGCTCCAACAAAATCAGGAAAAACACAATTTGTTAAAAAACTTGTAATTTTTGCTAAAGAAACGCTTCACCCTGCTCCTGTGAAAATTTATTGGTGTTATTCGGAATGGCAAGAAGCTTACGATGAATTAGTTCAGAAATGTTCTTATGTAGAATTTATTCAAGGTTCGCCTGATTTGAATGAACTTCAGAAAAGTAAAGATACACCTAAATTATTAATTATGGATGATATGATGCAAGAGATGAAGAATGATCAAAGTTTAACTCAACTTTTTACTAAAGGATCGCATCATTGGAATATATCAATTATACATATAGTTCAGAATGCCTTTTTTGATGGAATGCGTACGAGTAGGATAAACGCTCAATATTTAATTCTTTTAAAAAACCCAAGCGATAGATTACAAGTCCGCACACTGGCTCGACAGATTTTTCCAACTACCTCAAATTATTTCATAGAGGCGTATGAGGATGCTACTAGTAAACCATACGGTTATTTATTAATAGATCTTACACAGACATGTCCTGAAAAATATCGACTTAGATCTAATATATTCCCCGACAATGATCATATGATTTTGTATACACCTAAATGATTCATCATTTTTACAAAAAACTTTATACAGGTTAGTCGGATCCTATTATTTTAGCGATATGATATACAGTAAACACATTTTTTTAAACACTCTGGCTGTGATCCTTTTCATAGCTGTTTTTATTGTATGGGTACAATACCCTTTTCAATTTTATGAAAATG
This sequence comes from Romanomermis culicivorax, assembly GCA_963922205.1. Classification (NCBI taxonomy): domain Eukaryota; kingdom Metazoa; phylum Nematoda; class Enoplea; order Mermithida; family Mermithidae; genus Romanomermis; species Romanomermis culicivorax. Next base: position 188,839 of record CAWUHX010000285.1, read on the forward strand.
AAGAAGAACCTGTAAATGTTACAGATTTTAGGATACCAAACACAAAAAATGTTACAGATCAGAAATTATTATTACAGGAAAATTATAAATTACATATAATACCCTTACTACGTTATGTAGAAAAAATTTTACATTGTCCTCAGAATGACGGACAATTTATGCAATTACGAGCGTGTTTCAAAATATATATTTTCAATCCTGTCGTATTTTCTTGTTGTAGTCGAAGCAGTAAATTTCAAAACTTGTACATCAATGGAAGTAGATTACGATATATTGATACGATAGCTTTATTACATAATCAGAAAAAAATATTATACCCTTCATCAGTCTAGTCGAGAATTTTGAAGAGGTTGGTTGTTTTTCTATAATTCGTTTGTTTTGTGACAATTACGATGTCAGCTGCATTTGAAGTTTTTGTCAGAATGGTGCAAAATAAAGTAAAAGGTAAAAATTTTATATCTCTTCTTTAACTATTTATTAAACTATAGTATTTTTAAGTAAGGTAAAATACTAAACAACAAACAGAAATGCGAAATAGCTGATTTGTTTTGGACTCGTTTCTCACCCGAAGCCAAGATTTTTTACAAAGACATAGCTAAGGCGTGCAACCATTTACGGCGTGAAGTTGGTTTACCTATGGGATGTAAAAAAGTTACACAATTTTGGTGTTTTGCTAGACTATTACTGACGGAGTTGGATATGGTCGAAACTTGCGCTATTTTTGTAGAAGATCTTTTTTTAAAACTAGATACAGCTCATAAACTATTTTTTACGAATATGAATAACTTGTGTGCTTTTTCTAGATGCGAAGAGTTGAATATCGTCATACAAAATGAAGCTTCATTACTATCTTAATGTAATACAATAAATATTTAAATTTTTACTCATCATTTGGTCATTATTGTAAAATTTTTTTGTACTGTACGGTCTGTTTTGTATGGCTTCTAGATTAAAGAAATATATTCACGAGCTCAATGTGTTGAAAAATTCAAATCGTGTTCAAAGACGTGCTTTTCTTCAACATTCTTCCCCCGATTTGATCTGTTGTATATGTGAAATTTGTTTGAACATTTTGAACGGTAATATTCCTATTAATTCAAACTTAAAAAAGAAATTGGCCAAACATAAATTATTGCTCAGAGGTTTAGCTACTAGACACGAAAAAAACAAGAAAAAAGATTTACATAATAAACGTGTAAGAATTGTTCAAAGTGGTGGAGCATTTTTACCTCTAGTACTACCGGTTTTATTATCTACATTAGCAAGTTTTGTTACAGAGAAATTATTATAGAATGAAATTTGCTAATAAATTTGCTCTTATACCTCAGGAGGTTCTGAATAAACTGAATAACTCTCAGGTTTCTTCTTCTTCGACGACGACGACGAGTTCAAATGAAAAGACAGGTATAGCTAAGCAAGTTAACATGTATCGTAACGAGCTAGAGCGCATTTTGAAAGATAATACGTTAACACCTGAAGAACAATACAAAATGTACTCGCAACTATTTTCACAATATTTAACTTTTGAACATGAAAAGGCTCGACCTACTACAGTGATTTTAAAACAAAAAGTTATTGATAACGAAGAAGATGAGAAGGATAGTGACGATTTGAAACAAAAAGAAAAAAATTGGTTGAACGATGAAAAGTTACTTAGCGGTATTCCTAAACAGTTTAAATGCTCGGCATCCTTATTATTGGAGCATGTGCGACGTAACCCTAGTATAAATGTTAATAAGCAAGGTGAAGTATTAATTGATGGAAAATTAATTGAAGGATCACATATTATTGATTTATTACATGATTTGTCTCGTAAACGTTCAAAAATTACGCAAACGCTTGGAGTAGATGAGTTTGTTAATGCTTTGAAAAAATATAATGTACCATTAGAGGCTATAGGAAACCCATTACGTAAAATGTTATTCACTTTACCTCGGAAACTCTCCTACCATACACCTCCGGAAGAATCAGATGATCATGCAGTTAGTAGTGTCAAGCGGTTGAATAAACCACTTGTGAAAGGTGTTGATTTATTTTCAAGTGGTGCCGAGGAAGATATCAAAGACGATTCATTCTTTAATAAAGGAAACTCGACAGAAAAGAAGATATGGCGCAAAGCTAGAGCACTTAGACGGTATACTCCTTTGTACTAGAGCGATGAACACCTTACTTTCGAAATTATACAAAAATTTACACGGAAATCCCTCAGCTTTTTCTTGTATTGAAAAATTATATGCTGAAGCTAGGAAGCACCGTAAAACAATTACACCTAAAAATGTTAAAGATTGGCTTTCAAAACAAGATAGTTATACTCTACATAAACAAGTCAACAAAAAATTTTCACGTAATCGTATTTATGTTACAGCTATGGATCAACAATGGGAAATTGATTTGGCAGATATGTCTTCTTTAGCAGATTTTAACGATGGATACAAATTTATGCTTACATGTATAGATGTATTAAGTAAATACGCATGGGTTGAACCCTTAAAATCAAAACACTCAAAGAATGTTTGCGATGCTTTTCAAAATATTTTGAAAAGAGGTCGAATCCCTTGGAGAGTGCGCAGCGATAAAGGAAAAGAATTTGTCAACAAAGATTTCCAAAAATTATTGAAAACTAACGATATACATTTTTTTACTTCTCAAAACGAAGACATTAAATGTTCAATAGTAGAACGGTTTAATAGAACTTTAAAAACTAAATTATTTAAGTATTTTACAGAGTTTACTACTTATAAATGGATTGATATTTTACCCTCAGTTGTTTCCAACTACAATCACTCTGTTCATAGATCGATTAAGGAAAAACCTATTAATGTAGATTATTCTAACCAAAAAATTATATGGCAAAGACTCTACCCTGAAAGACTATACACTAGAAAGTCTATAGGAGATTACGTGCGAATTAGTAAACATAGAGGTGTATTTGACAAAGGTTATTTACCTCAATGGAGTGAAGAAGTTTTCAAAGTAATGCATATTGTGAAGACCCGAAATCATATACTTTATACAATTCAAGATCTGGAAGGCGAAGATATAGAAGGACGTTTTTATGAAAAAGAACTACAGAAAATTGATTTTAATCCTAATATCAAAGAATACAAAATTGAAAAGGTTTTGAAAACTAAACATTTACCAGATGGTCAGAATAGAGTACTTGTGAAGTGGTGGGGTTATCCTGAAAAATTCAACAGCTGGATTTAGAAAAGGATATACAAAACGACAACGACGACGATTACAATGAACAACTTTGAATTGACATATTATGCTCAACAAGATGAGCTATTATCACAAAATTTTTTAGGAGTTTCTGCTTGCGATACTCTACCGAAGATAGTTAAAAGACCCACGGCTTTAATTGCAAACACCGATACATCTTTTCAAAAAGGAAGTCATTGGATAGCTATGTATTTTGATAATGCTAACTCTGTATATTATTTTGATTCTTATGGCTTACCACCAGTTATTCCTGCTTTTATAAATTATATTAACAAAAATGCTTTAATAATATATACAAATAAGAAACATTTACAAAATTTTAATAGTAGGGTTTGTGGTATATATACTTTATATTTTTTGTATTATAAAGTGCGACATGTTCCTATGTATAAAATGTTTAAAAGTTTCAGTAACACAAATTTTGTTTATAATGATAAATTGATTTGTAAGTTTTTTCATTGTAAATTTTCTGTAAAAGGTCACTTGCGAAATAAATTATGTACACATTTCATTAAGATGTTCATTAAGATATCTCTCTTCACCAAACTGCCTTCCACGTTAGACACAATTGATTTGTTTCTCCATAATAATCAATAATAACATAAAATTTAAAATATAAAGTTTCAAAGTTGAAGAGTTTGCCTGTTGTGTTCGTGCTGTGCGGTTGTCTTTTCTCATTTTGGACGCTATATTTTTTCTATATGTTTTGCACAGCACAAAAGTTCGAGTAGTGTATAACTAGTGGCAAACTCGAAACGCATTTATTAGTAATAAATTCATTAATTTTATCAATTTTCTTTAAATTTTAATTATTCCTGACCGAGGATGATCAAATACATTAGCAGATAATTTACCAGGATACAAGGGGTCAGAAATCAGGATTTGTAAGTAAACAAAAACAAGGTAAGATATGCAAATGATGTTTAGGTGGGTCCTATGCAAATTTAAGAAACACATTGACTATTTTCACAACTGGCCTTTTCAGTTCTACGAACTACAAAGTCGAGCACCTTTATTGCTGTCAGTTTTAGCCATTACGATTATTGCTCATTGTTCAATTATTATTCAATCAATCCTAGCCGCAAAATTTTGTTTACGACGAGAGTTTATCGCCTACAACTCTAGCGGCAATATTTTATTTTATTATGGCTGAACAATGCAAAAACCCCAACAATAATGAAGAACAAAATCGAAAAAACGGTGGCAATCAAGCTGGCCCAAAACGACGGCGGGAAGAAGACGAATTTCCGACTGGCAAAACTGGACAAAATCAACATAGTCGAGACCCCAGAGATTTGAAAAACCGAGTCGGCAATTTAGAACGAAAATTTGAAGAAATGGACCGAAAAGATCGTAAGACTGCAATTTGGTTGTATGATTTCCCGGTGAGTTCTCTTTTATTTAAAGTATCAGACAATTTAAAGTAGGTAACAGACAAGAGAGATGGGAATCAAAGATAACACCCATTGGGAAGCTTAGCCTTCTATAAAGTTCAGCTAGCAATGCTGCCAACTGTCAAAATTTTTTAAAAGTAAGAACTAAGCTAAATGTTAACAAAAATAAATTAAATCAACAGCAAATGAACATCTAACCAAAAGGAAACAAATTATTATATTTAAATTATTTCTATAATTTTATGCTCAAAATTTTCCTTTTTTCCGGCCGATATTCTACCTATCAGCCCAAAAACCAAAATGGCCGAAAGAAAAGATCAATTACGAAAATTTTTCGACCTGATCATGAAGGTTCCGGACAGCAACAAAATTGAATTGCAATGGGTCGGCATTTTCCCGTCCAAACGTGATGCAAAACGCATTCAGGTCAAAGTGGACTTTCTCCGCATGGATGACAAGCATTTAGTCGCCTCCAATGTTAAAGAACTGGTCAAATTTAACGAAAATCGTAAACCGGCAACCATTTGGAGCAACGACATGACGGACCAACAACGAAATGATGAAAAGAAAAGGCGCCAAAAAAAACAAAAGAAATGAGAACATTGACCAAAACATTGACCAAGGATTTTTGTTTTGTTTTTTCTTATTTGCTTATAAATATTGTTAATTATTTATATTATTTGTGTTTTTGTTTACACAAGTTATAAATAGCTTGTAAGTTGTAAATAACTGGAAATTGAGCAACACCGCGCATATGCGCACTAATATGAGACTTGGCCTTCGGGCCTTGTTTCAGCATCTTTTAACTGAGACTCGACTTTCGGGTCTTGTTTCTGCATCTTTAACTTACAGTCCATTTCTGCTTAGGCAGAAATGCGACCCTGCTTCGGCAGACTAACTGAAAAATTAATCAAATTATTGTTACTCACACAAAAATTAGAATTTTTGATGAAAACTAAATTTGGAGAAGCTACTAGTTTGTTTTTATGGCTTATAATTTTAAATGTATTTCTATTAATGTAAAAGGGTTAAAAAAGGATACCAAAAGGAGAGGAATTTTTAATTTTGTGAAACAAAATAAATTTGATATAATTTTTATGCAAGAAACACATTGGATAGAAAAACAAGAGAGGAGAATTCTACTAGAATGGGGCATGCGATTGAATAATAAAAATGCTGTAGTCTCATCTTATGGGACTTCAAATTCAAGAGGAGCTGCCATTTTAATAAATAATACTGTAAATTGTGAAGTGAGGGAAACTTTGGTGGACACAAATGGCAGATATGTATTCATGAAAGTCAAAATTGAGGGGACTGAGTTTTTATTAGTAAATTTATATGCACCTGTCACAGAAAAAGAGCAAATATTGTTCTGGGCTGAAATTGATGAAAAGCTAAAATATTTCAACCAAGAAAATGAAGGTAAGTTAATAATTGGTGGAGACTTTAATGTTATACTTGACCCAAAATTAGATAAACAAGGAGGTAATGACCTAAACTTAAGAAGGAGATCAGTTCAAGTTCTGAAGGAAATTTTAGACAGATATGAGTTGACTGATATATACAGGTTTATGAACCCAACAAAAAAAGTTTACACATGGTCTCAAAATACTCCCCAAATAAAATGCAGATTAGATCATTTTCATGTGTCAGAAGAAATAATAGACGAGAGCTCTGAATGTGAAATAATACCAGGGCTGCCTACTGATCATAAAGCAATAACAGTAAGAATATCTGGAAAATTGTATAAAAAGAGAAGACCTGGACTATGGCATTTAACAATTCCTTAATACATGACAAGGAATACGAAGTAAGATTACAGGAGATTGTTAAAACTGCCCAATGTGAATCAACAAAAAATGCCTTTGATCCTGCTAAAACATGGGAATATGTGAAGTATAAAATCCGAGATATGACAATAAAACATTCAAAAACTAAATCAAAAGAAAAGAAAAACTATGAGACAGAGCTAAGACAAGAACTGCAGCAAATACAAGACAGAGTTGAAAATAATTCAGTGGATAACAGAAGAGAAAGCGAAATAAAAGCACAACTCAATGAAATAATGCAAAAAAAAGTAAAGTTTGCAATGGAAAGATCAAAAATAAAATGGTCACTAGAGGGCGAAAGGCCAACAAAGTACTTTCTAAACATGGAAAAAAGAAACTATAATAGGAAAAATATATCAAAATTAGAAATAGAAAATGGAACAGAAATTGTAGAAAGAAAAGAAATTTTAGACAGAATACATGATTACTATAAGAAAATTTATTCCAAAGAAGTTAGGCATACAAAAATTGAAGAATTTTTCCAAAATGAACAGATAATACTACCACTTCTAGAAAATACAGAAAATGAAAATTTGGAACAGCCAATAATGGACAATGAATATAAAAAAATAATTTTCTCAATGACTAACAATAAATCCCCAGGGGATGATGGCTTAACAGTGGAGTTTTATAAGCAATATTGGGAAATCATAAGAAAGTCTATGACAGAATGCTTTAATTATGCTCTAGAAACGGGTATTCTGCCCGCATCAATGAAGAGAAGTGTTATAACTTTGATCCCAAAACCTGGAAAAAATGGGCAACTACTGGAAAACTGGAGACCAATATCACTGCTAAATGTTGATTACAAAATTATGGCAAAAACCCTGGCTGAGAGACTAAAGAGGTTACTGAAGAACATAATCAAAGAGGATCAAAAAGGTTTTGTCCCTGGGATATACATAGGAGAAAATATCAGGTACTTACTGGACATAATAGAACATTATGAACACACAAATTCACCTGGGTACTTGGTATCATTAGATATAGAAAAAGCTTTTGACTCCCTAGACAGAAAATTTATGATCAAAGCATTAAAAGGCTTTAACATAGGAGAAAAATTCTGTTCTTGGATAGAAACCTTATACAGAGAATCTGAAGCTACTGTAATAAATGCAGGATACACCACCAAAAGATTCTCATTAAAAAGTGGAGTGAGGCAAGGTTGCCCAATATCTCCATACCTTTTCATATGTGCAATGGAGGTCATGGCAATATCACTAAGGAATTCAGATCAGTACAAGGGGCTATCTATTGATCAAAACACCCATAAAATATCCTTATATGCTGATGATACAGTAGTATTAGCTAAAGATGAAACAGATGTGGCAGAAGCCTTACATATCATAAAAAAATTTTCTGCAGCATCAGGATTAAAAATAAACCTAAAGAAAACTCAAATTATAGAACTTGGTACTTATAAAGAAAAGACTGGGAAAATAGGAGAAAGTGAAATAGTGGACTGCATTAAATTATTAGGAATCACTTTTGGATATAATAAGGAAAGAATGGACAACATAATGTTAGGCTGCTGTGGGGTCACAATAAAGCAACAGTTCTAACCACAGGCTAACAACAACAACAAACACCAAACTCTCCCAGACGTTTCACCAGATATACACCAGAACTTTCACTAAACCTCAGGCAGAACACCTTGGCACGTACCTCAGGAGCTCCTACCCAAGTCTCCACTCCTAATCTTAAAAACTCCTTCCACTACGCTCACAAAACAATACACTTACAGGTCCAAAGTGTATTGGGTGACGATGGGCGACGCCAATATAAAATAATAAACAAAAATACTATAATAAAGACGATGGCGGTGACGCTCCATAAAAGTAATCTTTTTAACAATAATAAAAAGACACCAAAAACGCGAAACAGTGGCAGCATAATCCTATGCAAATTTATCATTTTCTTCTCGCCACTTTTCGCCGCGTCCAACCGCCTGCGCACCGACGCCGGAAGCTGAACACGTGCACCTGAGACCACCTCAACATCCCTCGGCCCTCAAAACCGACCAACGGGAGGTGAAAACCTTTCTGCAGCCTGAGTCTCATACTGAGGCCCCGACTGCATAACAGTTTTCCCCTCCGAAAACAAATTTTTGGGGCTACCCCCTCCAAAATGTGATCCAGGCCCTACCAGGTCCTTCAGGTGACAGCGACCTTGACCAATCCATTCGGCAGGGCACTCCTTTTCAGGCTACCCGAAACGATCAGGAACGTAGTTCGGCCTGGACTTTGACGTCGATCTGTGCCTAGATCCGGGGCGTCGCCGTTCCTCTTCTCCCATTTCCTGGTTTTTACAACCTCGGTGATGAGGTGCCCCAGGTGCGCTTCCTCCCCGGTCAGCCACTCGCCACATCGCTCCGTCCAATACAAATCTACTCAGTAAAAAATATTTTCTATAAAATATTTCAAATTTTACGAAATAAATTTATAAATGCAAATAAAATTTTTCACATCTTCATCTTTTTCAGGCCCTGAAATTAAACGAGAAAAATACGAGGGCTATATACACGCCCGAAATAAGATGGACGGAAATAACGAATTTTGCCGGGCAACTTTTGGGCACTGGAAACGAGAAAAGATTTTAAAATTTTAAAGCAACAATAAAACGAGATAATATATTTTTTTTTGTATTTTGTATTTTATTTGTGTTTTTGTATTTTGTATTTTTTGAAATAAAATTTGTACGAAATAACGAATTTTGGTCCAAAAGTGATGCGGCTATATGAAATTATTGTTGCCCGCCGCCACCATAACCGCCGTATTGGAAGCTACCACGGCGAGGGTAGGGACCACCTCGAGCTCCACGACCCCTGAGGAATCCCCCAAAAACTCCTCGAGGTTGGGCCACACGAGGGGGTCCGCCCATCGCCTGACCTCTATACGGTTGCGGATTAACCATTTTGAAGGGTCTTCCTTGACCCTGCCCCTGACCCCAGCCTCGGCCATATCCCCCTCCAGTTCCCCTCTGGTACGAGCCCTGAGTGGAACTTACGGAAGATACTCCAGAAGCTGAGGTAGTGGACCTACCTTGACTTTGTTGATTCGCATATGGTAATTTGAATACTCCAGGCTGGTGCCGACCCTGCGAATGAGACGATTGTCGCGAGTGCTGGCTCCTAGTCCTGGATGCATCCCTAGGTTGTCTCTCCGTTAACATTGGAATCTTGAAGGGTTGCCCCTCCTCATCCTCGGCCTTCTGGAATTTACCAGAAAATTTCTGAACCATATCTGACAACCTTCTTTTTGCTGCCATATCCACTGCAGTTTGTTGGTGCTCCTGCATTCGGTTGGCATACGCTTCCCTGAATGCAGTACTACCTTCTCCCCGCAGGTAGATAGAATAATACCTCTCTGTGACAAATGATTTGGCCCGTGCATCAATTGCACCAATATGTCTTGGGCCCAACTGCTGCTGTTCTAACTTTAGCAACACCATGGTACATAAGTATCTCACGGCTGCCATTACTATTTCCGCATCAAAATGATGAAACCAATTTGGCATGAACTTGAGCCAAATATACTCCCAAATGGGCTCAGGAACATTTACATGATCATACAGGAAACCACCTTGAACATCAAAGTGATCCCCGTAGTTCTGGTAAAGCTCCTCTACTCCATTATTCACCAATGCCCAGATGATTTGGTTCCTATTATCATCTGGCATATCCTGAGCAAAAAATTCGATCACCTCCGGTGTCGAAAAATCTATCCTTCCCTTCACCAAGGGAAACTTCTTATGGACATCCCAGTAGTCTCTCAAAACAGAACTTAGGTACTCCAAAGTTACTTCCTTATCTCTACTTCTCTTGACCGATTTTGTCGGTTCCGACGTAGAGGGTTTAGAAACAACTTTTTTCCCTGAAGCGCTGCTCTGGTCCTGCTGAGAAGTCTTATCGACCTTAGACACGGGCTTAGCCAAAGTACTTTTCGTCGTTGCACTTACCTGAGATGCAAACGATTTACTAGGTACTTTAGCCGAAGCAACCGTCGACTGCACCTGACTCGTAGAACTTTTGGTTCCAGGCATCAGGCTCGTCGGCGTAGTTCCAGTCTTGGACTTGGTTGAATCCGTCAATAAAGTTGTAGATCCTGCAAACTTCAAGTCCACAGACGTAGAACTCCCTGTCTGTTCTCCTTCACCATCACTAATTTCAATAACATCTTCTTCCTCTCTCTGCTTAGCCCTATTGGCCTTTCGGGTTAACTTTCATCTTCCTAATCTTTTAATTTGGTCATCTGTACGACCTTCCGCTCTGAACTTTCTAACCTCTTCGGCAGTATACATACCTGGTATACCACCATCTATACTTGGATCTCTGGGCGCTACTTGAACTGTCGGCATAACCTTGCTGACCGCAGGTTGGATGGCCTGCGTACTAGAAGGTTGCGCCGGCAATTTCGGGATATGATAAGCAGTAGGCGGCTTGGCTGGAGCTTGCAGGACTGTAGGCGCTGCCAGAGGCGTCGGCTGCGCCATAAAACCAGCCAATACTAGTTCCAGCTGCTTCTGCTGCTGATCTAATCTCGCTTTCTGCTCCGCAAGCTGTTTAGCGAAAATCTCCTTCTGTCTTTCAATTTCCTTTTCAGCTGGCTCCCTGAGCCTTGCTTCAATCTCCTCTATTGTTGGACTTGCAGCAATTGTTATCAGATTGCTTTCATCCAGCATTTGCTCTGCCCTAACATCCATTCCAGAAAGTAAACTCTCTGTCTGATCTAGTAAAGAAGTTACCTGTGCTTCTTGATCAGGCTGTATCAACGATTCAACAGTGACCTCCTTAGCCACTTCTAAATCATCTCCTACCTGATTCAAGTCTATGGGGGTGTTGAGGTCTGCAGGTATCACTTGTTGCTGTGCTTTCGCCGCAACAGGCTCAGCCTGCATCCCCTGCACCTGATCCAAACTACTCATATCAACTCCAGATTGTTGACTCACCGTTGTGCTTACCTCAGTGCCTGTAACCGGCACTGCTGGCTGCTTACCTGTCGGCGTCACTACAATCTTATCGCCAATATGTGTAATCGTAAAACCTGGAGCATCGGACGGCAATATTGGCTCAAAAAATGGCGGCTCGTAACCTGGAACGTATTCCGGTTGATACGCTAACACGCTCTTTTTCTGGTTCTCCTTCGTTGCGTCCTCGCCCATATCAATCGGGTATCCCAAACCTGGGACTCGAACAGCTATTTGACGGAAGTAAAACCTCTGATAGCAGTACGGATTATCTTTGTACTGCGGACACTCCGCCAAATGCTTCCTCTTATCTACCGGTCTTTGCTCCCATGATTTTGTCTTGGAACAAAATCGGATTAGCAGAAATCCGAAACGATTTCCCCAACATGTAATAGAATCGCCCTTGGTTGGCGTATGCACCTCTGTTACTGGAAGACTGTTCAAAAATGATAAGTACTGACCGTACCTATCTCCCCTCCACAACATCTTCAAGAGTTGTTCCTTTCCCTCAGGGCTAAAGGATCTCAAATAGTTGTGGTCAAGGAGAGAGGTAAGGTACTCTTCCGCTTCCTCTCTACAAGCTGGCCAAAATAAATGAAACATCAGCAGAACTTTTTTACACACTGACTCCAAATTCTTAAAATTGTCCTCTATCAATATTTAAGAATAAGGAGCGATATCCATACTCCAGTGTTGCCTTACGTACGAGTCTTTACCATTCGAAACTCTGACTGGTTCATACTCGTGGTAATCAACTTCCAGAGATGTTATCTCCAACAACTGCTTCGTTTCTTTCCTATACCTTAGGAAATTCTCATACAAAACCATAGATACTGGTTCATCGAGTCTACTGAAACTCTTCCCTCGATTAACCATATCTATCACCTTGTTCATTATTCGAGTTCTAATCTGCTTTTCCGACAAAGCTTCTTCAAACTCTTCATCCTCACTTACCGTATCATTACCGTCTACATTCTTACTTTTTTCTTTAACGGTATAATCAGGATGAATACCTTTAGGTATACTTACGTCTCTCCCTCTCTTCGGATTTGCCTCGTAATGAGGGAAGCTGTACTCCACATAGCCTCCAAATGAGGTGTCCATTTGGGCAGCCATACGGGCATACGCTTCCTGTCTCATTACATGGTAAATAGCCGACGACTGCGGCTCCTCTACTTCCGGACTTCCACAAAAAGTCTGCGGAAAATTCTCTCCATGTATCATGTTAACAAAACCTGTACAACCTGTACGCCATTATCTGGATTTGATCCGCTTTCATCAAATCATGCGGAAAATACTGGAATTCGACCTCGACTTCCATAGCTAACTCATAGTGGAAAAACGCTAAGAAAACCAGCAATGAGTAGTAGGCGTCCAGTGCTGAATACCTGATTTCAAACTGCGTCAACGTGTGCCTACAGAATCATTCATGTTGCGCTCTCTGACGGAAATCGATTTGGAAATAACCAACGTCCGCCAGATACAGCTCCGTGAACAACCCTTTCAGCTTAAATGTTTCTGGGCAAAGTCCCAACTTCCTGGACATTGCCAAAAATCTTCCGTTCAATTGATCCCCTACCTTGGCTACGTCATAATAACGGCCATACAAAGATGCAATTCTATACTTGATCTCTGCTGTCAGATCAACATCCTGGTGATTTCTGCCTGCGCCATTAACATTCCAGACGGCAACCAGATCTGTAACCAAGTTGTATCCAACAAGAAGCATGTCCGAATCTAAGAGCTCATGAATGAGCGTCCATTCCTTCGGCATGATTGTCGTAGTATCTACAACAAAGGTGTCTCCAGTCACCGTCGAGAAGCTAATGACTCTCGCGAACTCCTTCCCTTTTGGGTTATCAACCCCAGAAGTCGCGAAAACCTTACTCACGTACTCTTGAGTAACTTTTTCGGTATCAAAACCGATAACTGGCTGTCCTCGAAACCTACTGTCTTTCAAGGTTTCGATCATCTCAGCCACCTTACCTACCTCGACCAATTTCGGTTCCGTCAATTCCAACGGAAATCTCCCGAACGTCGTGGCAAACCATCGTTCTAATTCGCCCACTCTGACAATGCACTTGACATTGTCGTCTAAAAAATTCAGGCAAAATGTCTACAACTTTTTAATGAAAATTTTTCCCAAAGCGGACAAACATCGGTTAAATTCTAAATTCACCACAGATAGTAAGCACAAATAGGAAAAAGGAAAAAGAAAATTGCAAGCAGGGGAAAATAAGGTACTACACATATATTGGGTTAGTGTTGGCAGATAGTTAAACACAAGTGCGGCCCCGACTTCTACCTTATACGGGAGTACACGCACAGACCACCTGCGTCTTCCATCAATCGACTGCATGCCGTCTCAATCCAACGCCCAAAACGGCCTATCCAATCAATAAATTAAGAATTTCCAAGAAGAAATTTGAAAATATATTTACTAATTTACCCAAAATATGGAAATTCGTAGAAAATTAAGTTAAGATGGAATTTGAAAATTTAAATAATTTTGAAATTATCTACCCCTAGTCGACTAGTTGCTACACTCCACTTCTTCCCCATCACATAGACGAATTTATTCAACTCGCTATGTGTGTAGAGGAATGATGTAGTTTCGCAAAAAGTCCAAATTTTGCGCTACGGGCAGCTTTGTCACACTTTTTCAAGTTGACAGAACAAATATGTTCCCACTAAACTTTTACAATTGTCTAGGCCTTCGTCTAGACACCCGTGGGCTATAACATCCTGCTTTGCTCAATTAATTTTTAGATTAACTAAGTTTAATAACTTAGGTCGCTTACCATCGACTAAAAAATACCGATTGTTTTGCCGTAGGTCACGTGGGGGTCCGTGACCAGATACTGCTTCGTCCGGCATCCATTGGGGGGCCTGGACATTCCTTCCGCTTCTTTCTCGAATTCTACTAATTCGGCGTTATCAATTTTTGCAAAATTTTTAAAATTTTTAATATGAGCTGAAAAATCGACAAAGTTTCCGCTTTCGCTACTTTTTGTCTATTTTCACTCTAAAACTCAGCGGTTTTCCCAATTCTTCCAATATTCACAGAATTGGGGGGCAACAACTAACTATTTCCTCCGAAATTAATCGGACTCAGGGAAATTTAAAATTTAGGCCGCGAAAAAATTTTAAGAATTTGGAATTTTTGCGAAGAGTGGTTTTTTACCAAAAATTTTGAGAAATTTTAAGATTTACGCGATGAAAATTTAAAAATACACAATAAATACGCGATAAATACATAAATAAATACAATTAATTACAATTTGTACCTAAATACACAGTTTGGGACGAAAAAATATGGGGGGTATTCATACGCACACACACACACACGCGAAAAAGGGCGCTACGCGCTACGGCAGTTTATAATTACTAATTTTTGAATCTACAGTAAACTGCGTGTCCTTAGATGACACGTCGTTAGACTGCAGCCATCTGCCGGTCTCGTAGCGAAAGTGCTTTAACCTGCTCACGGATACCACCTGCTTTTTCAGTGGCTCTCTCCAGTGAGCGATTCCTAGCACATTCTCTGATAATCTCCTATTATCAGTAACAACATACGGTCCTTGCCACGGCAGACCCAGTTTTTTCTGTTTATCGACTTTCAGCAAAACCCAATCATTGACGGAATAATCATGAGCTTTTGCTTTACGGTCAAAAAACTTTTTACTGCTCTCCGCAGCCTTCCTGATATTCTCTGAAATGACTTCATAAGTTTCTACTAAACTTTCAGTTAATATATGCTTATAAGCCTCATAGTTCATCGGCAGAACTATGTTTCTAGCAACACCAATACTAATGCCAAAATTAGCCTCATGACCTCTCAATAAGGCGAATGGAGAACATCTCGTTGAGGTATGAGGTGTGGCATTATATGCAAAAACGACAGATTGCAAATATCTGTCCCACTTATCTGAATCCTCTATAGCAACTTTTCGCAACTGCTTGATCAAGGTTTGGTTAAACCTTTCAACCATTCCATGTCCTTGTGGATGGTAGGCAGTTGTGAAAATCTTCTGACACTCCAATAATTTACAAACTGACGTCATCAAATCAGCTGTAAAGCATGAACCATTATCACTCAACAATTTCACCGGGGTTCCATGCCTGAACACAATATTCCGAAGAAAACTGTCCACAATGGTTACAGCAGATTGATCCGGAATCATTTCTGCTTCCACCCATTTTGTAAAGTAATCTTGAAATACTATCACATATGGTCTTTTCTCGCTCATGGGAGATATTCCCACAATATCTACAGAAACTATGTCAAATGGTCCTCTAGGAATGATTGGATTCAATGGGGGAATTGTAGCCTTTCCTGGAGTCCCAATTTGACATATCGGACAAAAGCTGATCCAGCTCCAAACATCCTTCTCGATGCTCGGCCACCAGAACCGCTTCTTAATAATAGCAAGGGTTCTCTTAAACCCTTGATGCGTCATCATCACTGCTCCATGATACTGATGCAGGACAACTTTTTTGAGAACAGAGGGGACAACAACTTGATCCTCTGCCTCGCCAAAAGTCTCTCTATATAGTATCCCTTGATCGATATAAAAGTTACTTTGAGACTTGGTGCCACTATTAGCACCTAGTTTCTCGAAGATCACTTTTAAATCTTTATCCTTTCTTTGCAACTTTGACATCAAGGCGTTTGAGATAAGCCCTTTCGGTCTACCATCTTCAATCTCTGGGGCTTCTTCAAACTCCTTCTCCTTCGGTTCAAAAATTCTCTTCACCTCTTCTTTAGGTTTTGCTTGCCCAGGAGGATGTCCTTTTTCCTCCTGCTGCAAGTTTTTTGACATTTGTCTAGTGACTACCGCCTCAATTTCATATTTCTCAGGCGTTCGATAATTATCAAATTCTGGAGAAATATTAAGTTGAGTTTCATCACTAACACCATAGTTTGAAGCCACTGAAGCTGTGGCCATCTTCACCGGAGTGAAGACTCCTACAGCCTCATCCACTTCATCTCCTCTGAGTTCCCGAAGTTGTTTCACTAAAACTTTGTGGTTTTGGTTAAGGACTTCGTCTTCAGCAAGAGATTTCACTTCTTCTTTCTGAAAGATAAGCTCCCATTTTGGTGGCAACTTCTCTTTCTGCCCATCGGGTTCCTCCTTCCTGGAGAGGAAATCTGCCATGGCATTTTGTCTGCCAGGCACGTACTCCAACTTGTGATTAAACTGGCAAATGAATGCATACCACCTCTTGAGTTTGTCATTAGTCTGTGTATTCACCCTCATTGATAATAATGGTTTGTGGTCAGTTTGAATCCTGACCTTTTGGCCCAAAAGATAATGTTTATAAATTTTTAGGCCGTAAACCACAGCTAAGCATTCCCTTTCGGTGGCGCACCATTTCCTTTCTTCTGCCCGCAATATCCGACTATTGTAGGCAACTACCCAACGTTCCGAGTCAGTCTCTTGACATAACACTGCTCCCAATGCAATTCCACTGGCATCCGTTTGAAGAATGAATCGCGCAGATCCATCTAGAATTGGATGTCTTAAGAAAGGTACTGAGGTCAATGCTACTTTGAGCTTCTCAAAAGTTGTGTAATGTAACTCCGTTACATTCCATGTTCCCTTCTTGCCCGTTAATTTGTACAAGGGTTCAGCTAGTGCTGCTAGGTCTGGTATAAATTTCTTACACCATTGTAGCATACCTAGGAATCTTTGCATTTTCTTAACAGAATCCGGGAATGGAAATTCCGTTATCGCCTTGACCTTCTTAGGATCCGGAGAAATTCCATTCGCATCCAAGATGTGTCCTAAAAAGTGCACCTTCTCGGGAAGAAATTCACATTTCTCTGGCTTAAGAGTCAACTTCGCCTTCCTCAATGCTTCTAGCACCATTTTCAAATTCTCTAAGTGTTCCTCGAACGTATTCGAGAAGATGATAATATCATCTATGTACACTAGGCAAATTTTCCATACCAAATCCCCAAGGATTCTCTCCATCATCCTTTGGAATTCAGCAGGTGCATTCTTCAACCCAAATGGCATCACTTTAAACTGAAACAAGCCCTCTTGGCATATAAAAGCCGTTTTCTCCTTGCTCTACTCCTCCATCGGGACCTGCCAATATCCCGACTTCAAATCTAGAGTCGTATAAAACTTCGCTCTTCCAAGGCAATCTAAATAATCATCCATTCTCGGGATGGGATATTTATCATCCTTGGTCACTTCGTTTATACCTCTAAAATCCACTACGGGTCTCGTAGTTCCATCTTTCTTTCCAACTAAGAACAAGGGTGCAGCCCACGGTGACTTCGAGGGCTCGATCACTCCTTGATCCAACATCTCCTTTATGTGTCGCCTTACTCCTGGCCGACTACTAATTGAAGCTCTGTAATATCTCTTTGCTACAGGTCTTGCATCTCCTGTATCTATCTTACATGTCAGAGCTGGGGTTGTAGTAGCCGGATCACCAGGTAAGCTAAAGACATCTCTGTACTTCAACAAAGACTCTATAGCTTCCGTTTTCTTCTCTTCCGATATTTTTGCCTTTGATATCATCTTGCATAGTGAAGTATAGAACTCTACAGAATCAGCTTTTGATAATGCAGGCATTCCTTCCTTTACCATACAGGTCTGATATTCCTTTTCCTCCTTTATCTTTTTCATTTCCTTCACCTTTTTGTACGTATCATCGTCTTCAATAAGCATAGATTCTGTATAGCCAATGATTTGATCTCTCTCAAACCGACAACCAGAACCTGTGGTATTGGAGATTAGTACTACAAACTCCTCTTGTGATCCGTCTACAACCGCTTTCTCCATTCTGAACTTCCTTTCAGAATCCTTTGATTCGACAATAATTCCGTTCAACGTGGCATCTCCATGTTGATCCCAAAGTTTTGCCTTCATCAAAACATCTGTTCCATATGGAATGTAGGTTTTACTACATGCAACAATTGCAACAGTTGTCTTTAGCAGACAAACTTTTGGATAAACAATTTGATTTATGCAATCAGTCGACGCCAAACTGACTTTAGTGACTTCTTCCATTACCGTTTGCACAGTAGTTACAGAAGGAACTTGAACTACGTCAATCTTTCTCTCAATGCCTTGTATTGTCATGGCATTCCTTTTGAAATCAATCACCACACCTAAATCTGGGTGTGCTAAAAAATCTGTGCCCAAGATCAGGTCCTCACCTGCATCTGGCAACACTATAGCATTGACTGGAAAACTTCCGAATTCAGTCTTCATACAAACTGGTACATACCCATAGGCATGCACAACTTTCCCGTCAGCTACAGTCACTTTAAGGATACGAGGGTACACTGTATAATCAACGTCTAATGCCCTTTTCAGGAGCTTAGAAGACATGACTGTACACTGAGCTCCTGTATCAATTAAAGCTCTGGTAGCCGTTTCTTTAATAACTACATTTATGTAGAAGGGAACCGTTTTCGGATAATTTTCCAACAACCTTCTCTCTACGTTCGTTGCTTTCCTTCCATATTTCACATGAGCCAAATCTCTTTCCTTTACCTTCTCTAGAGGTGTCACCTTATCCAGGTGAATAATACTTCCGAGAACCAAACTATAAGATTTGTTTCTACTCTGTTCGCTTTCATCATCCACATCCGTACGGCTTGTCACCATTACGTTATGCGAACTAGGTTGCGACTGGTTCGAAACAAATGATCCCGACTGATCCTGGACGGTACTACCCTGAATAGCGGGTTGACTAGTTGACGCAGGTAGCATCAACTGAGGCTGTCTCTGCAACTGGATGCCTTGCTCCCTAAGTCTGCAGAATTCCCTGTATCTCTCAAACTCTGGGTCATACCCGTACATTTGATCTTCTTCGGGGAATCCTACATAATAGGCACCTCTTCCTCTTCCTCTAAATCCAAATTGAGGTCCACCTCTACCTCTAAAACTTCCTCTATATGAAGCATTCCTATCACCACCATAATACTGATTAGACATGCCACAGTTAAATCCACCGCGTTGCTGTTGCTGACGCCGGTATGCTAATGTCTTACACTCCTCCGTAGCATGCGTATTATTCTTATGATAAATGCAATAGGGTCTCTGCTGCTTCAACTGCTTCTGCTTTTCAGCAGACGCAGCCTTCACAGTAGTCAACTCTTTTAAAGCTTCACTCTGAGTAACTTGTAATTTATCTACTTTCTGAACCAATTGTAGCCACTCCTTTGAGAGAATAGCTAGAAAAGACTCCTTGGCCTGCTCCTCGTTAGACTTTTTGACATCACGAGGCGACGGACCAGGTAGCATCTCTTCCGCATTCTCCTCGCTTCTCTCCTCTTCCACTGCCTTTTGCAACTGATTTTGTGGTCTTGACTTCGTCTGGTTATACTTTTTAGTACTTCCATACGGAGCATTCCCGACAAAAGCAATTTCCGGGCATATCTCCTCCGTAGCTACAACTTGATTCACTACAATCGGTTTTTCTTTGGCTCCAAAAGTAGTAAACACATTCTTATATTTCTTATCAATCTGAGTTACGGCGTATGCAAGGTCTTGCCAAGTTTTCATCGATGGCAATACGTCCTGCAACTCTGTCTGATACAACGGACTACTCTTATAAATGAAGGCATTAATAATATTCTCTTGCCTTACTTGATCACTCTGATCTGCATAGACCAGATCCACATGATTACTCAATCTCTTTAAAAACTCTAAGGCTGACTCGCCTTCTTCCTGTTTCATATTAAATAACTCTCTTTTGAGCATCGTCAAATCATAAGTCGGCGCGAGATACTTTAAAATATTTCTCCGCGCTTCTGTATAACTTGAGGATGTTCTCGCTATCCTCCTCGCCGTGTTCTGAGACAACCTTCTCAAACACTCTTTCTTCACTTTATCAGCCGTATTCTCCAGAAACTCACTTTCCAGATCAGTAAAAAATTTCAAAGCCTCCGTTGGCTTTATACTATCATGTAAAGGTCTATGTTTCAAGGCCTTTACCACATCTCTCACATCCACTTCTACACTTGAGCTAGAGTTCGACGTAGATGAACTGCTATTCTCACTATCTGAGTAATGTCTACTCCTAGCTCTTGATCTGTGAGATCTCTTTCTACTCTTTGACCTCTTCCTTCTCCTCCTCTCAGGGCTAAGGTCAGCTCTGTTTGCGGTATCTCTCCATGGAGTAGGACGAGAAAACCTATCCTCTCCCTGGGACGATTCGTCGCAAATAGTCACCTTCCTTTCCCTAGACCTCCTATTCTCTGAGTAACCGTAGGCATTCGATTGTGCTTGTTCAGCATTCCTCGAACTCTGCGGCTCCTCAGTCCAACCTCTATCTCTAGCCGATTATTTGTCTCTATCCTCTTGAGACCTTACATAAACTTCCGAATGAACCTCTCTCTTAGGTTCACTAACTCTCTCAACTCTATTCTCAAGGTAAGAAGACTCACCTATCTTCCTCCGTTGATCATCCTCCGTTTCCTTTTCCTTGATCTGCGCGCTTTCGATTACCTTGATCAATAACTCGACCTTCTTCTCCAGCGCATTAATTCGTACGTCCTTGGGATCGACTCGATCCCTCTGCTCCTCTCGCCGAATAAAATTCGCCATTTCGGGGTCGTATCGCCTCGAATATTTGTCGTCGTATAAATTGGCCGGCGCGACCTCGTAATACTCATCGTAATTCATGTCCACCATGTTTGACCTCCACGCTGGTTTCGATTTCCGTCTAATCTCCTCTAGCGTCTCGGCCATCGGATGGACCAACTTCGAGGGTGACGTCGGTCTCTCCTTCTCAAAGGTCTGCTGACCTCTGACACTACCACTTACAGTAGTTTCAATCTCAGCTCTCCTAGCCATCTCAAAACCACTTCTCCTCAACTCTTCTTCAACTCTTGCCATTTCGGCAATTCCACTCTCTCTCCTTCCTTCAGTCTCAGGCGCCTGTGCTTGAACCTTTTCTACCGCTGCGTGTTCTTCAGCAGAGTCTAGATTCGAAACACTAGGTTCATGTGACCTAGGAGGAGTCCTCAACATTTTCCCTACCAGAATACTCATCTTCTTAATTTTTCCGGTATGTGCCTGTAAATAAAACCCAGGAGGTTTAGTTATTTTTCTGGTGGTTCTCCGGTTATCCGTCGTGAGAGGCGTTAAGAGTCCACCACTTGTTAGACTGCTGTGGGGTCACAATAAAGCAACAGTTCTAACCACAGGCTAACAACAACAACAAACACCAAACTCTCCCAGACGTTTCACCAGATATACACCAGAACTTTCACTAAACCTCAGGCAGAACACCGTGGCACGTACCTCAGGAGCTCCTACCCAAGTCTCCACTCCTAATCTTAAAAACTCCTTCCACTACGCTCACAAAACAATACACTTACAGGTCCAAAGTGTATTGGGTGACGATGGGCGACGCCAATATAAAATAATAAACAAAAATACTATAATAAAGACGATGGCGGCGACGCTCCATAAAAGTAATCTTTTTAACAATAATAAAAAGACACCAAAAACGCGAAACAGTGGCAGCATAATCCTATGCAAATTTATCATTTTCTTTTCGCCACTTTTCGCCGCGTCCAACCGCCTGCGCACCGACGCCGGAAGCTGAACACGTGCACCTGAGACCACCTCAACAATAAATTTTAAAGAAAAGCTGGAAGAATGTGAAAGACAATGTAAAATCTGGCAGCAAAGAAACTTGACTCTATTTGGTAAAGTCATAATTTGGAATTACCTAATAATGTCAAAGGTTACATACCAATTGATAAACCTGTATGTTGACAAAGAAATATTAAAATATATACAAAAAATACTACAAAATTTCCTCTGGAATGGGAGAACATCAAAAATTGCACTAAATGTATTGATACAGAACTATAATCATGGAGGAATAAAAGTAAATGACCCCAGCATAGCCTTTCAATCACTCAAAATAAAATGGATCACAAGACTACAAAAAGCAGAAAAATGGAGTTGGCTTATCAACAAGGAACTGCAAAAAGTTGGAGGAATAAATTCACTCATAAATGCAAATTTTTCACTAAAGAACACAGGAGTAAGTTTAACTCCTTTTTATACACAAATATTAGATATGATTCAACTGTGTGGAAAAAGCAATATTTATGAAATTATTTCACCAATCCAAGTAACTTTACAGACAATAAATAACAACAGATTCATAAAAAAAGCTGGTCATTCCCTTTTCATAAAAGAATTGGAAAACACAAACCACAGCTATATATACAATTGGTTACAGGAAAATTTGAAAATGAAATCATTTGAGCAAATTAAATCTGAAGGATTAGAGATAAGTTGGTTTAACTATCTGACTATAGCAAATGCTATTCCACAAGACTGGAAGAAGTTACTGAAAAACTGGAAAATAAACAAATCAGAAATTGAATTTGACCCAAACAAGGTAACCCTAGGGAGTTTTAAAAATTTTAAAAAAGAATTAATTAATGAGAAATATAGTACTCCAAAGGGTGTAGTTAAATGGAAGGAAACTTTGAATGTAACAGATGAAGAATTCAGGAAAGCATGGACTATTTGGAGGAAAACTTTTGTGCCAAACAATATATCACAATTTCAATTTAAAATTTTGCACAGAACTCTAATAACCTCATCACTACTAGTAAAATACAAGATCAAAAAATCTGCAGAATGTGCATACTGTGGGTTAGAAGAAAACATAGAACACTTGTTATACACCTGTCTTGAATCACAAATATTATGGAAAAAAGTTGAAAATAGAATAAAATTGAAAATTGATCAGGAGTTTGAAATCACAAAAAAAGAAATCATACTGGGCATTACAGAAAAGAAAACTCCTTTTATTGAAACACAAAACTTAATCATTTTATTCACAAAATGGTATATATATAAATGCAAAAATGCACAAAAAAGAACCAGCTTTAAGGCGCTAATCAATTTTATTGATACTCAGTCACTCATTGTGAAACATGCAAAAAAATATAAAAACTCAAACATCCCAATCACACTTGAACTTTTCACAAACCTAAATCAGTAAATCACCCCCAAAAATCATCCCGTCATCACTCAAAAGTACAAAAAAACCCTCTTCTCACCTTTTTTCTAAAAATTCAGCAGGCAAAACAAGAACGATTTCTCCCTCCTTTAGTATCCAGAATATAAGCATAGATTATTATGTTCCCTTTTTTAGTGTGTGTGTACTTTTATTATTATGTTTGTTATTTAATGTTATTTAATGTAATAAACAAATAAACGTGAAAAAAAAAAAAAAAAAGTTTCAAAGTTCACCTTTCTTCAAGTTGTTAGAAATCACAAATGAGCTTTCCTCAAATTT
The DNA here is from genome assembly GCA_963922205.1 of Romanomermis culicivorax. NCBI lineage: Eukaryota > Metazoa > Nematoda > Enoplea > Mermithida > Mermithidae > Romanomermis > Romanomermis culicivorax. Next base: position 212,549 of record CAWUHX010000285.1, read on the forward strand.
TTTTGCTTTTATACTGTTATGGGAAGGATTACTGTAGGCTTAGTGGAACAGCAAAACCTACTGATCTATTCCATCAAATGTCACATCTTTCTCACTTTTTCTGATGATTCATACTGAAATAAACTGTTTTTTTCTGGTTTTTTCTTATCTCACTTTTTGATCTGTCTTTCAAGTCAAATTTAATCAAAATGCACATATAAAAACTTTCTTGCTTACGTCACTTTTCTTTAGACAAGCAGTCACCTTATGAGTCATTTTCTCAACTATCTTTGTATAAAAGTATTTCTTGCCTTCTAGCTAGCCTTGATTCACAACAATGAGCATGTGAATCACTTGAGCTTCTAATACTGTACCTCACTGCTCTTTAAATTTGATCTCTTTGCTACTTTCACTAGTGGAAAAACATGCCAGACTTAACCATCTTTTCATCTACATAAAATGTTTCATGTAGTGGGAAGGTTTTCAATCAATAAAGTTTAGGTAAATAAACAACAACTGACTCTCTTTGAAAATTGATTGGGTGTTTTTTATGTATTGCTGGCTATAAAAGTTGGCTGGCTCTCTAAAATGAAGAAAAAATGGATGCTAACCACACTATTGAACATTTTCTAGCTTGTCTAGAAAGGCATAATGGGAAAACAGTTTTTACTGAGATATGGTATTGTATGGCTCTATTGGCTATACTAAGAATACTGACTTTATTGAAATTGTTAAGGAGATATTTGGAGAACCTGTTCACCAAAAAACTTAAAACTAGTACAAAAAGTGTCAGATTCAATCTTGCAGATGTATAAATAAAAGTTTGACAGCAGCATGCTTGAAAAAATGGACAAGCTCTTTGAAAGCATATACTTCAACCCAAGTACAGGGTATTGTAGTGTTCAGAACCTGTTATGACAGGCAAAAGCTAGTAATCCAAGGGTCACTCTGCATTCTGTTAAGGAATGGTTACAGAAACAGCCAACATATACTGTACACAAGTATGCTAGGCGCCATTACCCCAGGAATAATGTTCTAATTACTGATATTGATGAACAGTGGCAAATGGATCTTGCAGACCTCAGTTCACTTGCCAGGCATAATGATTGATACAAATTTCTTTTAAATTGTATAGATGTCCTATCAAAATTTGCATGGTCTGAACCATTGAAAATAAAAATACATCATCTATTTTGCATGCCTTCCAAACAATTTTGAAATCTGGCAGAAAGCCACAAAAAATACAGACTGATGCTGGTACAGAGTTCACAAACAAAGCCTTCCAGGCCTTATTAAAGAAACTTGGCATTAGTTTTTTCATAACTGCTAGTGAAACTAAGGCTAGCATTGTTGAGCGGTTCAATAGAACTTTAAAGGAAAAAATGTGACATCATTTTACTCAAAATAATACATACAAGTACCTAAACATTCTACCCCACCTGCTAAGCTCTTACAACTCGACTAGGCATAGGAAGGACCATAGGTGTTGCTCCCATTGATGCTACTGATGAGAATAAAGCTGAAATTGTTGAAAAGCTTTTCAGGAAATGTAAGTATAGTTTACAATTTAAACTGGTCCCTGGTGACAACGCATAAGCAATGTCAAAAGGACTTTTGAGAAGGGTTACACTCCCAATTAGAGTGATGAAGTTTTTGTGATTAGTGAGCAAAAAGCTACATATCCTCCTGTATATACAGTAGAAGATCAGCTGGGAGAAGTCATACAGGGTGTATTTTATGAGCCAGAATTACAGAAAGTTGATGAGATTACAGACGTCTGCATTATTGAAAAGATTATACGAAAGAGAAAAAGGGCTGGGAAAACTGAATACTTTGTTAAATGGAAGGGTCACCCAGATGATTCAATAGCTGGGTGACAGATTTGATAAAACTATAGCTACAGTATGAAAATTAAACAATGATTTGCAGGTCTAAAAATTTTTACATGTGCCTGATATTTCAGTATATAAGCAACTTCAAAATTATTTCAATCATTTGATTAACTAGAATGGAATCGAAAAAAGTTAAAGCTCCTATTGAACTCTGTGCTCAAAACTTGCCAAGAGCCATGTATCCCTTAATGATTGAACTGTGTTACTTTTGTCAAAAGAACAGCTCTTAACAGGAGTGTTTCCAGTTGTCTCAGGGCAAAACATTCTTTACTATTGAAATGTGCCCAAAATGTCTAGAATACAATAAGGCATTGCAGGAAGCTGGCACCGCTGTACTAAAGAAACAGTTAGCTGATAGACAGGCACTCATCTTGAAGCCTACAGTAAACTAGTGAAATGGGATTTGCAAGTATTCTGTAACATTTTTTATGTATATAAGTTGTAAATTCTCCTTAGTCTTCAGTTTTCAAACTTTTACTTCTACAGTTTAGTCACTTTTTCAAAATGGAAGGTATTTTTTTAAATATCGCACTGAGTATGGGCACTTTTCTCAAAAGACCTTATACTCAAAAAGATGTGGCCAGATATGCCTCATATTCTTGGGATCGAATAAATGAGGGCTACAAGCTTGAATGGAAGAAGATTTTGACTAAAGTGGCCAATGAGCTGGATCATCGTACGGGTAAGAGAAAACTGACTGGGTTTTGGCATTGCCAAGGCACTAGAGGGTTTGATGAAAACTTGTAGTGCTGGACCCCTTCTTTTTGAGATCTGGATGAATCTTACTCCAGAGACTGTACAAAAATATGATGATGAAGGTATAGATATACCCTATTAATATTGTAATAATTGTGAGTAAATATTGTAATAAAAAAAAAGACAAGAAAAAAATTAAAAGAGAAAAAAATTTTAAAAAAAATCAAAGCACAATTGCTGGTATTTCTAGCATGTTCCATGTTATAAAAGTTGAGAATCTATTGAAAAAAAACATGGCTATAAAATTTAACCACCCCTTTACATGTATTGTTGCTGGCCCTACAAAAGAGGGTAAAACAACCTTTGTAAAGAATTTAGTACTAAATGTGAAGTACTTGATTGAACTGGTTCCTGAACATATTCACTGGTTCTTTAGTTAGAAGCAGCCAGTCTACAATGACTTGTCTGGCAGAGTCAACTTCTATCAGGGATTACCTGACATGAACTTGATTAGAGAGCTCAGTCCTGCACCCCAACTTGTTATACTAGATGATCTCATGCAGGAAATGGCTAAAAATATGCACCTGGACATTCTTTTTACTCGTGGATGTCATCACATGAATGTGTCTGTGATACACATTGTTCAAAATGTTTTCTTTGAGGGTCTAAGAACATCTAGAATAAATGCAGAATACCTTGTTTTGATGAAAAATCCTGCAGATAGGCTCCAAGTAAAAACTTTGGCAAGACAGTTGTTTCCTGATAAAGTAAAGTACTTTCTCCAGTCCTTCGAAGATGCCACATTTAAACCGTACAGTTATATAATTATTGATCTTTCTCAAACAACACCTGATAAACTTAGACTCAGAGCTGATATTTTCTCAAAATTTTCCACGATATATGTGCAAAAAGTATAAAAGTTGTCTATTCTTGAGTTTTATAGTCAAAATGCCTTGTGATCATCTTAGACATAATATTGATTACATCAGGGTACTAGCTAAGGCTAAACCCAAGCAACGTAAAGCTATTATTAGCACGGCTGATCGTGAACTGATACTTTGTTTGTGTGAATGTATACTCAACTTCCTCGAAGGCAATATAAAAGTTTGCAAAAATATCTTGAATAAATTAAGTTCCCACAAGGGACATTTACGAGTATTGGCAGATGAGAAAACAAGTCTCAGCAAAAGACGAGACATTCTAGAACAAAAAGGTGGATTTTTGCCTGTATTGTTGGCACCAATCTTAGGAATAGCTGGACAATTACTAGCTGATGCAATTATAAAAAGATGATGCATACAAATAAAATGATTCTTGTACCCCATGACATTGGTCATAGGGAGGATCTAGCAGGTAATGTAATGACTGCTTTGGATAAAGAAATGAATGACATTTTAACTAATAAGTCATTGCCCTCTGACAGAAAGATAATCTTATACAATCAAGTGTTGCACAGATATAGGCAGGCTACGCAGGATCAAACCAGACCTTATGAGTTGACTGTTAGTGAACTTGTTTCAGAACACCCTATTCCGGATCTGGAAGAAATAACACCGAAGCAAAAAAAGCCAGACACTGCTGAGAGCACTGCTGATGTTACCAAAAAAGTGGCATAGTCAAGCTAAAATGTTATATGATTATGCTAAAGATAATCCACACATGGAGTGGTCGGATAAAGGAGAAATGATTCTGAAAGGCACCAAAATAAGTGGAACCAACATTGTTGATTTGATTTCTGATGTGGCAAGAGTTGGTCCGAGGCGCCAGCAAGCAATAGGGTCAGAATTGTTTGTAAAGAACCTCTTAAAGGAGAATGTGCCTCGAGATCTTTTTGTAAATAAGTCCAGGTTAAATGTTGGAAGTGAAAGCGATGAAACATTTGCTTCCCCGAGTGGACCCGTAGATGGAAAAAAGTTAAGGCAACCAAAAGCATTACACCAAGGTCTAGATGGTTAGAATTTGGAAAAGTATAAAAGTTGTAATTTACAGCATTTTTCAAACTTATAAAGATGAGACAATACTTTAATCCGGAAGATTATGCAACTTGACTTCAGTACTACACTGAACAAGCTGAACAAACTGGCTATGGTTTCAAAGGCTTCAAAGGTACTCCCTATCAACGTGGTGGAGGTCTAGGAAGCTTCTTTAGATCAATATTCAGAATGGTCATTCCTGTTATTAAGTCAGCTGCTGGCCATATTGGTAAGCAAGCACTATCCACAGGTGCACATATTGCTGGAGATTCAGCAGAAGGTCGATCTATAAAGGAGTCTCTAGAAGAACACGGCGGAGCAGCACTCTCCAAGTTGGCTCACAGTGCTGCAGATGCCCTGCAGACTGGGAGAGGCTTGGGGACTAGACCAAAAGGTATAAAAGTTGAGAAAAATTATATATTCTCACAGAAAAAGAGAAGGAAACATGGCTCTAATTGATACAATTTTTAGTATTAGTACAAAGTCTGAATTGGACTTTTTCACTGTTCCTCCCACACAAGTAGTAATTAAACGAGGCTACTGGGATGAAGTTAACCCCGTAAATCATATCACTAATGATGGTCCATACGAATTTCGTATACCTCCAGATCCTCACATGATTCAGCTTAGCAAAAATTATCTGTACATGACCTTGAAAATTACTTACACTGTTCCTGCTGGTGGAGCTGCACCAGTAATTGCACCTATCAATCTGATTGGTAAAGCATTTTTCCGACAAGTGAAGCTCTTCCTTAATGGTCGTCTTATTCATGATAGTGGGGATAAGTATGCCTACAGAGCATTCTTTGAAACTGATTTAAATTTTGGTTTTGATGCTAAAAATAGTCACTTACAGTCTTCTTTGTATACTATGGAGGCTGGTCCTAAAATAGATACTGCAGATTGTCAGGGTTTTAAAGACAGAGTAAAGTACTTTGAAAATGGTCAAACCGTTGAAATAACAGCTCCTCTTCATATTGATCTTCTAATGCAAGATCGATATTTACTCAGCAATACTGAGCTCAAACTGGAATTGATACGCAATAGTAATCCATTTGTGTTACAGTGCCCAGCTGGTGATGTAGAAAATGCAAAATTGGAAGTTTCCCAGATGAAACTCTTCGTCAGGAAAGTTGAAGTTCTCGACAGTGTTGGATTGGCTCTAGAAAAAGCAATGTTAAAAACGTCAGTCAAATACCCAATCAGAAGAGTCCAAATGGTGAACCTTCATATTGCTAGTACAATGCAATCTACACCTCTAAATACTCTATTCACTGGTCAGTTGCCGCATAGGATGATTATAGCATGTTTTGATGCCAATGCATATCGTGGAGAAATAAAAAAATCTCCATTCAATTTTAAATGTTACAGTATAAGTGAAGTCAAGGTTGTCTCTGGTGGTCAAGCTTTTCCAGCGACTCCACTAAGACTTGATTTTGCCAACAACAAAAATATTCGAGCATATGATCAGCTCTTTGAAACTCTAGACATGGCTAAAGATAACAAAGGGAATGGCATTAGCAGGCTTAATTTTGAAAATGGACAGTGCTACTTTGCCTTCGATTTTACACCTGATGAAGATGATAGTGGACATTGGGACTTGATTAGAGATGGTTCCACAAGTATAGAATTGACGTTTGCTGATAGGATACCTGATGCAGGTATAGAAGTTATTGTTTATGCAGAATTTGACAATTTGATTATGATTGATAAAAATAGACACGTCTTTAATGACTATACTGCATGAATACCTCTGAAATCTACATCTTGATTAATAGAGATCAAGCTCTCAGACAAATCTTCAATGGGGTATTTCCTGTAGACTGTTTACCACCTCTTGACACTGTACCCGCAGCATTAGTATTTTTATTCGACCAGCTCAACAGAATATAAAAGTTTGTTTCTACCCTAACATATCGAAAAATGGATTTTTCACAGTTTTATGTAACATTACCGAGCAATGCTCAGAGTGAACCGAGTAACTCCGCTTCAAATTTTAGTATCAGGTTGCCTCATAGATTGATTTTGCAAGGTGAATGGGAATGTGCACTTTGTAAATTCATCTACCCAAATACGTGGTTCAATATAACACCTAGTGATAGTGTGATAAAATTTTATGATCTTCAGACCAATACTAGGCAATTACTAAAAGTACCTTCTACAAGGTATGAATCTATAATAGATTAAATTGAAGCTATTCAACAATCCATCAGGTTGTTGAGTGAACAGGAAAAAGTTCCATATAATGAGTTTATTGAATTTTCATATAGGAGATTAGCCAGAGCAGTTGTCCTGAAAGTGAACTTGACTAGAATCAAGAGCATAAAATTAAGTGATCCTTTACTCTACCTGTTGGGCTTTGAGAAATCACAACTAGAAACAACTTCATCTGAAAAATTGAAAATTGCTGTTGCACACCCTATAAAATTTGTCACTGGTAAAACAATTGTGAGGTTACACTTTAGAAAGTGAAGTTTATTCTAAAAATGCAAGTACAAAACATTACTGTCACAGCTGAACTTGGCTGTCGACTCTATTTAGACTCACTTGCTAAAAAATTGGATGGCTCTAAACTGACAATGGGAAAATTCAGGTCACTGATTTGGCATCTTAATGATCCAAAATGTTGTCTACTATTGTATGAAAATGGCAAGCTCGTATGTGTGGGCATTAAGGCAACTCAGCAGGCTGTGAAAAGTATAGATTATGCTGCAGAAATACTGCTCAAACTCGGCTATCGACCAAGACCCAGGAAATTTAGAATGTGCAATGTTGTTGGGTCATACGCCCTAGATCACTGTATCAATGTTGAGGAATTCTATAACACTCATAGGGGTCAGTGTGATTATTCTCCCGAATTATTTCCTGCACTGAAATATACCATTAACAAGCAGGGCTTATGTGCATTGATTTTTCACAATGGTAAAATTATTATCACGGGTGCCAAGACCAATGATGAACTGCAGAAGAACTTCAAAGAGTTACTTGTCAGTTTTCAAAGTTGATGAGTAAGTACTAGTATGATTAAATTACAGTACTACCCACTGGTATAAATATATCATATAGAAAGCTGAAACATTCATTCTCTGCAATGGAGCCTTGCAACTTATGTGGGAATATTCCTATGCATTCTGTGCATTATGCTGTGTGTAAATATGTTCAGGGAGGTAGATACAGAGAATTGGGTGTTGATCCTCCACCAGTGAAAAGAACAAAAAGGCTGATGAAGAAAGACTGGACTTGGGATCACAACTATAGTAGAGAAAAGTAAAACAACATTTATTATGGGTACTTTCTATGAAAGTACTGGGGCCACATGCGTACTAGCCTCCCCGCGGCTGGCACGGGGACTGATCTTGTGATCAGTGCGAATGAGTACACAATTTCTGTTGATATATAGCATGACTTTCCTATTTAGGCTAGCTATGTAAAGCTTGAAACTTCCCTCCCTCACCCCCAACGGGCAACGGTGGCGGTGGTGGCAGTGGCGATGCATATTAACAAATAACATAAATGGTAGAGCCCACACCAATTGAAATTTTCAGAACCCCTTGCACAAAATTTGGGCTTTTGTTCTAAATGGGTCGTGTTGGGTACCAATCGATAGATCTCATTGAGCTGATTCCGAAAAGTACCATATATGTCACATTATCTCAAGTTTTGATGGAGATGTGGGTGGGCCAAGTTTCGGCAACTTTTTTCTTTCTAGCCCAGGTGTGACGTCATGCTTTTTTCCAGCCGGAAAAATGACGTCATAGTAGTCGGCGGAAGGTCGGCTATGTTTTGTGTGTCGGGGAGGTTGTGATTTTTTTTTAAAGTCCAACGCCTATGTTTAACATGGGCCGGAGAGCTTTTTACGCTCAGGCCCCCCCTCTATACTACTCATGATTATCTGCTATTAAGCAAATCTATGTACTGGTTGATTGTTTCGTCACAAAATACCGAAACAATAATTAAGCAGCATATACATACCTTACACGTTAAGAAACGTGAGTGACTAAAGTGTATAAGTACCATTTGCATATTTTTCCTACTAAAAAACTTGAATAATTTTGCTTTAACCTACCTTCTGCTGATTTTTCTTATCCGCATTGATCCGTGCTGGTGATAAGCTGTCGAAAAATATTCATTTTGTTGAGTTACGGACTTCGTTGCTGAAAAGTATTCCGCCCCTTGCACTCTATTAATGATCATAGTATTAACTGCTCTTAGTGTCACATTGTATTTGCTAATATACCCCCCGGAGAACATGAGGCATTGAAGGATCTGACACCGAAAGAGTTGGGGGAACGATGACATTAACGATTCATCTTTTCAGTGAGGTCTCCTTAAATTTTTGAATTATCAAATTATGAAGGCAGATATTTTTGTTTTGTGAGTTCCATGAGACCTAGCATCTACAGCTATGAAAATTTTGATCATTTGTATTCGGTGGATTTGATGTGCATATAACACTTTAAGCTGGCTGTAAACTAAAATATTTTTCCTTTTTAAGATTATTAGCAGTAAATTTGTTCCTGACGTAATAAGAAGCAAAAAAATCTAATCCACACATATTTGTGAAAAAGGGAAGTCATATACTCTGCTTGACATTTTCCGTTTTTGTTCAATTTTATTAGCACTAGAATTATTATGGTAATTCAATTTAGTTGGAGATTTTTTATCTGAATATATAATTTTATAACTGTCAGAGTATAGTTCTAAACACTGCTGAAAAGAGATTGTCGTAAAGTTCACACTAAAGAAAGCACAGTATACTCAAAAAATGAAAAAAATAGAACAAAATAGAAAAGAATAAAACAAAAAATATTCGCCGTTACAAACTGGGACCAGTTGCAATATGCAGGAATATCCCAAGCACTCCAGATAATTTTTTAGCCACCAGGAGATTTCGCCACAAGGTATTCCATCAATACCGCGGCTGTGTCACTTCCACCACCTGGTAACTTCCTCCATCCAATGTCACTTCCGCCACCATCCTACCTGTTTTTGACCATGGAATAAAATTTGTTACAGAGGGATTGAAATAAACATTGGTTAGTAAGTAAGCATGCTAAAGCGTGTTAAAAGTTCACATACCAAAAAAAGATGTCCAACGCTCCTATTCGCGCAAAACTTGTTACAACTGAAAGTATCATTACTTCCACCTATTCTCAGAAAGCTGAATTTTTAAAATGTCTTTCCGGATTCAACTCTGCGTTTGTGTAGCATTTCTTTCGATTTTTAGTACCGCAGATTGCTGAAAATTTAGTATTGAAATAAAATGAATCACGTCGACTATACCGACAGAAAATATTGTGAATGGCAATTCTCAACGTCACGAAAAAGACTGCATTACGCACATTTACGGTAGTTTTAATTCGAGTAGCAGCTTTCAAGACTTTATGCATGGATACAGTTTCTAATCATGAAATATACTTGCTTTTATTTTTGGACAACAAGAGAAAGATTTTCCAATTCACACAAGACCGACTTTCCAACAAAGGGGCTAATGATCAGTGTTATATAAATTAGTTTCTTATTTTGATTGAGACTCTGGATCTGGTGATCCACCAAGAATAAGATTTGATTTTACAACCAAAAATGATTTTAGGCAGAAGTTTTTCCAAAAAGGCGCGGGCGAAAAACCTTGCGATATCGGACAAAAACGGTCTCCGACTTCACGATTTGAAATAGATGCAAAGCAGCGGCGGAGAAACAGTGTTTTCTTTTTCCGCACCTTGCGGAAATCGGCCAGAAAAATTTCTGCACCATCGTTAAAAACCGCAAAAAACATAAAAAAGTTTCCGTTCTGTGCGGAAAACTCTACAAAGATTTTCCACACGACCCCAAAAAAATTCGCACTGTGCGGAAAAAAATCCCTGCGGAGAAATAGTGCTATGGTTTTATTAGAGAGACGACCAGACGTGACAAAATATAAAACGAATCGTAGCTAGCACATTGCTATAGGCTACAATATGTTTTAGTTTTGTTTTTTTTCACGTTTAAAGCAAGATTCCTAACGAACCATAAGACATGAAAAGCTGAAATTTGGCAACAATATAGAACTCAATGCGGGCTACAATGTGGTACTACTTAGAATACTGTAGACATACTGTAGCTAAAGTTATGAGACACACTAGAGTGCTGTTTTGCCACCTTTTCATAACTAACGATTATTCTAACCGATTAGCTTCATTGTGGTATTAATATCTTCAGTAGGTCATATCTCGGGATCACCGCGAAATTTTTTCGAAATATGCAAATGCGACCTTATTTCAGTGTAAAGAAAAATCTCAAAACTCCGGCCAGTAATAAATTTGCAAATATTTAGTCTTTCTAGACGATTCTTGTTCCGTTGGATGCAGCTCCTCGAGTTATACAAGATACTGACTGCGGTTTGAAAATTTGCAGTGTAAACTTAATTATCATAGAAAATATGCAAAATTGGACGAGTTGGGGTAGATGACCGCACAAATATCTCGAGTTGTATAAGTCGTAGAAAGCTAATTCTTTTTTTGTTCGATAGCTGAGTAAAATGCCCAGAGTAAACCACCTTAACATCTAGAATGTGCAGTGTAAAGAGAGTGTAAATAAAGCGAAAATGTCCATTTAAAAATTTTTTGCGATTTCCAGATCTTTTGTTGCACCATTGAAACGAGTTTCATTTTCAACCCCTCAGTTTTGATATTTGTTTTTTGAAAAAATGTATAATACTTTAGAAATTTGCAGAAATGTTTACAAAAAAAATTTTTTTGATTCATCGATTTTAAGTGGGGCCGTTGCAAAGAGCGTATTTTGTTGTCCCTGGTGCATATATTTGGTTTTTCGAAATATCCCAATATAGGCTAAAAATTAGCATAAATGATATATGCCACAAAACAACAAGTTACTATAAACAACGTTCTATACGCGATATAACTTTTCATTTTGCGGTTTTCGAACTCAGCATATTGGATTTGTGTAAATTTTATTTTTTCATCTCATTTTATGTGTTAAATAAAAATAATCCAATATGGCAGCTGAGCGTGCGTTATTAGCAGGACCACTATCTAATTGTTACAGTTTATGATTGTTATTTTTATGAAAATTTAATTTTTTGTGCCTAATTCGTTATAATAATTAGATGTATACTGTACTTTTGATTTAGTTATTTTCGCTCAAATTTTGGTTGTGATGTGTCAAATTGAGCATGAGTAATGTTTTTTTGTATATTTTAAATCCATTTATTGAGTTATCAGTTATTATTCACTTATTCAGTTATCAGTTATAACCTTTTGAATCTAGTATGCAAATCTCATTATAGTCAGAGCTTATATCTTTGTTGATTGTTAGTTGATTTTAGTTTAGTAAATTTATGCTTATGCTCACAATGGACAACATACATACGTTTGAAAAATAGGGTGCAGCCAGGAGTCGAACCTGGGTTACCAGCATTCCGGGCTGATGTCCTCACCACTAGACCACCACACCACGAGGTGAACCCAGATTAAGGTGCTCCCCTAGGCTACGTTTTTTTAGGACACAACTCCAATGCTTGGTGGTCGTGAACCTACGACCTTTTTGGCAAGTAGCAGTGTACCTGCTGCTTTTGGAACTGCCGACCAATGAAGTTGCTAACTTTTTAGAAATGAAAATTATATGAATTTTTTTTGGAGTGAAAATAAGTTTGAAATATAGGGTGCAGCATTGGAGTTGTGTCCTAAAAAAACGTAGCCTAGGGGAGCACCTTAATCTGGGTTCACCTCATGGTGTGGAGGTCTAGTGGTGAGGACATCAGCCCGGAATGCTGGTAACCCAGGTTCGACTCCTGGCTGCACCCTATTTTTCAAACTTATTTTCACTCCAAAAAATTCATATAATTTTCATTTCTAAAAAGTTAGCAACTTCATTGGTCAGCAGTTCCAAAAGCAGCAGGTACGCTGCTACTTGCCAAAAAGGTCGTAGGTTCACGAACACCAAGCATTGGAGTTGTGTCCTAAAAAAACGTAGCCTAGGGGAGCACCTTAATCTGGGTTCACCTCGTGGTGTGGTGGTCTAGTGGTGAGGACATCAGCCTGGAATGCTGGTAACCCAGGTTCGACTCCTGGCTGCACCCTATTTTTCAAACTTATTTTCACTCCAAAAAATTCATATAATTTTCATTTCTAAAAAACATACATACGCATGGGGGGGGTCTGGACCTCCTCCCGGTGGTCCAAGTCAAAAATTTGTTTGAGCCATTTTGTAGAAATAAATAGCAAAAAACGAAAGAAACAATGATTTCAGTTAAAATTATCTCAGCCTTGCCTGTTTTTAAACTCTAATTTCAAATTTTTTCTGTCTTGGTACCACATACTTTCAAGGTTGAAAATTTTTCTGTTCTAGAGCTGAAAGTTGTATGCCAAAAGATGCAGCACATCGAGAAACGCCATACAACGACGTTTCAGAGCAACAAAGTGATTTTTGAGCAAAATATTCGAAAAAAAATTTTTGGTGGACCTCCCAGAGATTTTTTCCTGCCGACCTATGTTGAACAAGATTTCCATCGTCTAAACTAGTGTCAACTACGTTTTTGGGGCTAAATCACAATTTCTGCATACTGTAACTTTCACTAATTTTTTTATACCTTCCTTGCGGCAGCTTGAAAGTACGATATTTATCCCAAAATGCCAGGAAATGGCAAAAAGGAGAATATGTTTCTCCTTTTTGCTTTTTTCAATGGCTTAAAAGTTCGATACTAGGCCTCCCCATCATTTCATTTCAGCAAAATTCTAACTGGAAAAAAAACTTTCTGTTTTTTGAGAAACATATACGCCCCCAGTTTTTCAGTGATTTCCGAAAATGCCACTGCGCAAAAATGTGTTAAATCATTGAAAAATTTGATTATTAATCATTAAAACTGATTATTTACAGAAGAAAAAAACTTTGGTTTAATGAAAAGACAGAATTTTCGGTAATTATTTATGTGTCATTCTTTGTTAGAATTTTGCTGGACTGTATGTAAGAAACATAGAAACTAAGCTACAGTAACTAACCTGTTTCTTCCTTGACGTCATCATCCGACTTTCGTTTTTCTTCGCGTTCGTCATCGCCACCTTCGCTTCTTGAAAAGCAACGCCGCCTAAATGAATAAAAAAAGATTAGAAACATAAAATTAGATAAAATTTAAGATAGTAACTCACCGAAAGGTCAGCTCGAACGCTGATTTGCATCATTCGATGGAATCCTATGAAGAAAAAGATGAAAAAATAAGAAAATAAATTAGAAACATTTTTGTTTTTTTGTAAGGTTTTATGTCACAAATTTACTATATATAATGCATGTAAAACTTACTTTTGGTGTGTGTATTATCTTCGTTGTTTTCGTCATCCAGATCGTCGCGCTTGTTCGTCTTCGTGTTTGTCACCTGTAAATAGAAACCCGCCAATTTGTTGTATATATTTTTGAGTGGTTACCACGTTTACCAGAGTCACCCGAATAAACAAGAAACTCACCCATTGGACACATCGTAGGACTTCAGATTAGTCTGAGACTTTACCTTTTGAGCTGAGAAACTTACCAACTTTTCCGTTTGCCACTCGCTTGCTGACGTCGTCCATTTTCATTGCCGTCGTTCTTTGCCGCCAACACCTGAAACATAAACACGAACGAAGCACGAAACGTTAATAAGTAGTGTAACCTAGCGTTTACAGTAACCCAGTGTAACTTTAAAGTGTGTACCTACCCATCCAGTTCAGTTTTTGCCACTGAGGTCCCACATGTATACAATAGAGTGGCCTAGTATTGACTTTTATGCTCAGTGAAATATAGGACAAGAAGGAGAAAGAAGGTCAATGAAGATTTTGGGCGAGTTTCTATAAACTACACCGTTCGAGCTCTGGCACCACAAGCTACTGAAATTAATGAGCTCACCCTAACTAAACCTTAAAATTTTTTAAATAACTGATTATTTCAGCCTGTAGAAATTCTTTACAGTGAAATTCACATAAATGTACAAAGCAATCGAAAGTTCAGCTATACATGATCTCAAAAACTATAAGAGATACAGAAAAGTGGGAAATAACGTTTGATAAAGCTTACTTACAAAAGAGTTTTTCACAGGAAGAAAATCAGATCTAGCGTCGTTTTCAATTTATTGAACTTTGTCAACGTGCTAGATATATATGCTTCTTCTATATTGTATTATTGTCTAATGCATGAATTTGCATTTTTAAATCCTTCCTTTTGCTGATGTAGGGTATAGGCGAACTTGGTTGATAACTCCAGAGCAAATCCTCCAGAATATGTGGTCCTTACAAGATGTAGGCGATTTTTTCACGAAGGACTAGTAGTGTTAAATAGTGATAGAACGATTTTTCTATTAATTATAGTGATCAAAGTGATCAGCGATAACTTCAATGACGTTTTTGCGGAAGATTCGTGAAAATTACTATAGTCCATTTTTATGAAGTGCTTGGGAATTGAAAAATGACAAAATTAAGTATCGCCCTCAAAATAATTCAAACCTTTAAATGTATGATTTTTTATTTAAGAAATTGTAAAGTTTAGTTAGGGTAGGCTCATTAATTTCAGTAACTTGTGGTGCCAGGGCTTGAACGGTGTAGTTTAAAGAAACTCGCCTGAAATTTTCATTAGCCTTCAGCTAGTCATAGCCAATGTTCACGTTATATTAGTCGGATTCCTATCTTCTCTGTGGTCTATTTTTTATAAGATGCTTGTGAATTGAGAAATGACAGATGCCCGCTCCCGACGTTCTTTGACACAAAGCTTTTACTGCAAGATTTATCTTGGAAAGTTGATAATGGCTAATCGAGTAGATTTACAGAGTTCCTGTACTATTATGTGATGCATGATTTAGTGAGAGATCATAAGTTTTTGCTTCCCACTCTTATTCTTCACAAGCATTTCAAAAAACAGTCTATATTTTCTCGTCTTATAGTTTTATATCTGTAGCTTAGCAAGAATCTTTCAAACATTGTTTTGTGACGTCAAATTTTACAATATTTATTTTAAAAAATGAAGTAGTCAGAAGTATTCGACTAATTTAATGTATCCTTACTGTTGAAATGCTTCAGCACCAATGAAAACTGATCGAAATACCCACTGAGGGTTTCGTTTTTGAACTACAGTCATCGCTCCTGATAATCATAAAAAGCAAACCTAGCTGCTGCAAGTAATTTTTTATACTTCTTTGTTTGATGGGCAGCGAAGTGATCAAGAATTGTCGTAAGAAAAATTTGCACTCCTATTCAAATAGAAAAATTTAACGTTTTTATCTTTGGAAGCTGACTCCTCGTGAGTATTTTCCCTTGAACATTTTTTGGAATCTATCGAAAGTAAGGCTTGATAAATCACAAAATAGTTCTGCTTTATGCTAAAATTACATGGAAAATTCTGAAACTATTCAAAAAACTTTGCTGTGGAACGCAAAAGATCTGCTTCCATTATTGTGGGGTTGCACGGCGGGAGTGTTTTTTGGGATACATCATGAAAAACGTTCGGTTTGAGTTTGAATTGTCGTTTGTCAATTTTATCCTCTATTCCAGGTTTAGCAAAATCTGAGATTATCAATGCGGTCGCGGATGCGATTTCGAAGGCGAGATGCAGAAAAAATTTTATGAGTGGGCCGATCATGAAATGCGTTTCAAAGTATGAAGGTGGTCGTGAAAGTTGGACAAATTACACTTTATCGACGGACGGAAGGTATTTCAATGATAATGTTGACTGTCCAAATTCAGCAAACGATCAATTGGTGCAACAAGTCAATTTTTCACAGTCAGATGCTGTCGATAATCAAGGTTTACATAATACGACTTGTTGCAAATACCGATTCGTCTACAACGAAGCGCTAGCAAGTTGTTGAACATCAAAACTTTTATGAGAAGCAACCATAGCGATTTCAAACTTTTTAATGATACGAGGTCAACTTCATACACCTGTTTAATTTCCTGTAACTACTATAGCCCATCAAATTGAAAATGATAAATACAGTAAAAGCCTAAAAGAATAGGTCCAATTTGACTTGGTGGAAAACTTACTACTGTGAAAATCCTTGAAAAAGCAACTCTTTTGCTGTCCATTTGGACGGAATTGCGTCGGAACCTGAGTGTTACTCGAGAAATTTTGATCATTTAACCAGGTTATTGGAGGGAATTTTCAGCGGTCCAGATTGTCGATTATTGATGAAAATTTTTTTATTGGTTAAATTGATCGGCTTACTACGATTTTTTCTGCTAGTTTCTTCGTTGCACTTACTTTCGTGGGGTCGCTGCATGCAGTGGTCATCTTCTAATATATGTCATTTCTGACTTTTTTCACTGCCTGAACATCCACCGGTTTTTTAAACTTTCCTTTCCTTTCGAAATTTTCTTGTATTCTGTGCTTTCAAATTTCAAACGCACTCAAAAGGATTGTGTGTCGATACCCCGACCATTCCTTTACCCCGACCATCCCCTACCCTGATCATTCCGTTACCCCGACTAATGTTAAAAGTGAAATACAAAAAATCCCTTTATCCCGACCGTCCCTTTACCCCAACCGTACCGTCCCTTTACCCCAACTCCCTTGATACTATTTTAACTAACAACTTCATTTGGAAGAGCCTCAACAGCGCCCTGTACCCTAAGCCTAAGCCTAAGGAAAATTTTCAAGGAAAAATAAATGCCTACACACTAGTCACAGAAATCCATGCTCAAAATTAACAAACAACTCATATACAAATTAGGCTGAAGGCCGTATTTATTTTTTTGATTTGATCTGAATTATATGAAAAATAAATGAATCAGAAACGTTGTAGTACCTGTAATATCATTTTTCATAATCGATTCATTAATTTTGTTTTGCACTAAAGTATGTAAATCTGTAAGTTCCAAATTACAACGTAAATACAGACTTGCAAAAAACACTCGGGGTAACAGGATTATTACAAAAGAGGAGCCTTTCATGAAATTTTGCATTGGTCGGAATATCGGGAATTTAATGCATTAGTCGAGATAGCGGGATGGTCGGGATAAAGGGACAGTCGGGGTAACGGGATGGTCGGGGTAAGGGGACACAACGCTCAAAAGACTATTCGTTTTGACCATTGTAAATAGATATAAAAGTTCGCATGTTTTTTTAACCAATGTTATGTTTTTTTTTATATTTCGACTCGTATGATCTACCACATGCTAAGTGTCAATTATTTTCAGCTTTTGATTGACCTGTTGTGCTGTAGAATGATTCCTCCATCTACAGTCTGACTATTGTTAATCTGACAGTGAAAAATTTGAATTTGTCGCATGACCTCCAATATCCCCCTATCTCCAACGTCTCATCCCCTCCAACGCCTTATCCTCTGATAATACATAAAGTCCTATTATTTCCATCAATGTAATTTTTAACAAAAAAGTGGCGTCCCATTACCTCTAATAAGCATAAGTCATGTCCTGTACTGATGTATTTCAGCTTTGGCTTTGGCTTAAGCTTAGGCTTAACATCAAAAATTTGCAAAGCACAACTTGCCATTTTGACGTATTGAAACTAATGGAAGGTTGGAGGTAAGGGACACTGGCGATATCGGGACAATCCAAATTTTCCATTTCCATAGTTAGCGTTGATGTGGCGGTTGAATCTTCCAAAAGAAGATTAGCACAGACTCGCTCATTGAAGACGATTTGGTCACCATGCCCGACTCCTACACTCAATGTGCACGGTTCGATATCTGCCCCCTGTGATGTTTCTTTCCGGCCGGTCGGCAGCCAGTGCAATTCAGATCTATACTGCCCTTTTACTACTATTGTGCAAATTTTATTGTCAATATAGCATGATGAACAAAAAAATATTACATATGGCCCATAGGCTATCGAATGCACTATAACACATGAATATTTTGGATTAACGCTTGAAGACCTTTTCTCGTCAATGATTAAAATTCTGAACTGTGTTTTTTCTCAAAAGGGAGAAAATTTTCTAGATAATCTGGTTCTTGTGGTTCTATGCGATTCTTATCAGCTCCAAGAATTTCAGATTAACCCTTGTGAATCGCTCTTTATATTTCACAAATCACGAATCGTTTCACGAATATTAATTTCATGTTTATACTCTACCATGATGACATTTCAGGGCGGTAAGAATTTTTTTTGTTTCAAAAAATAACAAACTGTGTATCAATTAATAGATATCGGTGGGATATATCCAAAAATATGGCCCGAAAATGGTTCATCTCTTTCGACAGAGTCGAATGCACCTAAAATCTGGCGCCTGAAATTTGATTGACCTGCCCATGATTTTTCTTGCTGGTGAATGTATGGTATGTCGTATAACCTTATCTATTTTTTGAAAATTGGCCAAAATCCGTGCACCATACATTTCCTTCTACGATATGTACGGTCTTTCCCCATTCATTTTCTATGCTCGGTCGAGTGCAAAATTTGTTCCGAAAGGTTGTCAATCTGTTGCACAGCTTTCATCTCTTTTTGGCATTTTAGTAACCGCATCACTAGTAATGCTCTTCGACTGCCTCGCCTCACAAAAATCCCATCAATTTTCTTTCCTTTTCGACCACCGAAAGCCTATATCGGCGAAAATTGGCCCATTCAACGACACCGAAAGGCAAACACTGCGACCCCCACAATTGCGACCAATGGATAGAAAAATCGTAATTATTGTATTTCACGGAAGAATGGGTATACGGGATTATTTTGGGTTACTGTAAGAAAAGGGAATGAGGAACGATGGAATCTTGTTTATTTTGAGAGGGGGAAAATGACCTACGAAATACAGCCCAGGAATAAAATTATTGTAAACATAACCACGTATGAAAAATTGGCCGAAATTTTACACGGTCGTTTGAACATGAAAATTTACCGTACTGCGTCACCGCTCACCATAGCATGGAAAATTCGAGGGATGGTTATAGAGTTACACTTTTTCAAGTGTTCAGAACCCGGTCAATATCGACCAGAATACTGTGAATTTCCGTTTTTAGATGTTTCTCAGTGTGGTCTCTCAGTTCCAACAAAAAATTAAATTTTTTTCCTGATAATTTTAAATAGAGATGCACTGAGATACTAATCACAGCTACTTTGTTATTAATATATTTGTTTGCAAAATTTATTCTGAAAAAATACACTTCCGCTTTTATGGTATTAAAATCTCTAAAAAATGAAGAGGGGTCGACCAGAATTTTACCCGAAGAAGGACCTCCCAGCAAATGTTTTTCGACTGAAATGATCAGAAACATATCTGAAGTTTTTGGAAAATTCTATTTCTACTCTGTTACAGCTATGAATTTTGACTGCATTGGCGGATTTCTAAAATATTCAACATTTAGTCTTTATTGACAATAGTTTGTTTTTATAGAATGCATATCTCAATTTGATGTTGCTAACATCAAATCAGCCATTGTTTGTTAGATTTTTCAAGAAGCCGCTGCTTTTTGTAAATCCGTTATTATGGTTCAAAACTTTTTTCCTTTAATCTCATGATAGTTCGATTTAGTTGAACGAGCGAAATTGATTGTGAAACGAGCTCTAGATGCTCTAAATTTTCGTGTTCACGTACCTATAGTCTGTTTTTCCTGAAATGCTTCTAAATAATAACAGTGGAAAGTAAGTACTATTTCATATTTACGATTTTCTGGCGAACCACATGTCACATCCGACTGCAAATTTAAGAGCAGACTAAAACTAATTTCTGCATCCTCGCCCATTTTATTTTCTGTACGGCGATTCATCCTTGAGCAAAGGTAAAAAATAAGCAACATAAGAGCAGTGTTCTTGCAAAATACATCTTTTTGGCTTTGGACGCAATTATCTCGTCTTATTTTCAGCATTGCATGAGAACCATTCGACCTCACTTCTGGCATTCGATGGTCGGTATACATTTTTGTGCGACCTTTCACTTTTCTTTTTCATCGCAAAAGTGGGACTTTTTGTACAAAAGCATTTGTGTGTGTGTACATACGCAGAGCACTGACCCTCAAGAGATCGACCTGTAGATTGTTTCCTTATACAAAAGAGGGAACGGCGGTCACTTCACTTTTTTCCGGGTCGTTTCACAGGTTGTGCATGATATTTCGGCCGTCGATATATTACGTTTTTATCGTCATGACGTTATTGGGCAAAGTTTATAAGGTAAAAAGCAACTGGTATTGTTCCCTAATGCTGAATTTTCATGTTTCGAACTCTGATAGAACTTGCTCCTGTAATTTGAACTTACAGAAAGTTTTAACGAAAAAAAGCCTCCTGGAAAAAAGTGATTTTGAACGTTGTTTGCAAAATTCAACTCTTGCATTGTTAGCGTTTTTCTGTGTTTTCCAGGAACTTGTTCTGTTTTTCTTGAAATAATAATAAACAATAAAAGTGGAAGTACTATTTCGTATTATTACGATTCTTTGGTAAATCACTTGTGATGGTACTACAGCCCATTTGATTTAAAAAAATGATAGACGCAGCGACAATCAAAAAAATATGTTCAATTTGATACGCAATTTTCACTTAGTGGAAAAATTCTACACTGTAAAAAACGCTAAATTTCTTAATGAGAATGGGAGGCGTTGACCCCTGGTGCAACTCGATAAATTTTGACCACTTGATCAATTTATTGAATGAAGTTTTCAGCCGTTCTGTTCGCCGCTTTCGGATGGAAAATTTTTTATTGATTACAGTAATAAGCTCACTAGTCTTTACAGTATTGAACTTATTTCCATTGGATCACTTATCGATCATTTCAATCTTTATTTTTTGTTTTAATAGTAAATACACCCGTTTGGTCCGGGACCACCAGGCGAAGAGCTTGACCTAAAAAAACATGAGAAACCGTGTAATAGTGTTGTGTGAAATCAAATCTGAAATGAGCGTGAATGTGATAGTAACTAAGGTCTGTTTTTTTAAATGCTTGTAACGCAAAATTGTTGAAAGTAAGTATGCAGAATTTCGTGCCGAGATCGTTATTGACTGTATGTTACGAGTGGATTAATCGGCTACGGCGAACTTGTGACTAAACTCTTGTTTTAACTCGATAAATCTTTTAACAATAATTTCCGTCCGGTGCGAGAAATGTCAAGAAAATTTTAGCACGGCTAAAAAAATATTTTCTCTGCACAGAAAAAGCTAAGAAAATACCAGCGCGGCTGCGCGATGCGCCGGATTTTGAGATTTCAACTTTCCAAAGCACACCAAATTGTATCACGATCTTAACTCCCAGTTTTTCTCATTAAATGTGAACCATGATCAAAAAATTTTTTCTCGTTTTTCTAACAATTTCGTCAACTTTCAATTTCCGCGTTCCTTTCCGTAATACAGTATATAGTGTGCGCACGCGCGGTAATTGAACAAGCAATGTATACTTCATTTCGTATTTTTTGTTTACAAGTATTCAAGAAAAGCGGACGGTGCGGATTTTTTCCTGCATAGTACGGATTTTGTAGGCCAAATTTTTCAGGCATTTTCCGCACGGAACGAAATTTTTTTTGTGAGTTTCTAACTGACACTTATGAAAAGGAGCATTTTGGTGCAAAGTCGAAATCTTCGATTTTTCTAGCGCGGAAATAATTTACGTTCACTACAAGTCTAAAATACGGACAAAAAGATTGAGTTTCATTTCTCAGTTATCGTTGATTGCTTATGATTCTGCTATGTCATAGGATATCACGACGAGTGAAGCTTAATACTTTCTCTGAAAATACGGTGAAAAATAGAATTTTCCGATTGCGATTTATATGAATTCGTTGATTTTTCTCCAATTCTTTCATTTACATGTTTTACACTATCGTTTTTGCAATAAAAACATTTTTGTAAATTTTCCCAGAAGTTCCGTGTTCAGAAATTCCATTTTTTTCAATTGCATTTCAGTTTTCAATCGATAATCTTCATGCTTCTGTTTGGATTCCGTAGGAAGCTGTTTTTTTATTGATCTTCACGAATTCTCCCTGTCGCTTGGGTTCTCTGAGCCTACTGAACAAAATGTTTTTTTTTGGAAAACAATGACGAAGTCATTTTAGACAGACAACATTAAGCTTTCATTTTAGGGATAAGAGTTGGGAAGATTACTTTTCTAACTTTCTATAGTCGGTTTTTTTAAATGCTTGTAACCGATGGAAATGTAAACTGAAGTACACATTGCTTGTTAAATTACCGCGCGTGCGCACATTATACTGTATCATGGGGAAAAGCCGGCAATTGATGTTTGACGGAATTTAAAGCAATTTGTTTGGAAAAAAGTTGGAACTGAGCAAAAATTCTTGACCATGGTTCCATACCTGTACTTGGGGGGGGGGGGTTGTGGGGACCCCCCAACTTGGCCAACCCTGTACCCAAAATCATTCCCCCCCAGTTTCGAAAAAATTAAAAAAATTTTCAAAAAAGTGTATGTTTTTTGGCCTTTTTGGAAAAAATTTCGACTTTTTTCTACCCCCCTCAAAATTTCGGATTTACCCCCCCCCCCAACTGGTCGGAGGTCTCACAGGTATGCATGGTTCTCATATAATGAAAAAAATTTGAGAGTTTAGATCGTGATACGGTTGGTGTGCTTTGGAAAGTTGAAATCTCAAAATCCGGCCCATCGCGTAGCAGCGCCACCGTTTTTTTCCTCGAAGATTTTTTCCACGTGAGAACCGGACCCAAAATTTTTTTCCTCATTTTCCCAAAATTTTCCTCGTTTTTAAAAACGTTTATAATGTGGCTACGGATGATTTTTTATGCATTTGAGGAGCATATCCAAGCATTTTGTTGTATTTGGAGCATTGTTTTTTTCCTCGAAGATTTTTTCCACATGAGAACCGGACCCAAAATTTTTTTCCTCATTTTCCAAAAATCTTCCTCATTCTTAAAAACGTTTATAATGTGGCTACGGATGCTTTTTTTATGCATTTTAGGAGCATACCCAAGCATTTTGTTCTATTTGGAGTCGGAAACCTGCAAAAATGAGAAAAAATTGAGAAAATTCTAGTTATATTAGCCAAAATGAGCTCATGAAGAATATATTGGTGTTCTACAGGAGCGGGGGAAACATGTTAACGATAGAGTTCCCAGGAATTTATCTGCTATTAACATTTCTATGGCTCTGATTAGAACCATCTAATTTTATATAGTTCTTGGTCCGGCGCGGAGCGCCGGAAAAATTTTTGGATTTTTACTTTCTGAAACGCTGGAAATTGAACCTTCACGTTGAGAAATAAATTAAAATCCGAGTTTTTATATTCTAAAATGCTGGAAAATAAATCTCCCCAACACAAGTTCTAAAATCGCAGTCTAGAATGATGTCTTCAATTTCCATCTTCAATAAAGGCAAAAGTTCAGGCAGACGTTTAAAAAATTCCAAGCATCAAGAGAAAAAATTGAGAGAATTGATGAAAAATCTCAATTTCGGGCGACATAATTGACTGTTAACGATTAGCAAATGAAACGAGCTAACTTGATCGATAGCAACTGTTGAGCATTAATTAGTAAGTCGAAGTAGATATGCTAATGGCCGCGCCTGATAGAAAATAGTCAAGATTGTACCCGTGACCGGGGCGAAGCGCCGGAAAATTTTGAGACTTACCCTTTCAAGTCCACCAAAACGCATCTTTTCGGTTTTGAATTCCCCAAAATTTTTTCCTCATTTCAATTTTTTTTCTCAAAAGACCCCATTTGAGGGAACGGTGATTTGGATTCAGAAACCTGTAAAAATGAGGAAAAAATTGAGAAAATTCTGTTTATGTTAGTCAAAATGAGCTCATGAAGAATATATTGGTGTTCTACAGGAACGGGTGAAGCATGTTAACGATAGAGTTCTCAGGACTAAATCCGCTATTAACATTTCTGTGGTTCCGATTAGAATCATCTAATTTTATTTAGTTGTCGGTCCGGCACTGAGCGCCGGAAAAATTTTTGGATTTTCACTTTCTAAAACTCTGGAAAATGAACCTTCACAACGTTGAGAAATAAATTAAAATCAAACAGATGAAGTGTAATTTGTTTTAAATTCCGGCGCGAAGCGCCAGAAAAATTTTCGGGTTTATATATTCTAAAACACCGGAAAATAAATCTCTCCAACAGATATTCATGAGCAGAAGTTCTAAAATCGCAGTTTAGAATGATGTCTTCAATTTCCATCTTCAATAAACGCAAAAGTTTAGGTTGCAAACGTTGAAAAAATTCCAAGCGTCGAGAGAAAAAATTGAGAG
Organism: Romanomermis culicivorax; assembly: GCA_963922205.1. NCBI lineage: Eukaryota > Metazoa > Nematoda > Enoplea > Mermithida > Mermithidae > Romanomermis > Romanomermis culicivorax. The sequence continues at coordinate 237,199 of CAWUHX010000285.1, forward strand.
AATTGATGAGAAATCTCAATTTTGGGCGACATAATTGACTGCTAACGATTAGAAAATAAAACAATCTAACTTGACTGATAGAAACTGTGAAGCATTAATTAGTAAGTTCAAGTGCATATGCTAACGGCCGCGCCTGATAGAAAATAGTCAAGATTATACCCATGACCGGCGCGAAGCGCCGGAAAATTTTGAGATTTTGATCCTTTTAAGTCCACCAAAACGCATCTTTTCAGTTTTGAATTCCCCAACATTTTTTCCACAATGAGAACCTTACCCAAAATTTTTTTCCTCATTTCGAAATTTTTTTCCTCAAAAGACCCCATTTGAGGAAAAAAACAGTGAGCAGTGCTGGTCATTTACTTAGCTTTTTCTGCGCAGCGCGAATATTTTTTCAGCCTTGCAAATTTTTTTTTTACATTTCTCGCACTGGACGAAAATTATTTTAAAAAGAGTTATCGGTTTTAGTTAAGAGTTTTGTCACAGTTTACCACCGCCGGTTAATCGATTCCTAACATCATACAGTCAACAACAATATTATCTCGGCACGAAATTCTGCATGTGTACTCACTTCCAGCATTTTTGCGTTACAAGCATTTGAAAAAAACAGACTATAGAACACCAAAATCTATGAATTTCTTTCGGCGTTACTCGCTGGGATGAAACATCAATTGGAATATATAAATCTTCAACTTTAATCACAGAAACGCCAACAGCAACTATTTTTTGCTCAATTATTCCGAGACAATGTTTTTGAGTTTGTAAAACAGATTTCCTGGCGTTTTAAATTTTTCGCTCAATTTACACGTTTTTCAAATGTATAAAAAAGGCCTTTATGGGTTCATTCTAAAATCTCATTTTCTATGACAAAGAATCGTACATGTCAACAAAAAACATAATCATCTCATCATTACATCCATTACAAGACCAATGGCCCTTATTTATCGCTTTCCTTGCCCTGCCTTCCTCCAATTACATTGCATCACTAGAATAACCTTAATTTACATATTCCTCCGGGAGCGTGTCTTTTACGCATTTTCTTTTTTTTGAAGTTTTCCATCATTCACTCATTATATGGGCATGTTTTTCAATTTCGACTGCCATAATTTAGCATAACGAGCGTAAAAGGTAATTTGGGGGCGGCGGCCCGACATCAAAGCGAAAAAGCCGCCTTCGGCTTTGCTCGCCCTTGGGCTTATCACGCGCGTGTGTTTATATCCGCCCCTTTTACGAGGCCAAAATGACATCTTTGATGTGCCGCTGCGGGGGGGCGACCCTTGTCTTTTGAAAAATTTCATTGGGGAGTTGAGGAGGTGAACTAATGGATGTTAGGTGCTGATGAGGTGCATCTTTGTTGTGCTAACTGCTGTTTTTGGTGCTTAATAGTAGACCCATATTGAAGCGAAAATCGCAAGTATGTTGAATCATAAGAAATTTGAAAGCTTATCATCGTAATCAGAGAAGAAGGTTCTCTGAAAGCGGCTAAAATTGATTTTATCCAATAACTTGAATTGTCAAGGTGAGTATGGTGTAAAAACTACAATTCGAAACTGCCTCTATGGTTGCCGTCATTCAAACATGAATAGACTATAGTTTACATCCACACCAAACTTACATGAATCTGGATCACGAATTACTTTTCGCTTTTAGTTCGGTTGCGCGCCACTACAAACTTTCTTGGGAATCTAGCAAATTGTTCACAAATATGGCGAATTTCAATAAAGTTTCTTACCAAATCCATTTTTCCGACCATTAATATAAAAAATCGAAAATATGCCTTCTACATCATTACGAAAGGGCGTTCACCCTGTGAGCGTCCAGTACAGCCTTCATTACATTTACAAGTTGCAGACTATTTTTTGATTTTTTTCCTCAGTCTCCAGATGTAAATTCATATATCATCTATTTGCGTATTTGATTTATGACGATGAGCACCCATTTTCGACTAATCACTTTTTCCTACGATTGTTTTTTACCTCTAACATTCCTGGAACAAATGCGGTTTGAAAGCATTGCGGAGTTATCGCAATTCAACTTAATTAGTGATGATGAATAGATTTGATTTCAAGTTCAACGAAGCATTGCTGGTCATGTTGAAAACTGACTTATCTCTTTCGATAGTTCCACAGAATGCACAAATTTTGAGATGCCAGTACTAAAACAAAATTAAAATTTTATAAAATCATTCAAATTCTAGATTATAAAAAAATTTCTACATCACGTTTGTTCCTTTTGTTTTTTTTATTTTATGTTTCACTTTCTATTCCATGTTTCACTTTTCCATTATCACTTCCCAAAGCAAGAAAAGGTGCTGATCCGTTTGCCTACTTCCAAACCGTATAAGAACCGGACAATCGATGCTCGTTTTATATGTTCGTCGATAAAAATCCGTTTCTACCAGCCCTATGTATGTTTAATATAATTCCTTCCTCTCTATCTTCCGTTGTTGTCGGCCGGCCAACAACGACGTAGAATTTCGTATACAATGAACGTAGTAGATTTTTATCCATCATTCTTCTTTTGGTGCGACGCGAAACCTTTCGTATGCAAATTTTTTTCAATTTTGGCTTTTATGGTTCGGCATTTTTCTCTCGTTACGAGATCATGAATAAAAATCGGTATTTCGGAAAGTGCTTTGTTGTTTGACTTATTATTATTCGCTGTTGTTCTTGGAGTCGGCTGTGTGAAAACAAGAATCTCTGGCTATAATTGATTCTGATCCTATGGGCCTTGTCGATCAAGCCTCTATTTTTGATTTTCATTGCTTTCCTATTCAGCCAGACTATCATTTCAGTCTTAGCTAAGTTTTAATTTCCGTTCAGCTAACCTATCATATCATCGGCCACTGAATCGATTCAGCCACGGTCTTTTCCCACGGTGCACATATCGTTTTAGCCACCGTTATGTTTCAACCAACTGTGTCATTTAGCCACTCCATAGCTGGAATCTTGAATTAATTACGAATTAAGCTCAGGGCGAAGAATTAGTAGAAGAAGTGAAACAATTATTGTCTCTGTCAATGCCTTGTAAAGTTTAAATTTTGGCCATAAAGTCCTCTTCAACGGGTCAATCTTGGCTTTTCATTCAAGTTTATTGAAAATCATTGTATAAATGCACCAGTTAAAGCCCATTCTGGTCAACTATCTTCCAGCTTCACCATTTTCTGTCGAAGGTTTTGTGCATGGTGCTCCTTCGAATTTTTTGTTACTCAGATGTGTGAATAATCAAATACAAATTGATTTTTTTGTGAATAAGAGTTTGATGGCCAAAAAACCGCAGTTTAAGTTTTGCCAGTGGCTGAATCAGACTCATTATTTTTCTACCTGGATTGTCCGTTCAGCAATATATAGTCACTTTATAAATGCCGACTGGTTTCATTTATCAACTCTGATAATGCTAGAAATAGTTGAACAATTTTAAATTTACTCGACTATTTTCCATTGTTTTCAAATGTCGAACCCAAAAATCACTTCCAGATTTATTTTTATTCAGAACTATTGGATCCCTGTAACTCAAGGTTATCATTATATTTGCGCGTCCTGCGCAAACATGTGCAATTTATCTCAATCGAATCAGTGGCTCAATCGACACTGGTAGATGAAATAACACTCGAAATAACGGATGCATAAGAATAATTGAAATCTCATTGTTGTAGTTACATGTTACATTTATTCAATGTTTGTTAAGCTAGGTTTTCATCACCTGACTTATATATGCATGCACGAAACTTGTCAATTTAAAATAATGGAATAGCACGTGACCATATATGTTAATTTTTGCTATAAATCTTATCGCTTAGTCTAACCAAGGGCACAATCGGGGTTACACATCAAAAAGGTGTGTCTGAGGGTCGTGGCACTGAGTCATTTTCGCTGTCGTATTTTTCCCATTTTTGGAGACATAAGTCGAAAATATAATCTTTAATACTTAAATTTTATCAAAATATTAAACGATAAACTTTTCTTCTACATTTGTTATCTGTTTTGCTTCTTTTCATCATGAAGCTATTTATTTCTCCATTAACATGTAACTAAACCCCATCTGACACAACTACGTTGTTTACCAGGCAACTTGTTGTTATTTCCGACTCAAATGTGCCTCTTTTTCGAATGCTATCTATCTACTGGTGTGCATCTCATTTTACCTCTTTGAAATGGGCATCGTTTGATATTCTCCGCTCAGCAATGAAAAAGTTTTGTTTGCTTTGGAGAAGTTTCCTTGGGAAAATGTGCTGGAAATTGCGTGTTTATCCAATATTCCTTTTGTGTGAAGTTGTTTTGATTTTTTCGTCGGCTGTCGAAGAAATCATTGGAATTTGTTGATAGTTTTATAGAAAATGGATTTAGCTCGAAATATTGAGTGCTATTCCACCTTATTAATTTGCAAAAAAGGTAATTTATAGTCATTGAATTTATTTTTTTCCAGAAATTTCATCGACATTCTAGAAAATTCGAGATCAATGGCGATAAAGTACAAAATAGCAAATATTTTTCTGAATTCGACTTTCAAAAATTATCGCCTCAATCGATTTTTGAATCCGATATCAAAATCGGTCATCATCGATTTTTGATTGAAGAAAATTTTGTCGACGATCGTAGAAATATATCGAACGACGGAGCAGATTTAATCAATATAGAATTTATCGACCCGTCTACTAAAGAAACTAGCCAAATTACGTTCGACAATAGAAAATCGTTTTCGAAAGTGAAGAAAATTATGAAAAAACCGTTTTCTGCGTTGAAAATTGCCAAATTAACGGGTAGGTTGGATTTATGGCTTGTCTTCATAAATTTTAGCGGCAAGAAAAATCTTGGATAAATCAGTAAAACTCCAACCATTGCTAACTCCATGAAAATGAAGATGCATGATTTCAAATAATATTTTTGGATGGATTCAAATGATATCAATGGATTGCTATCCAATTCGCTGAGTTTTGGAACAAAAAAATCCGCGCCTGGACATAGTGCCGGACATTAGCTTAGGCTTAGACACTAGAGCGACGAACGGCGCTCTAATGACAGGGAGCCAAGGAATTCCTGTTCGTGAAGTCATTATTTGGGTGGGAATGTAATGGTTATCTATAGTCCATATAGAAAAATAATTCAAGTTTAAGTTTTCACGTAGTGAAAAACTATACTGTAAAAAACTACATTGTTTATCATAACATTCACAAAACGAAAATCTGTGTATCGTCAGGAAACAGTTTTCTGAAAAAAATCAAAAGACTTATTTCGATGGATAAGAATTTTCCCCCAGTATATGCATCCACTTTGACATTTATAAACTACACGAGTAAGTGCGACTCTAGAAATTTTGACCTTAATCAGGCTGTTGGAAGACATTTTCAGTTATTTTTTTCTCGTTCATGAATGAGAAAATTTTTTTCATTGATTACATTAATAAGCTTACTAGTTTTTTTTGTGTTGTACTTACTCCGGATGCATTTATCGTTTCAAAATAATTATTCAGCATACCTAAACAGCAACGAAAACATGGTGAATGTGTTCTGACAACTCGACTGAACATTTTTAAAGTAAATCTTCTCTTCGAGATCTATCGATTGATAGGTATCCAGTTTGCCATATTTCTGAACGTAAAGGCTTACACAATCATGAAGAAGTCTAATTCCTGCGTAAATTTAAGCGGAATAGAAATCATTATCAACTCAGCCGATAAAGTTGTGTAACCTGCACCGTAACCGGAAGCGAATAGCTTGAAATTGAAGAACCAGTCTCAAAATTTCCTCATTTTGACTTTTTAAATTGATACAAACGAATCCGGAATAGAAAAAAAATTCAACAAATACGGTGCGGCCAAGTATATGATGATAACTTGATTAGATTTTCGATCAAATAATAGAACCTGGGCGTGATACTACTTCTAAATGTTGACTTTGAGTTTCATCTATAAATTATCGTCTATTTCCGCCTCATTCTTGCTGACGTGATACCCTGGAAACAGTTCAATGAATTATTGATTTAAATTTTTTTGGCCGTTCAATGGCAGTTCATGGTATATAAATAGATATTTATTTTTTTTTAAATTTCATCATTCCTTAAGCGTGATTCACAAATTATAATTTATAACTTTGTATTACGTGATTTATTTATCGAAAACTTTGGCCAAAGTTATAAAAAAGTGCGGCGAAACTTGAAAAGATTTTCATCGTCGGCATTTTTAATCTTTTCTCGCCCGGGCAACATTTTGTTGCCCGACATTCCAATCCAATCTAACCGGTCATTATCGCATCGTAATAGAAATTTCATCGCAAAAACGAATATCCTAATCACCGGAGAGGGCGCACATTTGCTGAAGATTGACGAAAAACATCGTCATTTGAAGTTACATCAAAACTTCACAGCCAATTTCCGAACGAATGATGAATTAGATCATTTGTAAAAGATTCGAAGAAACAAAAAAGCAAGAGTTTGCAAAAAAATGCATATTTGTTGCAAAACGATTTTTTTTGATTTTGTCGTTCCAGTCACCATGGGCCGGTTTCATCAAAGCGACTTAAGCTGCAGCTCAGCTGGAGCTCAAGTCGCTTTGATGAAACCCGCCCCATGTCATTTCATCCAACGGATCGATTCAGCCACCGTGTTGTTTCAGCCGGCTGTATCGTTTCACCCACTTAGTCAGGTCGGCCACTCATGCAATCATAGATTAGTATCAGAGACAGATTAAATTAAGATTGACCAAATTACGAGGAGAAGATATAAAGGAAATCCACTGAAAATGTTTATTTGTGGTTTTTTTATTTCTTTGGGATAATCATCACTACAAATCCACGTAGTTCATGTCTCTGTGGGTCAACTTGACCTTTAAGCATCTGCATTTCGACGGATTATCTCACGTTCGATGTATTTGCAGACTGTTATTAATTGTTCTGTGACTTCTTTTAGTAGAGAAAAAACTGCATATTCTCAAGATTTTTTAAAGGTATTCATTACTATTTCAAAAAAGTCGTTACCACTCGAAAGTGTTTCCATAAATTTTGTCCAGGCATGGACTTTAGACTAATGTTTTACCAAAAACCTTTTTCCAACTCAATGCGCGGCTCTTATTAAATGTTTGTTTTTTCTAGAAAAGTTATTCAAATTAGGACATTAGAAAGCACTAGCACTTTATGTACGTGGGTTTGTCGAAACCCATTGTAGTGCAAAGTAATTTTCAGATTTATCCTTCCAAAGGCACGTGTGATTTACTTCTTTGGATTTGAGCCAAATTTCTTTTGGAAAATACAATGGTAGTTAAATAAAAATTAAAAATTTTCAGTTCAAACAGAGGAAAAAAATTACAGAATTCAAACAGGGAATGTGTCGTGGCTGAACCGACACTCTATATCGAAACTTAGTGACTGAATCAACACGGTACTTCAGCCACTGTCTCGATTGAGCCACTGCATATATACATACCAAAAATAACATGTTCGCATACAGAAGTCGAAAAAATCACGAATTGCTTTCGAAGGTGCACGTCATAGTTTAGGTTATCGTTTGACCCGTCCAAAAAATTGGAAGGATGTTGATGAAAGTACTATAAGAAAACTCTTTTTTTGCCGAAAAACATCGATTTTAAGTTTTTCACATGTTGTCTTTATAAATTTTTCCATGAATCCATCGGAACTTCTCTCTCATGCCTACTTATTCACATAATGCTTAAAAACGTCAAATTCGAGGAAAATTATGTGGCTTATCAAAACTGAAAAATTTATGTAAAAATAGGGGCTGAATTGACAGTGAGACAATGGCTGTGTGTGAATCACAACACAGAGTCAAAAATTCTTAATGAAAAATGATATCCTTTCCTAAAAATCGCTATATGGCACAAAAGTTGCGTACTTTTTCATAATCATCTGCTCAGTAAATGTGTCAAAAAGACCAGAGAGTAATTCCACTCAAGCGTACATTGAGCAATTTTTCTCGAATTACTATACCCTTCTGAGGGTGAGGCCTCCCAAAATTTTTTGCAATAGTCAGGTGTTTTTACCGGGGTAGTGAATTAATTGTCAAATTCAAGACCGGGGTAATACCCCCATAGGGTGCTCTGTTTTTGTACCCCCAGAATTTTGGAATTACCCCCAAACCGACCAGAGGTCTTCTTACAGGTATGAATCAAATTACTTGTAATTCCAGTTTTCATGCACTTATTCTTATTTCACCTATATGATACGCCAATTACAGGGGCTTTCGGCCACTTCCGCCCATGCCCTGATGATAAAGTCCGGCTTCTGTCCGTTCTTTCGCACAAAATGGACGACAATCGGGAGGATGATGAAAATTTTGGATCCGAAGACGGCGATCAAAATCCGGATGACCTATCGATTCTTAGCGACGACATCATCGATCGGGAAGATCAGGAAAATTCTTCTTCTTCGTCGGTGTCCACGTCGTCGTTAAAAAATATGGCGCCTGATGAAAATAATCGTTTGATTGATCTTAAAGCTAATCGTGAAATGTTGAACAATATCAAAGCTGTGTCGATTCAAAATGATTTGAAAATCAGCGATCGGTTAGTGTGCGGAGAGCAGAGAAAAAATGATGATCTTTTTCGACGTCGACAGGCGACCAATATTCGCAGGGTGATCGATCCAAATCGATCGATCGAAATTGATAAAAAGAAGTGCAACGATGAAGAATTGAAGTCTGCTCAGGAGTGGATTTTCACTTTATACGACTTCGACGCCAAAGGAAGAGTTACCAAGGGGGTAAGAAAATTTGTAGTGAATATATCACGTAGAAAAAGTATCTATCAACGCAGAAGTTTCATTCAATTCAACTATTTTGAATGAAAATATTGTAGTCGTTTTGGAACCAAGTGTCGCAAGAAAAAGAAAAGATAATCTGCGAATCAATCAACTTTTAACCACACTTAACTCCGTCAAAAATGAAGATTCACCATTTTGAGTCATGTTCTTGGACACATCTCAACGATATCTATCGATTTATACCTTTGTGCTACGTTTTGGAACAAAAAATTTGGTTTCTTGTTGGAAAGTCATTATTTAGATTGGATGACATCTAACGCTTATCTGGCTGAGATTAAACAGTAACATACTAGCAGAGACAAAAACGGATTAATGAGTAAGAAAAAAATACCTAAAAATTAATATCGAATATGAATGTATATGGAGGAGCAACTTGAACTAAGTGCTCAAAATCTTCAGACCAGGTTTTTTTGTACGCCTCTATCTGCAGCGTGCAGAAGATCTGCAACGGAAAAGAATTTTCACTGAACAAGTTTTTACTCTTGCAAATAAATATAATGTTTAAAAAAATCACAATTACAATAGTTATTTTAAGAACGTAAAAATGACTTGAAAATCTAAAATTATGTCAAGAACATTATTTATGTATATATATAGCCAATGAGACAAGTAGACTTAACGGCCAGAACTCGGACGTAAAAGATGCAAACTATGTTATAATCATTTATCCATCACATAGCTCTGGAGAATTTTGGATTTTAACTTTCTCAAAAGCCGAAAATTGTATCTTTCCACCGATTCCTCTCAGTAGAAATCCAGAAAACTTCAATAGCTTCTCGATCAATGTTTTGTGCAAAAACATGCTCAGAAATTTTCCTGTTCCGCCAAAAAACAGTGGTATGTGCATAAAAATGGATGTTTGAACTATTATTTCATTCGGGAAGTAAAATTACGTGTAAAGTCTGTAAACAATTCAATACTTACGATGTAACCTCTTCTTACAGACAAAACTAATCAAAGTTCACATTCACAGTCCTACCAAAAATCGTCATATGGGTGACAAAGTTGAAAATTACTGTTCGTAAAGTATAATTTTGCTACTGTTGGTTTGGAAATTTCGAAAAAATTAATCTAAACCCAAGTGAATAGTCAGATTTTGACATCATCGGATTTAGATCCAGAAAATTTATTTTATCGGATCTTGATTCGGATATGGATATCCGTCCCATTCCGTACTATTTTTTTCTCACTTTTGATCTGACAGTGGTGGAGGATGGGCAGACTTTCTTTAGTCATTTTAAGGGCTTGGGCCATTGACTCATTTATTTATATTTTAGCGAATTATAGTTATTTTTATTCAATTTTAAAAGTAAGTGTTTTACAGGCTTTAAAATCATAAAACACCGAAAATTTTCCGGTGCTTCGCGCCGTATCTCATTCTATAATTTTTCAAATTAGTCTACCCACTGTTTTTCTACAAATCAAGCTTTCTGGCGGAAAAAAATTCTCGAGTAAGGGGAAAAATATGAGGGGGTTCGACAAGGAAAAGACGAATTTTGATGCATTTGAGAGATTAAAATCTCAATTTTTTCATTTTTTGTGACTATTATTTTGAATATGGAGCCGAGTTTGAATTTATGATCGTTATGGGGGTGATTTTCATAAATTTCAAGTTTAATTTGAATTTTTCAAACTATGAATATATTTTTTAATTTGTAAAATTATATATATACATGTTTTCGGGCCATGTATGATTATCGAATAAGTTATCGTTAAATTGTTTTTCCAGCATTTTGGAGTGTCAAAATCTAAAAAAAAATTTCGTTGCGTAGCACCGGGAAGATATAAGAAACAACAGAACAATAAGAACAGAAGCTGCATTTTCAAAACCCTATACTTTTGAGTCAGAGGGAAATGAACTCAAGTGCTATCTTGGAAGAAGGTTTGTGCAAAAATCAACGAAATATCGTGTTTTTTGCATTAAAAAATTTCTTTGCACAAAGATTTCTCGGTTGATCAGGTTTCTTTCTACATGTACATGTAGAAAGAAGCCTGTAACTGAAAACGTTAGTTGGAAATCAAAATTTGAACAGTAATTTTTTCAAGACGTATCAACTAATAGAATATCTATATAATTTAATTATGTACGTTCCACAGTGTGTTACAAGCCCATTTTTCGATATTCTTCAATTAAAAATTTTTGGCTCCGAAAATTTCAATTTGGTCCCTAAAAGTTTAGGCCTAGGAGCCATTTGGCTCCTGGTTTTCAAACAAAAAAAAAATCTGAGGATGGGGGACGCCTGGCCTTATTTTCCTGAATCCAGCTATGCAGTCAGCCCAGGCTATGAGGTCTTGTGTACTATAGTATGTGATAACCCTTCACTTGTGGTGTTCTCGTAACACTTCGCAGCCTCAATTACATGTATGGACTAAACAATCTGTAGTGAACAAATGAGGTAGTAAAAGGTACGCCATTGTACACTAACGTAGAGGATGAATGTATTATTCGGCGATTTGAAATATGGCTACGTTAATTTTATAATTAAATTTCTCAAATATATGAAATTCTGTTCCATTTTCAGGACATCGTAAGCTTAGTCCGCTCCATCTACGACGTCTTAACCAACGCCGAAATTCCTATCCTAAAATCCTCATCGAATGAAAAGCCGCCGGCTCGTCAGCCTATGGGCGCTTTTCGCGTCAAATTGGCCATAATTTCGAAGGATAATCAAGTTACGGATCGAAAAGATGTAAACCTGAACGTGAATAAACGGAACACTTTGGAAGAAGCGGAAAGTTCCACTTCTTCACCGTCGCCCGTCGCCGAAAAATGCCGCCGTTGGACGACTGATAGAACAGAAATTTACGAACAAATGCCGTTAATAGGCGGAAAAGCGAAAAAGCAGAATATCAGACATACGCTGCAGGATCAAAAAGTAGGTTGCCCCCCCCCCTCATTTGTGGATATATTCAACATTTTGTTTTTCTCCAGGAAAATTTTGAACCAGTTTCTCTGCGAAAAACTAGCAAAAACCATTCAACGACACGCCCGAAATCTTACATTCACCGAGATTATGTGAACTTATCCGAATTGGAAGCCTGCTGCCACAAAAATCATTCCCCGAAAAATCCGCCGCACTTTTGGACACCCTGTTTGGATCAAAATAACCGTAACGAAAATGTCCAGTGTAAGAATGAAATCGCCACCGCTGACGCCGTCGTTCACCACATAAGGCATTGCGATCAACATTGTCATTGCCCAGTGGATAAGAAGCGATCGATTTTGAGCGAAAAAGCTTTATTGTGTCATCATGTGAGTAAAAGCTTGGTTGGAGCTTTATAGGACTTTTCGAACCGACCCACTTATACTAGGAATGGGACGTATTTTCAGACATTCTCAATTTTCTTTCTTTCTTTCTTTCTTTCTTTCTTTCTTTCTTTCTTTCTTTCTTTCTTTCTTTCTTTCTTTCTTTCTTTCTTTCTTTCTTTCTTTCTTTCTTTCTTTCTTTCTTTCTTTTTTTCTTTGTTTTATATATTGAACATAGAAAGTGAGTATTATTTCAAGTTTTTGTCATTTCCTGCCAAACCTTATGTATACGTCCAATAGAACAGAAAATTTGCAGCCTACTCGACTAACCCTCACTTTTTTTCAGTAAAAAATCTTACATTAAAAGCGTTATGTGAAAGAGTACCTATTTTTGTCATTTTTGGTTTACTATCATTTGATTAAAAAAATAGCCTGCATAGATTTAAATAAATGTATAGTAAGAAATGTAATACTTTTTCTCTTCAGATGGTGCCTACAAAAAATGGTTGAGGATCGTTCTGCCCCAATTGCATGACTGTTTAAATTTGAAATGAAATGAAATTTAAAAAATTCCAAGTCATCGGTCTAAAATGTGACATATGTTATAAGCTTTTACTACTGTTTTCAAGGGCATGAATACGCATTTCGAAGAAAAGTACTTACCGCACCTGTTCGCCAAACACAGTAATCGCCACACCAGCCAACTACAGTCGAAAATTCGAGCTTACTACGATCGGACGCATAGCCTTGCGCCGCTCAGGGACGCCGACCGGCATCGTCGAGCGCCGGTTAGCAACGCGGCGGCAACCTGTGAATCGCCGTGCCGCCCTGGGCCGGATTACTGTAGACGACAGAGAACAACACCAAATACCGGCGAAGACGTGGATTGCGGCTTGGATTTCTATCACTGCGTTGGTGGTGATGACGCGAAATTGCGCGAAAAACGTAAATTGCGGCGGGAAAGGGTCCAAGAATGGATGTTCAGGGATCAAAGAGACAAAACACATTCGTCTCACGACGCGGAAAATTGCGCAAGATTCGATTGTAGGAGCGGAGATTTAAAAAATGATCATGGAAATAATGTACAGTATCATGAACATCATCATTATCACCATTTTTGATGCTGTTTATAATATTCGTTTTTGTATCTGTTCACATTGCGTACTATTTATGTTAAGTGTTCACTTGTATCCTGAAACATAAAGGCCATAAACAAAAAGTTGGTCAATTTTACATGCCATTTTCAGAGGAAAAAACATCGGCCAGGAAATCAGATCTTTCATGACAATGCGGAGGTCGAAATCTCAAAAACAAATTATGTACATGCATGATATTCTTTTGGGGAAGTGTTTCCGGGGAGTTAGGAAAAAACTTCGGCTCACCCTCCCCCCGAATTTAAATTTTTTAGGATTTTATGCCGTGGAATAGAGTAAATTTTCTTCCAAATAAAGGTTGCGAACAAAATGAGCATAAAATATATGTGATTTTGAAATAGTTCAGTGACCTATATGAAGAGTAGGAAATCGCATGTGAAAATCTTGAAAATTATCGATGAAACAGTTGCTCGAACTGAAGAGGTACATTGAGAAATGTATAAACGAGGTTTCATTCTAATATTGTTGAAAAGGATAAGAAATATCAACATGATAAAGGTAGAAATCCAAATTTATCTTTTGAAATCTTGAAAATTTGAAATTTAAGAAAATCAAAAAGATGAATATAATTTGCAAGATTAAAAAGATAAAAAATACATTCAATATTAACCAGGATAGTTTATTTCCAATAAAACAACTAAAAATCAATTAGATTGTGTAATCAATTATATTACAACAATAAACCTCAATTTTCAAGGAAATTCGACTGCTGTAACGTACATGCTAACGCATTACTGCAAATACATATTGTATACTATGTGATATTCGTTTAATAAATATAAATTCATCACACCCAAACATTCCTGTTCACACCCAAACATTCCTGTAAATTTGTGTGAAGTACTTTATTTTGATTGTTCCACACCCCAGTAGCCGCTATTGACCCAATTAAGACACTCTAATTAATTTGCACATCGGCAGCTGATCCCCTAGAATCTACACTAAAGTACACATTCCACAGCTACATTAATTTCTCATGAAAATTGTAAACACACCTGCACACAGTGGAAAGTAAAAGCCCCGTCATACACCAGTCTCAAGTGGAACGGTAGCGATGGTTCCTACAAAACATGTATATGCGAGGAAATAAGTACAGAAGCATACACAGAAGCACAGAGGCGTAGTCAAGTCCACTGTAGGGAGCAAGCATAAGAGAAGCATGAAAAGCATATGGTACCAGGAAAGCATTGGAAGGCATAACCAAACTAGCGAAGCAAGAGAAGTAAGAAGCAGCGATTGGCAGAAGAAGATTGTCGGAAACAAGACCTCCCGTGAGTCAAGGGAGTGGCCACAGAAGCAGTATTTAAAGAGAAGCGAAGCGTGATTCTGTCAGATTTTTGTGATTCTTAGCATTTTATTTGCAAGCATGTTTTTGTAAAGCGAGACTTCTGAAAGCAGAAAGCCAGTTTTGTTATTTGCAAGCGTTCGCGTATCCTATCGATGAGCAAGCGATCGTCGACCCTGCATTATTAATTCTTGTATCATATTCTGTTCCATTTGTACCGTCACCTTCGTGGGCCGTGCCCCATCGTAGACCATTTCAAGGATCAAGTAAAGTATCATTAGAAACTGGTTGTTACACTGCTGCCATTTTTATCCTCTGCTAAAATGAAGAATAATGTCCTATTCAGAAGTGAAAAATCCTAGGATTTTTATCGCCGACAATCGGCGACTGCACATCTGAATTAGGCTTGATGGAGTTGAATTTTAATTATACTTCGCTCCGAAAACAATTTTCTATGATCATACTCTAGGAGGATGGGAAATGAATCAATCTGACGCTTATTCCACGTTTAAGGTCCAATTCTTTCGGCCTAAAGTAATATTCAGACTTAGACCATGAGCTGATGATTTCAATCAGCTAAACGAGACAAAAAATTAGCTCGAAGTCAAGGACGTTTCATAATTTTTTTCATAATTATCATAATTCTAAGGATTTAATCCGCGACAGTCGCTGATTCATAAAATTTTATTAATCATTCGGGGTATTGAGAATGCTATTCTATCCATATTCGGGTAATCGAGACGTTCGGGTAATAGGGACTTATGGTGCATTGTTCGGAGAGACGGGAATTTTATTAATTCGGGAAATCAGGACTTTCGGGAAGTAGGAGTTTCGGGGAAACGGGACATTCGGGGAAATGGATGTTCGGGAATAAGGACACAATCAAAAACTAATAAAAACTAATAACATTTTTGGGAAAACGAGTATAGACATTTCTCTCACAAAAAAACAAAATAAGGTTGCACATAAAAATAACCAAACAATTTTTTACCAAACAAAAAGTGAAAAAACGAATAGAGGAGAACTGCAGAAAAAAATTGGCAGCTATGGAGTTTAGGAACACATGCTACAAGATCTTCCGAAATTTACGAATATACTTGTTCCATAAAATCGAATATTTTGACTCGAAACAGGATGTCCTTTTACAAAATTATTTTCTGGGTAATTAGCATATTTGTGATTATGTTATGGGTAAATCAATGTTGCTGATTACGAAAAATATGGCACTGGTATTTCATGTAACCAAATATATTGAATATAAAAAATCAAGTGTGTATTATTTGATTGCTTTTCTAGTTCTGTTTTTATTCTGTTTAATATTATTCCTACTTTTCCCGATCGTTGCTATTTTCGGCTCAAAAACTTATATTTGATCATGGCAACAGTTCTTGAAGCTATCCACAAGACCACGGTCTTCTGGAACGTGTTACGGTGCTGTGGGCATTTGTTAAGTTTTTACTTATCAGATTTTTATCAGTATTAAAATGTATGTTATGCATCATATGCGTTCCATCTTTTTTCGGCCTTTTTTCTGGCAAACTTTCCACATTATTGTAATCAACATCATTGATTTACCAAAAAATCGATTGTGCCATAACTCGTAGAAATGTAAATTTTGAAAGCTCGTTTTTGTCATATTTTTGAGCAATTTAAACAACGTCAAAAAGGTCAAGGTAAAGACGAAAATTAATCTTTTGAAAACAAAAAGATGAAGATAAATATAAAGATGTCTTTATCTTGATCGTTATCTTGCAAAAAAAAATACAAAAATATATCTTTTTGAACACATGATGAATTTTGTTTGAGTTCTGAGCACCATAAGTTGAGTCTGACCACCGAAAATTTTTACGCTTTACATGTGCGGTGATGAACAGACAATTTGTGATCTGGATATAATTGTGCGGTATGTCCCACTTGTGCACTGGGCCATCAAATCCAATCATCATCTATTTTGCTATCACGTTGTACTTTTTTTGACGGAAACTTTATTGCCCAGGTCACCGAACGAAGATTCAACATGGTCTAGTTTTTTTTTGTAGAAGCCCCTTTGTGCCTGTACAAAGATTGGCCAAAAACTATTTGTACGGAGAAAGTTTTTTTTGTACAATAAAAAAACCACGATCTTTTGTGTATTTCCACACAAACCTTCTTCCTGATAGCACTCGACTTCATGTCCTTCATAATCATTTTACAAATTATGAAAATATACTTATACTCTCATAAATCTGGAAAAAATCAAGCTAAACCTGAAATTTCTGAAAATTACTTTCATGATGCTTTTAACTCTAAACTCGACTTCATGTTCAAAACTACAGTTACAAAATGGTTAAAAAATAAATTTTGACTTTCTGAAATATGTTATGATTGGTTTCTGCTTAGGTCAGAAGAAGTCAGCAATATAACTAAAGTCTATTGACTTTTACCCATATGTTACTCAAAGGAGCTTCCTATAGGTAACAGGCTGAACACAGTGCAACAGTTCTCTAGCATTTGGCAGAACTAAACGTCGCTGATAAGTAACTGGAATGACGCAGGCTTGCAATCGAAAGGCAATCAGGGTTGCCTCAGAATCTTTGTGCAAGGCAACACAAAATACTAGAAGCACTCACTACAATGATTTTTCGAAAGACCAAGAACCTGCCATGGTATGGAGTCCAGTAATTCGGCGCCCCTTTCCGCTTAATACACGAGTAATATTATTAATAATAATAATACTTATCAATTCAAATGCTATGTAAATTAGTGCTGTCAGCTACTCGGCTTTGCTTAATTCACCAATTTTGCATAGATGTGGGACGACTGCTACGATATTGTACATCCCCAACAAATGCGCCAAAATTTGTCTTTTCCATACAAAACCACCAACATTTTTTCCCTTTCCAGAAAATTTTTCTCCAGAAAGCATTTGTAGAAAAATAGTGGATAGACCATTGAAAAGAATTATAAAATAAAATCCGGCGGGCAGGGCCGGTAAATTTTACTGTGTTCTCTGGTGCTAGAAAGAGGAGCCTTTTCTGACCAGATAATGTCGATCAAATCTCTTTGTACTTTGTGCAAAGATTGCCCAAAAAATCTTTGTACGGAGCCAAAAATGTTTGTCTCGTACAAAAAAACAATGGTTCTTATTATTCATTTTCAAAAATTTCTAAAGTTAACAAAAGCTCTGATACATTTATCTGTTCAAATTCAAAGAGTGATCAGATTACAGAAATTTTGATCCCAAACATGTGTCATTTATTTACTTGGAAATGAATCGAATAAGCTAATTAAAGTGCAGTCGAATAATGTTTTGTTGTGGAAGAGAACCGCTTCTCTTGCAATTCTGATACAGTACTCAACTCAAAAATGATCAGATTTCAGAACTTTTGATGCCGAACATCTGTTCGCTCGTTACTCGGATATTGATCGAATCATGAAGTTGATCCGAAGTTCAGTTAAATGGTATTGGTCGTACTACTCTATTTAGAAATTTTTTGACCTTCGACATTTCAGAATGCTGAAAAAGTGAATCTTTTCAACACTATAAAATATATATTTTTCAATGAATTGAATGATTTTACAAAAGAGCAAAATACAAAATTCATTTTGAAATCCGAAAATTAGGCAATCAAACCAGCAGGAACATCTGTCATTGTCCTACTCTGATAATGTTTTAATGATTTTTCAAATGCCAAAAGATTCATATGATATATAAACTTGACCGCAAGAATATTTCGTGAAAATCATCGAAAAATCTTGATTCTTGTTAAGCACTTCAAAAAACAAACAAAATATCACGACATCAAGAATTACAAATCGTTTGAAGGAAGCTGGCGTGAACAATTTGGTTGCACAGCACAATATTTGGTTTGCTGGGTACAAAAAAGCCACGCGGTGTCCGCGCATAGCATTCCTCAGAATCGGCAACACAAAGCACCTAAGCAGCAAAGTGAATAGTAACCAGAACGCATTCCAAGTTTTCATTGAGATGTATCTAAAAACATGTCTCAAAATGATACGTTTGATTCTGACAGTTATAGGTGATTGAAGTTTGTTTTTCCTGCCACAGATTTCCCTTGATGCTGCTCAAGCATGATCTTAATGATTGGACTTTAACCTAATCATTAAAATTGAAAAACTTCTCTGCACGTTCACTTTGAAAAGCATTTTTTAATTCCCAATCATTCCGTAGAATAAAGCGATTGAAATAATGATCAACTTCAATCCAAGCTGCCGGATAGTGAATTGCCTTAGTTCAATAATTATACACGAGAAGAATACCGACTCAATACAAGTAAACTTACATGTCTTTGCCAAGAATCTTGGTATCTTCCGTTTAAGTCATACATCATCAAAAATAGACAACTACAACAGGAGTTTTGCGCTCCTGGCTCACTGTAGATAGTTTGCAATGTTGACCATGACGCGTATTGACGCGTCAAAAATTTAAACCTCACCGGAATTTTAAAAAGCTGTAAATGCGTCGATACGCGTTCAAGTGAATCAAAGTGCAGCAACGCACTCTGGCGCTGCGTTCACGTACGTTTACGCACGTTTACAAACGTTCACGCACGCTCATGCACGTCGACGCACGTTGACACGCATCGACGCATATGAGCGGGCATTGATGCGTTAACGCTCCACGCACGCAGCCACGCGTGGACGCGTTGACGCGTATGGCCCCAAAAATAGGCATACGCGTTACTGCATACGCGTTACGTCCGTGATAGTATAAATAGGGCTTCGATTACCCTGTACAGAGCTTTTGTCAGAGTTTCCTTCTCGTTGGAGGATGTCGCCGTTTGCTGGCAATTTCTCACAGACGCTTTTTGGGACATTCTGCTCTTATTTTTTATGGGAAAGCAGTATTTCATCTTGCTGACGTCTTTGATGTTGACAAAGAGCCTGCAAAGATCGATCACTTTATTTCGCAACGATCAGCCTCGAAAGCCATTTTGTGGAAGATGTTACTTATACCCACGCTCTATATCCTGTTCTTTTGTAAGGGCATGACGTCGGCATCCAATCAAGTTTTGGTGTATAGTCATATTGCTCCAGCATTGTTAATTAACAAGGTATTTCGGTCTATTTTATTGATTCACTTTGTCATGGTGAAAATTTTTGTTTTATGCCTTTTTTGTTGGATAAGTATGTAATTTACCATTTTTATACTATTTAAATCCACAAATTTTTCTCGTTTTTGGGTACGTTCAGGTTTGATCGAACAGAATAACGCAGAGTCATGCTCTGAAAGCACAAGCTGTGACAATAATGGATGCAAAACTGTGAGGAACTGCGACTACAACAAAGGTACGCTGTATTGTTTACCGTTGCTAACTGTGTTTCAATTAATATGTTTCTACTGTTTTTAATCTTTTGAATCTTCTTCATTACAGGAAGTTCGTCCAGCAGTTCATCGTCGTCATCGGGCAAAAATAGCCATACAAAAACAACTCATTGTACAAACGGAAACTGCACAATTTGTGAGAACGGAAAATGCAGAACGGAGATTCAGAAAGGTAAAATTTAGCTTATAAAACTTGTATATTATGAATGTAGTTTGACAATTCCTTGTTATGTTTACTTGGAATTTGAGTTTGATAGTGTACAGTGTGAATGACGACTACTAAAGTGCAATTCTGGAAGTCTTTCAGAATGAATTGTTAGACACGTTTTTTCACACAGTACTGTAGCTTCTAACATAAGCGGTCTTACTCTTAAATATAATCTCCCGCCTCTTAAAATCTGAACATTTACAACAGAGTTCAGAAACTGGAGGCACTTCTATTTTACATCGCTCTCTTGATGTCATAGAAGAAATGGTGACTAATATTGAACCAGATTAAGTCAAACCCTGCTTTTTTCAGGAACGTGTGAATTCCTGCCCTTGGAGAAATAGAACGACTTTTCATTTCACCAGTTTTAAATGGGTGCTCGTAGTGCTTGGTTCCATGAAACAAAGGTTTCCAATGTTCAACTAATCATTTTTCTTCTGTAGAAACCCATAATTATTAATTTCTGCTCCGCAAAGCTGCATCATCATACTGTAAAATTGCAATATGCATTTTCACTTCAACAATGAGTAATATGCTTTATAATCCGTCGAGTTTAAAATGATAGACGCTGCGGAAACCAAAAATGTAGGTTCAATTTGATAATTTTCAATTATTGGAACAACTAATACTGTAGAAAAACGCTAAATATGAGAATGAGAATTGAAATGACCAAATCATTAAGAAAACATCATGCTTATCCATGTAGTCGTTTCGAACAGGACTGCATCAAGGCCTGGGTGCTACACGAGAAATCTTCACCACTTAACCAGATTATTGAAGGATCCTTTCAGCTGTTCTGTTTGTCACTCATTAACGAAAATTTTTTTCACTGATTACAGTAATAAGTTTGCTACTTTTCACGTATCAAACTTATTTTCAGGGGACGATTGCGTTGATCATTTCAAAATCAATGAAGTTTAGCAAAGTCCTCATAATTTATAGGAATTCACTCATGAGAGTTGATCAAAGAGACACTCGGAGTTTTCGGTTGCTAAATAAATTTTGTTCTTTTCCAAAAATTCTTTCTGCATCTTCGTCTGGTTCCTGAACACTTAGAGAATGGAAGGAAAACAGCTGATGAAATAAAAAAATTTGGATTATTTTTCGAAACTACTGCATTCTAAGTAAAGTATTTCTGACGTTTTTCTGAGCAATCGCGGAAAATTATAAATTTTACCATTGAGCGATTGGAGGATTCTCATGTGAGCGATCGAGAATATATAACACTATCTTTTATATTTTCCTTTGTATGTATTTCTTTTTTCTTTAGTTTTCTGTGTCCGTTGCTTATGTATTTGCTCATGTATGTTTTTACGTTTTCATCTTTTGGTTCTGCTTTCCTTCATTTTTGTCCTGCCATTCACTTTTTTTGCTCATGAAACAATATATTGCAAGCTGCCACTTTAAATAACGGTAGTCTCCAGTACAATTCTTATACAGTGAAGTGTTCCATTGCTGAAAATGTTTGTAAAAAACATAAACAAAAGAATGTTGGAAGAAACGAAACATCAAGAGAAAGAAAGCGTCAGCAAAGGTGAAGACATGAAGAATGAGTCAAAATAGATAGAAAAGAATTAGAAAAAGAAAAAATGAAGAAAAGTTACAAGAAAGAAATAGTAACATAGAGAAAACAAAAAGGCAAGAAACAATAACGGGAAGGAAAAACGAAAAAAATGAAAAAATAAGAGAAAGCAGAGACAAAAACCGAAAAGGTAAAAAGATAAAAAAATATGAGCAACATACGGAAAAAATAAGATAAAGAAACAAAATATGAAGAAAGGTTTATTGCATTCTCGATCGCTCATTTGAGAATTGTCCAATCGAGCTGCTCACTTGAGAATCGCTCCCTTGGGAATCGCTCGCTTGGGAGTCGTTCACATGAAATTACCCTAGTGTACCCTAGTACCCTATACCCTAGTACCCTAATACCCTAGCATACCCTATACCCGAGAGTATCCTAGTAGCAATAATCGTTTAATATCGAGAAATACGGGAAACAATACGGCTGCTCTCGGTTATATCATATGAATGACCGAAAAATAAAAACTGTAACATGTGTGAGTTACGCAAAAACGAAGAGAATTATATGATAGACCACACTTAGTACAAACGAAAAAATAGACAAGTTACTGAAAGATCGGAAAAAGGGGAATGTGATTTGATTTTTGGTGAAATTTGAAACTGATTTTAATGTTGTAAAAATAATTCATTGATTTGGTGTAACACCGGTTTGATTCGTACGTGAGGTCTTACACGCCCACTTCGATTTTTTAAAGATGGGATTGAAGATTTTTAAAGATTTTAAAGATTTTAAAGAAAACTGAAAACACTGAAAGAAATTCGAACATCGAAAAAGTCTTAAATCTTGATTTTTTTTAACGATCCATCTTTGAAAAATGTTGTGATCATTCTTTTAAGGTAAAATTTTTTTTCAAGTGACCCTGCCCTATATTCCAATTTGTAAACGAAGAAAAAAAAGACAATTTTTGATTCAAGAATATTGGGTGAAAAATAAATGTGCCGTCATTTCCAGGTGGATCCAAACAAGGCAGCTCATCTTCGTCGGTCAGTGAAAGCGATAGCGGCGGTCGGAAGAGTGAGAGTTCCTCGTCAAGCAGCGAAGAATTTGACGAGAATTTTTCGATCAAGAAGAAACGCAGTGTTTGAGATGGCATATTTTCTGCCATCGAAAAGCCTAATTAAATTTTTGTATGTTTTGTTTTTTCTTCTTTTGGATAACATGTTTTGATATGGTGATACCATTGATATATTATTTCTCATTCCGATAGTAAATTAAATCACTCGTCATCCTTCTAATTAACTGCATGGAAATGTTTATGCCTACGAATTTTTTGTTCCGTCTTTTCTAATATCAACTATACTTGGTCTCATTTGCATGAAAAAGCACGCTAGATCAATCTCCACTTTCTTTCAGAGAAACTTGATTAAATTTTAACGCTACTAATTACATGCATTGTACTTTTTCTGTCAATTTTTTTCCTCGAGGCGATCGACTTTTCAGTCAAAATTGCCGCCTTCTGATTTTTAACCCTTGAATTAATTCGACATTCTTACACATTTTACTGTCATGGCTATACTTTTTCAAAGCAACAAGTCATTCATCAAAAGCAAATCTAGTTCATGATAGAGACATTCTTTATCTGGATTCTTTGCCCCGTGAAAGTGTGAAAATTTTTGTCTCCAAAGATATTCTCAATGGCGATCGTTTCGTTGACATTCTGAATATGAACATTTTACTGCAACTTGAAATATTTAATGAAGATTTAGATGCTTGACTCTTTTTGAAACGTTTTCAGTCGCCCTAATTTTCATTTTCAATGCGGCCCGAAAGAGTTAAAAGTTTCGAA
This sequence comes from Romanomermis culicivorax, assembly GCA_963922205.1. NCBI lineage: Eukaryota > Metazoa > Nematoda > Enoplea > Mermithida > Mermithidae > Romanomermis > Romanomermis culicivorax. The sequence goes on from CAWUHX010000285.1 coordinate 260,551, forward strand.
CTTATGTACAGCGGCTCCATTCATTGTCGAATAAATTCACGCGAGATGCAGCACAACCATACTCCATTCACCTTGAAATAATCGATGCAGCCGGTGGCGTTGCGGCAAACGCATCCTTACTCGAGATCAGAAAATCAATTTTGATGATCTTGAAATGATAATTGAAAAGATTGATCATCAAAGACTTTGTATCATGGAAGGAAAAATTTATTGATAAGAGTCAACGAACCTTTCATAATTTTAAATAAAAGTTCGGCTGCGGCGACTTCGCTGCATCGACCATTTTGAAATGAATGGAGTATAGTAACTGTCTTCAATTGATTGTGGCATAATGAAATTTTTACGAATAGACGAGTACCCATCAGAGTTTATTTTTTGCTATTCGAAACAAAAAGATTATTTTCCTTTTTTTCGGTAAAACTACGATAAAATGTAATTCATTCTCTTTCAATCGTGAATCAGTTGTTCTTCATTAGCAGCTCTGTATCAAAATATAACATTTTGACATAGAATTGCGACAAAAACATATTTTCCATATCAAGTACTGCTCCCAAAAAACCTAAACTAAATTTGCAGTTATCATCCACAATATCCAAAGTCTAAATTCTGAAAATATACATACCTGTTGCAGTGTATTTGATAGCCCATATCGACCACGTCCTCAAAACACTTTTACTGTCCATGTACAACGGAATAATTTTCGAAAGCACATAAATTTCCAGGGATTTAGTGCAATTTTTACATAATCGTCACGTGGTAAACAACATAATTTTGAGAAAATCTGGGCAACCATGGTTGATCAAAGAATTGTTTTGCCAGTGATAATGCCAAGTTCAAAATATACAGAAGTTTCCATCACACTATCCGTGCCTGATAAGAGGCACATTGCACTATGTCCATAGTGCATTTTCATCACAAAAACCTAAAGTAAACCTGCAGTGTCACTTTTTCGGAACGTACATTTACGAGCAATATGAAAGTGTGACACTTCCGCCACGATATCATTTTACTCGCTGTTTCAATTCAGCCAACATTTTTCTAATAGGTCGCGACCTATATCATTTGATTCACTGTATCATTCGCGAAGTGTATCATTTGAGCTGCTTTTGATTTTGCATGACAGCTTGATGCTATTTCCAATGGGTGTCTAAGTGTGTGGCATGTGAACGTCGAGACATTTGAACAACTTTGAATTCAGACTCTTGCTTGAATACGACCACGTTGCAGAAAATTTTTGCAATTGATAATTCTGTTTATGAAGTTTTGATTTTTTGATATGACCCATGATTGGTGTCGAGTGATTTTAGCGTGAAAGAAAATATTCACCAATAATTAATTTTACACCAAAATACTGACTTGATGATGTCAAGCCGTCAAGCAAAAGGTTCCGAGTAAAGTCCTTAATGAAATAACGTTCGACAAAATCATTTAATGAACTATGATTTGGGAACAAAAATGAGTGGGAAGGACTGATGTCCAAAAAGCTAAGTGAACAGTCAAACACATTTTTAGCATTGATTAGGACAATATTTAAAAGTAAATACTAAAATACCATGTGCGATGTCGTTTAAGGAGATCGCAAAACTTTTCTACCTCCCCACGTAATTTGGCTCCTTCCGGGCTACAGAAGGCTGGTTTCTTGGAATTGATTTTATTTTTACTCAAAAATGGTGCTAACTTGCTGTAGTCTTAGAGGATTAAGAAATTTGCTTCAGCTTACATATCATCCATGAATTGGAAATGATTCGAGTCCGCTTCCTGTTCATCTAATGAGTGCAAATTGAAATATATCAGATTCACCTAAATTAATAAGATCATGATTTGTTCTAGACAAGCAGGCAACTGCACATGCGTTCAACTCGTGTTGAGGTGACTAACTCATAAAAACAACTTTAGCGTCAACCATTTGAACTATGCGTAGTTTTCTGAAAACTACGATTTTTCAGCAAAAGGTGCTACTTCAGATTATTATAATTAAGTTCGCCCACACTTGATGCATTACTCGAAACACCTATCTCTGAAACTCATTCTGTTCGGTTATTCAATCTTCACTGCTGTGGGCAAGTTTTTCTCATTTATCGACCCACACTTCCGCTAATTAGTTTCGAACATCATAAACTTTCGAAGGTCGATAAATATGCACATTGAAGCGAAAAAAACCTTAATTACTGTATCGCCCATGTTATATGAGCGTGAGCAAAAAACGATACTCACCGCATTTGATAAAAAATTCATGGCTTTTTAAGGCGAAATAAAGTCTCTGAAGTATACACACGCCGGGGCGTGGGCATTTTTTCGTGAAAATTAATCAAATCGACTCATCTGACTGTGAATCAATTAATCATCGGGGACCAGCTAACATTGGCCTTTTGATTACGTGTCTTATTTTTTTGCGATGATCTAGGATTTTCTACCTTCGTTTCATTAAACCCTGGGACTACCTTTGATATCTTTAGAGATAAATATTCATCAAGATTACCATTTGCTAAATGTTAGGATTACAATACTTGAACTTTGTTCAATTTGTCAATGTTTCAATTATTTGCAAGCTGTTGCAGTCTTAAGATTAAACGGCCAATGTTGATTGAACTTTTGTCTACGTGAATGGATGGAATATTAATAATTGTTCTTCAATTGTCGATTTTCCGTGACAACTTAAATGTCAATTATCGGCTATACTCGGCCGAGGTTATGCACATCTTACCATTCGTGTATAACTTTTTTGGATGGAATTAACTAGGCTATCGAAGTGTTGTTTTTTAGTGGAGATAGAGTTGAATAAAATTATCATTTTAGATTTTCAGGCGTCCTCATAAAAGTAGTCACGCGCATCTCAGTCGACAGAAAGACGTTGCTTCAAAACGGTTTTTCAAATAGAGAGCTCCAGTTGCTCAGTTGGTTTGAGCATATAGGATTGTTGTCCTGTAGTTTCATACTTACCTTACCTGCAGCAGTAGTGTATGTCCAAATCCCCGTCGCTCATGCGTCCGAAAAAAATAGCGCTTGGTGTGGGGCTCGAACCCTCAACCTCCTGCAAAAAATTCAGACACATTACCCATAATCCAAACCAAGCCGCAAGCCACATGGAATGTTCGGAAATTGCTCTTCTAGCAATAGAGGCCGCATGATGAACGGCCAGATACACAACTATGACACATCGCTATCCCTCCGAGGGGGAAGGCTCCCTGGTGCGCTCACCAATCTCATATGTCTAAATTCAAATGGTTGGAAAATAGCGTTCCAGAACTCTTAACTTTCTGCATACAAGGTACAAGGCAGGCTATCTATTGCACTTACCGATACACATGGATGGTTTGGAAATTGTGGTTATTGTGGTAGTAATGTTTGCGAGACATATGGCGTGATGATGAACGGCCAACAACCACTACAACAGTAAATCCTGTTTCATCAAAGAGACTTAAGCTGCAGCTGAGCAGCAGCTTAAGCTTTAACTTAACTCTATATGTTTTCCCATTGGCATTAAGATGCAGCTCAGCTGCAGCTCAACTCTTACACGCTAAACACTCTAATAGCAATGCTATAACATATAGAGTTAAGCTACAGCTTAACTACAGCTCGGCTGCAGCTTAACTTTCTCGATATGTTTTGTGTAGCTCAGCTATAGCTTAAATCTCTCTCTAAACCTTAACAGCAATGTTATAACATACAGAGTTAAGCTACAACTCAGCTAGAACTCAGCTGCAGCTTTACTTTCTATTATGTTTTGTGCAGCTCAATCTCTTTGATAAAACCGGACCCAGGCATTGACCTTAGCGAACAAGTTTCAACCTTCGCCTAACATTAGAAACAAGAACAATAATTCTAGCACCTGCTGCTAGGCTTCCTACAGCTTGTTCTATCTATATTCTATATATAACTACGATTCTACCCGATACATATTAGCGTTTTCTACATTTTACCTACAGATAACGCTTACAGAATGACGGCAATATAACATTATACAAACAATCAGCCAGGCGTAGCACTGTAACAAACAATATAAAACACGGGGTAGAAGCGATGAGAGAACACAAGGAAGGCAACATTGAGGGACTAATTTCTACAGTAAACTGCATTGGTATAAATTCCAAAATTCTCGAAACGAAAATTGAACCTACACGGAAATCGCCCCACAACAAGGTCCTGGCTCGGAGTACAGTCTCAAGCCTACTCACATCCCCGCCTACGGGAACAAGACACATGACAGTTTGCCAAATAAAAAGCGCCCTACCTGTTGCTCAGATGGCTTAGTTTCTCAGAGTGTAAGGATGATAATCCCATGGTCCAGTGCCTAACGTATTTGATAAAGTCTAGCTTTTACCGACATCCTGGGAATGAGTATTTATATTTTGTAAAAGTACTTTCCACTGTTACATGGAAACAGTGTGCATTCATCATACTCAATCTTATTTTCATGTGAAGTAAGTTATTCATGTTTCAACAGCTCATTGAACAGAAATTAGAGTTCGTTGGCGCATTGCCATAAAGTTATGATAAAAATCATTTCCACTTCAGTAATTTTTGTCTATACCGTTATTGATCATTATGAAGCAAATAAAAAGGAAAGTGAGAGCAATTGCAACTTTCGATTTGAGAACGGTAAAAAGATTATTTATTATTTTGCATAAGGGTAATTTCCCTCGTGTACCGTTCTTGCATTAATTAATCCTGAGCAACATCATCATAAGCTAATAAACTTCAAAGTGCACTTGTTTTTTTGTTCAAAATTCCACACCACCTGTCTAATGATTTCAAATTATTTGTTGGCTCTATGCTATGTATGAATTGAATTACTTATATTTGTATTATTTCATGGGATTATTTTAATTGTTAATCTTTATATTGTGGTTTTAAATTATCACGTTTTGTCTTGCTCATTTGCCCAAAACACGATAAATATATCATATCCGTCTTTATCTCGATATAATTTCATATGTAACACAAACATATTTTTATCTCAGAGCTTGATATTGGTTCGGGCTGATAATTCAGGCAGCCCATCAAAACAAGGCGATTCCCTTTTTTATTATTAATTAACATATTTTCTAAATTATCGGTTTTCGATTCTTGCGTCTATTTGGACCAGAAATAACAGGCATATACCTTCAGTACAAAACGTAACGGATTCTCTAATCAACAACACCTTTCCGTTATCCAGCAAATTTTCATTACCGGAAAAAATAAAACTTTTAATGAACACGTTTTGTATTTTAGAATATTAAATTGATCGTTGAGCTAGATGCACGTTTAAATATGGTTATTAACGAGGAGTACACAGTCAGATGATGCTCAGGAAAGATTCTCGCTAAATAATATGTCTGTGAAAGCGGCGTTATTCATATCGACCATTTTATTGACGGTTTTGCCGTCGAATATACGAACTTTTGTAGTTATGGATTTTTTTAGCAATAACGGAATTTCAAAATCTAACGAAAATCAAAATCCGAAGAAGGAAGAGGTCGATGATGGTAAGTTACAGATGGTCCTTGTATGTTATGGGCGTAAATCAAATGTAGAACTTCCATATTGTAAGATTGTTTTAGACTGCTGATTATGGAAATAATCCTGTTTAACCTAAGAAGTGTATGCAAAATAACATGACATTGATTAATCTCGGGAACGGCTATCGATACAAAGATCTGAGATGAAAATTTTGTGTTTTTTTTACGGTAGCACTGGAACGTTACGAACATCGAATGGCGAGCTTCTGAAAAAAATACAGTCCGTTTTTTATGGTATGCTTGTGAATTTGAAAAAAAGATCAAATTAGGATTATTGTCGACATCGTTCTTACTTCTACGGCTAAATTTTTTATTTGAAGATCTTTTTAAGGTTAGAGTGTGCTCAAAAATTTTCGGTCTGACATAACACATAGTTAGCAGAAAATCGCAAAGATTATTTTCCATTATTATTGTATTAACAGGTATTTTAAGAAAAACAGAATACAGATATTGACGCTAGATTTCTCGTTTTCAAGACTCCACTGGTTCTTGAGGTACCTTTCTCGAGGCGCATGAACGAACTTGTGCTTCTCAACCAAATTTAATATGTGATTCTCATTGAGTGTAGGATATAGCTATATAAGGCGAGTCATCGAAGTAGCATCAATTTTTGGGAGCACTCGTCGTTTTCAGCGTAAATCAAGAAACTATTGTCTATTTTTCAAGTATGCTTATAAATAAAAACTGACAAAAATTAGTACTGACATCAGAATCGTTTACACGAAGCTTTTACTGTTAAAATTTCAGCTCAAAAAAATTGTTGTAGGTTAGCTGGGTATGCTCAAAAATTTTCAGTGTTACACGACGTATGCTGTCTAGCAGAAATCGTAAAAACATCAAATAGTACTTGCTTTCCAGTTTTGTTATCTAAAAGCATTTCCCGAAAAACAGAAAACTGAAAAACAGAATAGTCAGTTTTTATTACCGATGCCAAACGATTACTTTTGTTACTTTCTGCATAACCACAGGTCATGTGAAGCTGATAATTTGTTGCCAGTACTGACCACACTGGCATGATGAGAATACTTTGTTTTTCTTCATAAATATTTTCACTTGGTTTTCTTTAATTCTCATTTTATTCTCTCATAGTTCATATTTTTTTCTCGTCCTTTTGATTTTGTTTTTTTATTCTTACTTTCCCATCTGACAGTAGCTTTGCACCTGTGTTTCACTATTTCTGCCATCCTCATATTCGTAAACTCGATCAATTTTAGACGCATTAATGCAATATTGCATAATGTGAACACTTTCCCTTTCTTATCTGAAATGTGGATTCAAAATATTTTTTTTTCAATTTGTGTCATTTTAGTCAATGTGGAATTTGAAACGAATTATACTAGAAAAACAGATGGTTGGAGACTGTAGTTTTTCACCGCTTGAAGTTAAAAATAAAAATTTCCACTATATTCTCTCGTTACATATTGTTGGATTTTAACCGAAATTTATCAATAACAAAGTTAGATTAATCAAAGAATCAGTCTTTTCCCGAGGAAATTTGTCCGCCACAGAATGCAATTTTTCCGTGAATGCATTCTTTGCTATGTATGCTGTAATCAATTCTCAACAATTCGTTTTTCCTGGACACGTTGAGTCTTTATCGAATGGACACCAAGTTGAGACATGACACAATCGAGGAAGGACCTCAATAACTTTTTCAGAGCTACATCATAAGATTGAACGTCTGATCATTAGACTTGTGAATCAAGCCGCTTTCTTTTAGTGTGGTGAACATCTTGATCGACAACCTTACAAAAATATTTATTTATTTTGAAGACTATTGTTAGTATGGCTCAAATATCTTTTGGTTGAACAGGACCTTGGGAAGCGTCAAACTAGGATACTTCCAAACTGTCACCATGCCTTCGGGTGTTTTTTCAGCAAAATCTGACAGTTGTGAAAGACTGTCTGTACGAGGTTATTTGAGATCAGGTCAATCAGGTCAGACACATCCTGCGTGGAATCAAGTCTCGAACAATCCCTACCATCGATGTATGAACAGCACAGTTTTTGTCATAGTTTTACTTAATTCATTTTTACCTCATCCACAGTGATGGAAATTCATTATACTCTAGAATTATGCAATTTGGATCACCTTTTAGCGTCCCATTAAAAATGCAAAGCTTACGTGGAAAGACTATCGCAGACATAATTATAGCGACTGAACTAATTAACTGTATACCCTTAGGCGACAATGATGTTTATAGCTACGAAACAAGACGACAGAAAATGAGTCATAAAATTCAAAACTTATTCTCAAAAACTGTGGAAAGTAACACTTCTGGATGAATTTTTCATAGTATTTCATAGCAAAGAAAATGAGCAGCTTCAAGTAGCAGTTTGAATATCTTAGAATTTTTTAGATTGATATATGCAGTCATCTAGAACTTTTAAATCAAGGAAATTGTATTGTCTTACTATAAATGACAGCTTATCAACAACTTTTCCATACAGGTTAGGCTTCACAATATCATTATTCAAATAATTTTGAATATAGGTTTTAACATTTACAGCGGCTTAAAAAATATCGTATACTTGATTTGCTAAATCATTCAAAAATGTTTCTATGACCTAAAAATCAAAAATCAAAATTTCCTGGATTTGACAGTCTGTTTTGATCAACAAAAGTTTCACTTCAAAATTTCTTGAGTCAGGCTTTTTGGTATGATAGTCACAATCAGAATTTTTTACAATATCACGCCTATCATTGCAACAACTTGACTCATTCAACATACAGTAGATTGCTTTGAACGTGCCTAGAAGACCCATTATTTATATGCTTTAAAAAATTGTGGTGTACGATTTCTTTTTTCAAGGTTGCTTTATAGAGTATCAAAGAAATTTTGGAAAATATACACTTTTCGTAAATTAAGGTAGTAGATTTAACCACTTCTCACTATGGTTTACCATTTTTGTAGACGTATTTGTACGATCCTCAAAATCTACCTTCTTGTTACCTTTTCCGGTTTTGACAACAACTCTCAGATCATACCAAAATAGTTCAAAAAACAACAATCGCCATATAAAGCATCGAAATTTTCTGTTCATCAACCGCTATTCTTGACATCAACCACATTTAACCTGAAGATGATAATTGAACTAAAAAATGATCATCTCATTATTCACAGAAAAATGCCCGTCGTGGAAGCCATTTTCCTGCCTCAACGGTGAATGTATCAGCTTACATTATATTTGCGACGGCAGTCCCGATTGTTCGAACAATTACGATGAAAATAAACGTTTATGTACAGCTAGTAAGTGTGTTTTTAATTTATACGGAACAGGTTTATGTAAAGTTATAAAATTAATAAAAACTTTTCAATCTATAGAAACATGAACTTCTTCAAAATTTGAACAATAATGTAGCCAGCATACTTTATTCGACGTATAAATAAAAAAAGAATTCGCACGTTCTTGGTTTAAAAAAATATTGGCTGTAACTAACCGATGTAAGAACCGTTCTTGGGAATAACCAAGGATTAGAATCTTTTTTACGTATAGACTTTATGAGGCTGCGACGAAAATTCCATGAACCGAAAATTCGGATCATATGAAACGTCAGGGAAGGAAATCAAAATTTTGACGAAGCAAATATCTGAAAGCATTGTGCTCAGCCAAAAGCATATTTGACAAACTATGGTAAACGTAAAACTCCTGCATCTTATATCGCACGAGATATTTGAAATAAAAAAACCCACTATTTTTTCTTATGGATCATTCAAGTGAATTTGATAGATGTTCGGAACTTCCACCATACCAGATCTGAGAAACTGTCTTTAGTTGAGAACTCTGGCTGAGAACTGAGGAACTGTTTAAAAAATAAACAACTCATATTTGGCAAAACTTCAAGTACTAAAGCTGTTCACTCTTCCCAGTGGACAGTATCGTCATGTCTGCTATGTTTGTATGTCCTACTCGTAAGGTATGTTAAGGTACGGGTATAAGTCACGTTACCAGCTTTTACAATGTTTTTTATGTTCCACTGAAGTTTTTGACGACATTAGCTCTGAATTTATAATAAGGTCTGTGCACTGGTGTCAGCCAGCCATCTATTCTACTTTGAATAAATAATTAATTCCTGTGATTTGGGTCATTTAGATTGTTGTTTTAGGCCACTGATTTTATATGAATCTGATTCCTGTTAATCGAATTTATGACTGTTATGACCTGATCACTCGTATTCGATGATTTTTCCACGTGATTACTTTTTTCTAAATGCTGCAGCGTGTAAGTCCTTTTAAAAGCAAATTTTTTTCAATTGAAAAATATTCAAGGGAAAATACATTTTGATCGATTTGATTCTAGCTCGGGCAACTAGAACGTAAAAAAACATAAATTGCCTTATTACTGTATGATAAATATTGCATGCTATGCCCGATCAATGTGCTGCAATTCTTTATTATAATAACTTTATGACTATATAAGAGAATCTATTAAATTTACTCTGAACTATCCATAGCTCAAACTTGTGTCTTTTTCGGATGCGAAACTGCTTTCCAGAATCAAGGGTATTGTCTGCTGTCTTCTGCAATTTCTCTCTTTTTTTCTATATCAACCCACCTCATTCCGTGATCAGCACGTAGTCATTATCTGATTATTTTGAGGAGTAGTGAGCTCTACGTGAATATCCATCAGACAGAAATTATTGTGTCCCATATTTGCATATCTTATTAGCTTTCATGCTTTGATATAGGGCGGAATTCTCAATTAAAAATGCAAATGAGTATTAGTGGAGAAAAATTTCCTGAGCATAAATTTTTTCGTCGGTTATATAAAAAACCAAATAACCGTATTATACGGCTCGTATTGAGTAATTAGATCTGATTTTCTCTGCGCCAGCTTGATTTTTTCCCCGAATCATGGTGCATTATTTGGATAAAAAGGCGTCATTACCATAAACTTATACGAAACATTATGGAAATAAGTTTGGTAAAAAGGCATCTTGACTGGAGAGCGTGCAAAAATTGTGGAACAAAAGGCTCCTTTTTTGTATGTAAATTATGTAATCATGCACAATATGATCTTATTAAAAAATAATCGAGAAGTTTACTGTATGATTGGTATTTTTGAACGTAAAACTTGAAGGTTTTTATTAATCGAGCTCACATGAGAAAAATTATTTTACGTAATTAATTGAATAGATATCGATTTTTGGTAAAAATTAGTATAATACAAGGGAAGAATTGAAAGTTTAATCACCGTGCTACAGTCCAATTTTTTATAAATGAAACTTTGAACGCGAAAAGAGACCTAGGCACCAGAAAAAATGACTTGTTCCAATTCAATCATCACGCCAGTTCAGCCATCCTTGCGGTCTAGAATCAGCCAAAATATTTTTTTATGATTCTCTCACCGATTATTAACCGTTAGGCGATTGTATCGTTTCCGCCACTGTCTCATTTCAGTCAATGGGTTATTTTTTATCGAAAGTGTACTCGATTGGCAGGTCATTTGAAACATTAAGCCAGTATATTTTTTAGTATGGCCAGTATGAAAACACGACATATGCGTATAGGAAAGAAATGTGTGAACGGTAAATGCAGACTCAAACCGGGTTTGCACATCATGGATTTCCCGAGAATGGGCAAAATTTAGTTTGAGATTTTCCGGAAAAAAAATCAATTCTGGGAGAAATCAACCAAGATTTTTTTGAGGGTTTGCCAGGGTGCTGCCCGATGTCTAATATGTAGTCGCGGGGGTTAATTGCATTGCGGGGGTAACATGCATAACCGCGGCAGTATTTTTTCTCATCTTCATTTGTACCATAAGTTATGAATATTGTGAAAATAATTTAACTGTAATGAATACAGTTTTTTCTCAGCTTCTCATATTTTTATTTCTTAATTATTATTATACATTGAGCCGCGGCCTATTCCATGAAGTGACCTCGAGTCATAATCAGATGGATGGCGCTAAACTTTTTATATTATATCAGCAAATAATAGTGCTAGGACATCACTCTTTTCGTTAATAGTCTATACATATTGCCCACAAATAAACCAAAAAATTTTGATATGGGTTTTAATATTGATAGAGCTGTGGCTTGTTATATGCTAGAGTTACGGTTATTTTTTTGCTTGCTATATGCTTATTTACGCTTGCTAGGGCTTCAAATGTGTTGTTAGTTAAGATATGCATTTAACCCCATACCAAGTTTTTTTATTACCACGAGTCCCATTAACACGGCCGCTAACTTTACTTCTTAACACAACTAAAATTTTCATTAGCACTGACTCAACTTCATTAGCACCGTGCTAAAAAAGAACCATGCCCCGTACACACCTTAAATGCAATTGATGTGCGAAATATGTATGTCTTAAATTATAGTCTGTTTTTCTTGAAATGCTTCTAAATATTGAAAGTGGAAAGCAAGAAGTATTTTAGATTTTTTCGATCTTCTGATAAACAATATATCATGTAGGACTGGAAATTTGTTTGCATACCGACCTAAACCAATTTTTCGAGTGAAAAATTTTGCAGTAAGAATTTTATGTTAACGAATTTGACGACAGTAGTGATTTGTGTCACTTTTCTATTTGGAATCATTTTATAAAAAACAGACTATAAGTATTCAGGGTAACTTGCATACCTGAAGAAATTTTTAAAAACTCAACTTGCATGAAAGTTGGCCAAACAAAACTGCACAGCATCGTAGATCATCTATCTCTTCACGTTTAGCCAAAATTTCATGCAAATTGAGTAACCCGTTGAGAAGTTAGCCCAAAAACGTAAATTTTTCTACGAAAAATATATGCAAGTAACCCCTCGCGACTATGTATTACGTATTGCGGCTCAAATGAGACAGTGGCTGAAACGACACACCAGCCCCGAAAAAACGACCTACGCTTGCGGACACATTTTTTCCACAAATTGACTGTAGCAGATGGGTTTTGCGCGAGCATTTCAGGGTTTCCATCTGCAAAAACTTTTCTCTGCATTCTGAATCCCATTTCAAAATAGATGGACTATGGTAACATACAACTAAAGTTGAAAAGCTGTATCAAGGACCAATGTGGTGGTCTGTTCAATCCGAATCTTACATCCATACCTCTGCTGAATATAGATATCATGATACAAGATTTGGATGGTGTATCAGCATAATGTCTGTCTTAGTTGGCCGATATAGTAGAAGTATAATGAACCAGTTGGAGCGAATTACTCTCATTGGCTACTTTTGGCTACTAACCATGTTTAACGTATCTCAAGAACTGTAAGATGCATCATGGCGAAAATGTCCATGGTAATCTAATGTTTACGGAATACGTGCTTCTATGCTGATTGACTTTGGATGCATGAGCTCCCCTAATCAATCCCGGACATTTTGACAATCGGGTGAAAGACATTTGAAAAAATGTCTGAAATGAAAAGAAGGCACTACAGCGAGCATCAAAAGAAAATTCTGAAATTAGTCATTTTAAACACTGGTGTTAAACACTTAATATTGTTTTGACGTATGATAAAATACTTAGGCAGTTTTTCAATCTCTGCCATGCCAATTAGTTATTTCTTCACTGTGGCAATAAGTTGTATGGTATGACACCTTCCAAATGACCATGAATTTGTATTAATTATTTTCTGATCTAACTATCGCATCTGTCACTTAAAAATAAACACAATATATAGTAGGTTAAGTGAAAACACGATCTCTGAAATGTTAGCAATGCTTCTAAATGTTGAAAATCGTTTAATCAACCAGATTTTTGCGCACTTAAATTGAAGAGGATCGAAGTTTTCAAAATTAATAGAATCACATCAGCCGTCTGATATGGTTTACACCAGAGATCCGACGAAATTATCTGTACAATAAAGTTCTAAAGTTCTAAATTGAGTAATGTTTTTTTTCTCATTCTTTCAGCATTATCGAGCTAGCATAGTGCGAAATTAGTCAAAATTCATCAGATCAATGCTGAGGTACTACAAAATCAACTGTTACTGTAGTTCGAATAAGTAAATTTGGTTCAGTTCTGTCAGGGTCGAGAGGACGATCTTGGAGGACCGTGCTACAAACTATTTTTCGCACATTTTGTCAAGTGCTAATGTATTTTTCATGATTTTCATCCAACTGTCGTATTCATACAATTTTCGTTCACCTAATTATCATTCACCTGACCTTCAAGTGGGATCCGTCAATGCGAAATATCATATTTGGCCACAAGGAAAACATTATAATATTAACTACAATTAAGCTGAAGCACAGCCAAAAAGAAATTTAGTTTGATTTCTCGGTTGTCCCTGATTGTTTCCATCAATCTTATATGTCTCTGCTAGAGTGAGTAAAACTCGTCACTTTGTAGTGTGAATTGGAATTTTCATATGAATTAGATGATTTTTCCCACATTTCTCCACGCATTTATTTAAAACCATCATTTTTCTGGGAAAAATCTAAACCGAAAGTATTACGAATTATCTCTAGAATACATTTTTCAACATTTCAGTAGCTCCTTTGTACAAAAATTCTCTGGTGTGACGCATCAGAAGTTAAGTGTGCATGATTTTCATGATTTGAAGTTTCTCATCCCATTCATCAATTAGTAATCTTCAGTATTATAGTCTTTTTTTCTTGAAATGCTTCTAACTAATGAAGGTGGAAAGCAAGTAGTATTTCAGATTTTCACGATTTTCTGAAAAACAATATATCATATAGGACTGGAAATTTGTGAGCATACTGACCTAACCTTCAAAATTTTTCGAGTGAGAAATTTTAAAGCAAGAGCTCTATGTTAAAGATTTATACGACAGTACTGATTCGTGTTACTTTTTCAATTGGGAAGCATTTTGTAAAAAACGGACTATTGGTTCGGATTTTGTTGAAAATTGAGATTTAATATTGATCTTCATGAATTCTTTCTCTCACTTGAAGTTTTCTGATCTTTGTGAACACAAATTTTGTCATTGCGAAACTACACGATTTTTGACTGAAAATGCAAACCTTTTATTTTAGAGGTAAAGGTTGGAAAGGCTTATTTTCCAGCATTCTAGAAGATCAAGATGTAGAAATTGAATCAATTGGAAAATCAATTGAAATCTATAAATCTTCAGCTCTAATCACAGAAATGACAGCAGCAACTATTAAATTTGCTCAATTTATCTAAAATAATGTTTTTGAGCTAGAAAAACAGATACTTTCCATTATTTTCTTAGCAATCTATAATTTTCGCTCATTTCACACATTTTTCAAATGATTTAAACTTCGAACGGAAAAAATTTTCATGTGCGGAAAAAATCTTGGGTCACTTCCGCACAGTGCGGATCAAGGTGTGCGGAAAAAAACCCTGCTTGTTACTCTAATCAATAAAAAAAATTTCGTTAATTGGTGGCAAACACAACAACTGAACTTCTCAGTAGCAATCAGGTATCGATGCAGTTCTGATCATATCAACAGTGGATAAGCATAATGTTTTTTCAATAATCTTGGCCATTCTCATTTCCATGAAGAAATTGAGCGTTTTTCTGCAGTACGAATGTACAGCAAACTTTTTCCCAGTATTACAAACGCTTTTTTTATTTCAGAAAGGAGACCTCCAGCCGACGTCACTCGAGAATTTTTGGAAATGTTGATCGACAGATTCGGTGCGGATTTTTTCGCCAAAATTTTCGGCGAAAAAGGAGCCGACAAGTTGACGGGTTTAGGCGGAGCGCAAGCCGTCGCTATAGCCTTCACTGGTCAGTGCGTCTCTTGTGCAAAATCCCAAAAAGCAGAGTAGTCGCGGAGTGATCGATGAAACAATGCTCCAGAGGGTTCTTGCAGAAAAAAAACAAATTGACCCGAAAATTCGATTTTTCATTGCAGCAGCTTCGATCACTTTTTGCACCAAAGTCTGCATTTTGAAAGTTCCATTTCCGAAAGAAAAAACGGTTTCAGCCTTGAAAAAACATCCGTTCTTCTTCAGACGACAGTTTTTGAGCTATTTCACTCTATAAACGTTTTTTCATTCGACGAAGAAATCTTTCTGAACATACCAGAATGAGGTTTCATCGAAATTGATGCACTGAAACAAAACTTATGGTTAGAAAAGTTCCATGTTATTTTTCGCCACGCTACAGTAACTCGTAGTGGCTCGACCCGAAAATTTGACTTGTATCAACTTCATGAAAAGCTTCAATTTCGGTGCAGGGATTAATGGAGCGGCATAGATGCCTGTTAATTAGAGAAAAATAGCCACCTTTCGTTGAGACTTGCAGATTTGACATATTTTTCTTTGTCTTGATAAAATCCTTGAAGTTCTGATAAGAATCGATCAAGTACGTTTTCGTATTATCGGATCACGCATTGGGTAAATTTTCAGGAATTCGACCAGACTGTGAAATTCGACTCGGGTTTCTAACAAGGTGGAGCAGCCGATAAAATAAAAATCTTCATTATAGTCTGTTTTTTGTGAAATGCTCCTAAATAATGAAAGTGGAAAGCAAGTATTATTTCCGATTTCCACGATTTTCTGATAAATAATATATCATATAGGACTGGAAATTTGTGGGCATACTGATCAAACCTTCAACAAATTTTAGAGTGAAAAATTTTACAGCAAGAGCCTTATGTAAACGATTTTGACGACACTACTGATTTTTGTCACTTTTCTATTTGGAAGCATTTTATAAAAAACAGACTATAGTTTCGGAAATTACTGCATTTTAGGTGAAAAAACAAGCATTCCTGGCATTTTTCTAAGGAATCCAGACGAATAAAAATTTTTATTAAAAACATCCGGATTCTCTAAGGAAAATAACTTCGTCCTCATCGTTAAGCGGATCAACGCGGTTAGTTTTAAAAATTTCCATCTGAAAGAGTAGGCGGAGTATAATATCGATCGTTAAACGTGCTTGATTCTTTGTCGGCTATATCGATTTTTTAAATCTTGATTCACAAAAAAAAGATGATTACCTTTTTCAGTAATCAAGATAGTGACTTTTTTATGCACTAGACTTTTTTTAAATCAAGATGCGCTTGATTATCTTTTTTGTAATAAAGTCGCTTATTTTTTCTATTTGAGAAGATTTTTCGAGTGTCGAGTCTTAAAATTGCGTGTTCGATTTAAACCTGATTTTTATTGTGATGCAAAACTTGATTTATCGTGTGGAATTTTTGATGGGTCATGAGGAACTTCAAACACATTTTAAAAATATCACACCCGTTTTTCTAGTTACGACAGAAAAATCAAGCGACTCTTTTCGTGAGCCCTATCATCCAATTTCCAAACAGTTTCTGTATCACATTTGTCCGCAAAATCTACATTGAATCCGAAATTACTTTAGAACGAAATTAATAGAAAGCAGCGTTCAAATCTAGGGTGAATGATCAGCCCGAACCAATTTTTCCAACAGAAAATGAATTACATGTACCATAAAAGATCGAAACTTTTGTAATTCTATGACAATTCAAGAAAATTTTTTTTGTGAGAAATGTGGTTTAATTTTCACTTGAACTGCAGGAAAACTCTTTCTATCTAAATTTTATGCAAATTTCAGAAAGTCCCAACATAATTGATTTCGCCAAACAACTGCGATTAGAAGGCGACGAAATTGACCGGCTAGTCGAAATTTTATACGCCATCGTCAACGAGGACCAACAAACTTTGGCCATTTACCGTTTGATGCCAAATGAAGTGCGACCGATCAAAATGTACGCCGAAAAATTGATCGAAACGGGTTTTTTGAAACCCTACATGTCGCGTCATCAATTTTGATTGCTAATAATGGCTTTTCTTTCAGTTGCGAAATTTTTTTTATGTCATATTGAATTCGAATGAAATGGTGATTGTGTTTTCAAATTGGAGAGTTTTTCGAAAACCATGTGTTCACAAAAGAACATCATATTTTTAAATCAACCTGATTCGATCCGCGAAGTGTCGATTTTTTTGAGCAAAAAAAGTACTGTGTCAATCTCCGTAGAAACATTGAACTAATGCTTCACGCTATAGTCTTTTTTATAAAATGCTTCCAAATCGAAGAGTGACACAAATCAGTACTGTCGTCAAAATCGTTTGCATAGAGCTTTTAGCGTAAAGTTTTTTATTCGAAAAATTGTTAAGATGAGGTCAGAATGTTCAGAAATTTATGGTATATTGTTAATTAGAAAATCGTGAAAAACTGAAATACTACTTGCTTCGCACTTCCATTATTTAGAAGCATTTATCGGAATTCACATGACTTGTATAGAAGATGAATAAATGCCGTGAACAAATCGCTTGAAAACATAGCTAACACCCATGAGAGTGAACAGAAAGAAATGAGACTTTCATTCGACATTGAATTTCACCTTGAAATTCGTGACTTGACTAAGAAATCGCTGTATAGCAGCTTGCGATAGAATCCAACTTTCCAATTTCCATTCTGTACACTATAAAGTTTGCTAAAATAAGTTGCTGTACAGAGTTTTTCGTTGTATATCCAGAGAGTTGACATATAGACTTAACTTTTTCAATAAAGTGAAAAAAATTAAAACAGGCAGTTTGTGAAAATTCCGACATTTCTCAAGATTGGAATAGTACATGCCAGAACAAATCAAAAGGCAAATCAAACAAGGAAAAAACGGATACAGTAAGATAAATCGATGTGACTGAAGAAGCATATAACTCTTTGTGTACTGATGAACTCTAGAAGTTTAAATGCAGAATGATTTCCCAAGTTTTTTTTGGTCATGATGTATCTAAAGGATAGAAAAAGCTGCTGAGAAGGCAACCAAGTTTTTAATATACACAAACTTCATTAAAAATTGAGATAGAATCATGTTTTATATATATATATCTCGATGAGCTCATCGATTGACGTTCATTTCGATAGACTTTGAAAACAGAATCCTGCTAGCTTTAAGAAGTAGATATCTGGATGGTGTCAAACATCAGTTCCACCATTTTTTGAGTGAGTAGTTATAGACCTCAAAGCATATGTTGCTCTTTCAGATTTCAATATGGAAAATTTGACGTAAATTTGAAACTGTTCGTTCTATAATCTTCGTGATAAACGAATATTTTCGAAGATGTCTAAAAAAGTGATGCTTATATCATTGGTCGACTTACTGGGATGGTGGACATACTGGGATGATACCAAAAGGCCAACATAAATAGAAACTCGCATATTCTCAAACACGGTATTGTTTGAAATTTTCGGTTATAATGTTGTTTATTATTTATTCTCAACGATGATAGCGAATGGATTGGGCATTCTTTAAAATTCTCACATTCCTCAAAAGTACCGGAAATTGACTCGCTCCTTGTCCTAGTAGAAATATAGTCATTCTCTTTCGTAGGAAAAACTACTAAAAACAACGGACGACCAATCAAGTTTTTTTTTCGGACGACGCTAGCTCTCCGATTTGGCTTTTTTTACCAAATGGACGCCGGAGTAGGGCGAAAATTTATGCGAATTTCCACCACCTGTAGGTGTAGCTTGCTAAGTCGAATGACCATGATTGAACTAAGAGCCATAAATTATAAGCCTAGCCCAAACGTTTTTGAAGGGCAAAAACAAATGGCGTATCACGTTTCACCTCGGGCCATAGTCACACCTTGAAAATATGTAGAACAATTGGGGTAAATGATACCCAATTGCTGAAGCAACGTACTGAATTTTTTCGACGTTTTCTATTCTCTGTTACTGGATGCTTCATTTTTGAAAGTTGAAGTACAGAAGCATGATTTTTATTCGAGTATAATTAAGTTTGATAAAATAAGTCCTGCTTAAAATCAGAGCCAATCGTGATTGTTGTTGAGTTTTTGTTCTTTTTTCGTAGTTTAGAAACTTTGAACATGTTAAACTGTTTATTCTTAAATGACAGATGCAGCGGTTTCACGAAAGTAAGTTCAATACGAAAAACTAAGCATGTTGTTTGTCGATTGAAAAAGGACGAAAAGAGTCGTTGTAGGATTTTCCATTCAAACAAAATGGTAAAATAAGTTTAGTTTAGTAGACTCACTAATTTTCACTCCTATGCGGTTTATGGTTTAGCTGAAAATGATTAAAGTATGAAATAGTACTTGCTTTCCACTTTTGAAATTTACAAGGATTCCAAGTAGAAGGGACAATAGTAAGTTTGTTACTGTAATCAAATGAAAAAATTTGCTTGCCCACCAGCGACAGTAGACAATTTACTTCAATAACATTGGTTAAATTTTTCCAAGTAGCATTCAGCTGTTGACACAGTTCTAACCAAACCGAAATTGGCTGATCATTAAGTTTTTTCAAAATTTTGACCTTGCCATTGTATGCATAAAATCCAGTGTTTTTCTATTGTAACAGTTTCGCTATATAGAAAAGACGTGTTAAATGGAATCTACTTTTTTGGTTCTCGCGACGTTCATCATTTCAAAGTTAATTGGTTACGGTATTTCGGAGCTTCACAAGTTTTTCAATGAGAGACGCAATTTTTCTTTGCCGAGATGTTTACCAACAAAAATTAAAGTCGATACAATTTTCCGCTTGTTTGCTGTAGCGATTAAATGAATATCCCAGTTTGTGATACATGATGGAACCACAATTTTTTCTTTTATTGTTCGTCAGATGATCCTTACCTTTTGCCTAAATCTCATTAAAAAATGGACTATACTGTATCGATTTCGACTAAGTTGTTCGTGCTTTCGGATAAGATTGAATGTCGGATTGTTCAAATATTTCGAAAACTTTACGAACTTCAATGCTATTTTCATTATGTCTCATCAAAAAGTTGCAACTCAGTGAAGTAGAAATCCCTTTTAGGGAGTTTTTATGCTGTGAGCTATTAGTCTGTTTTTCATAAAATGCTTTTGAAATGAAAAATCACGCAGTTATTTACTGGCTTGAAAATCGTTTGCACGAATGTCTGGTTCAAAAAATTTTTGAGGGTTACTTGAGCATCAAATTTTAGTTCTATGTTATGGGTGTAATTTGGCAGACATTGACAACAACATGATATGGTACTTGCATGTCGGCTTTATTATTTGAAAGCATTCCGAGAAAAAAGCAGACCATAAATAACGAACTGGGAAGCAGCACCGCTATTTCATATTTTTACGGTTTTCTTGCCAAACCATATGTCACTGGGAGCTGAGAATTTGTCAGGGTACTAAACTACCTTACAACAATTTTACGAGGCAAATATGTTTTCGTAAAATCTTTTGTAGAGGTTGAGCCAAAAAAAGGCGACCAATGCTGACTTTAATAGCTTTCAAACGGATAAAGCTATTTTAATGCTAATGCTGCTTTAGAATTCCCTATTTGTCTTTGTTGTAAGTGTCAAATTTTATGCTTCTAGCGTTTATGGTTACTCTACAAGCAGAAATTTAGTAAAAGTGATCATTTTTCAAAAAGTAAAAGTTTTGAAATCAAGGTAAAAGTTGTCCTATTGTGAAAAATTTTTTGTAAAGCTGTTTGTACACAAGAATACTTTAAAAATCATCCGGGTTTGTAATTTACACGTAATTTAGCGCCATAACTTTCATGTTTCATTATGGGCGAAATTTTGCCAAAATCAAGAGCTTTTGTTTTGGGATTAAAAAAGACAAAATGAAAGCAAAATCAGTTCTGCCAGTTCTTAAAAACGATTAAAATTAGTGGCGAAACAGAAAAGAGGGCACATTGGAACGGTCCTTTTGTAGTTGTCAGCTGTTATATGGTTCTTATGATTATTGTATCTATTTTACTTTTTTTCTGTTATAAAGCATGTTGATTTTTATAATTTTTTTTGTTTTTTTTCGAAAAAGTAGACGTTAGTATTTTCAATTCTAACCAGTCAATATTTGAGCAATATAGCTTAAACTTTGCAATATTTATGCCAGATATTTTAGCTATCGACGGCAGAAAACGGCATTAAAAAGGATCATCCATTCGAAAGCTATGGAAGTCAGCACCGGTCGCCTTTTTTTGCCTCACCCTGTACATGAAGAAATTAACTCGAGGATTATGTGAAATTTCAGTTCGATTTCTATGGGTGAATTCCTACAGAAACGTTTCGAGACTGAACGTTTCTATCTTGAACTTAAATTTCAACCACATTATTTATGTATGATATGCGTCGCAGTTAATAACTTACCCTTATTCGGAAAGCGTTTGATATAATCACAGAAAACTGTTCCTTTCACCCGAAATTAGACGTTTTCATATGACCGAAAGTTTTTTTGCTCTCAACTGAGTCAAACTGGAATTCAAACTTGATATCGTCCGGGATTTATTTTGTCTAAGGTATAAATTCATATTCTTCTAATTGAATAATGTGTAAAATTTAATACCGAAAAAGTGCAGTTTTGCACAAAAAATATTTATAATCGTGATTTTTATTTTCATGACATTTGAGGGAATTTAAAAAATTTCCACACCCGATTTAACAATGATTCAGATTTCAGTTTTAAACAGCCCCAGAGGGTGTAGAGCAATTTTTCTTTTTTTCATTTTACGAATCAATTTTGCGAATCAAAACCACTCGGATTTATTCTTCTCATCACTTTTTTCAGTCTTCAAAATTCAAAACTCTGCGTGTGTCCGGGCGAGAATGTGGGCGTTATTTTAAAAAACTGGTACTTCAACGTTGAAAGTATTTTTTCTCCTATGCTCGACCATCGGTATCTAAAACAAATGAGTTTTTCAAAACCTGCACGAACCTGTATCGTACACTTTGTATACAGTTCTCCAAAATTTCTCTAACGGTTAATAGGCGATGCAAAAATTTTTGTAGACAGTTTTCCGACTATTTTACGTGCGAAATTTCGACAAAGTTATGGTTTGTTGTGCACAAATTGTATTACTTGCATGGGCAGATTATTACCGGTGAAACGATAGTACCAGTAACAATTTGTTATGTTATCCTTAGAAAACAGCCCACACGAAAAGTTAGGTACAAAAGTTAGAGAGAAGGGCAAATGAAAATACTGTTTATCTACCAACACAGTTCTTGGTGATACCTATATTCGAAGTATGTAATCTAGTTTTGAGTTGAATCTAATTTTGATCGTTTGCGAGAAAGTTGAGCCTCGAAGACATGTTTTTGTAGTTTTTATGCCTAGAATCGATAGATGAATCATGGCTCAATTAAAGTAAGTTCGTTTTGAAATGTGCATAATTGCTTGTGCATAACTGCTGAGTAGAAAAATGAAATGTTTTATAAAATATTTTTATTTTAAATCTACAGAGAAAGATAAATTCATTCTGGAGGTATTCTAACTTTTCACTGTCGTGAACCTGTTCAGAAAACGCGAGCTTTCTATATGAACCCTAAGAATTTTAAATGTTTATTCTCTGCATCACTATCTAACCCGTAAAGAATATTTGCGCCCTTCTGTTTAAGCTTAGTTGCATGATCATCATATCGAATTTACTGAAAACAGTGATGAAATTTTATTCTTTTTTTCTTCTCAGTTTTTTCCAATTCAACTTTTTGTTTTCACTTTCTGCGTATACAGAATCTAATTCAATTGATGAATGTCGATTCTAGCCCCGTTTGATTGTGCGCCACTAGGTCGACTGTCCTTGTAAATCGACCATCCCAGTAAGTCGATCATTCCTGTAAGCGACCATGCCGGTAGGCCGATTGTTCTTGAAGGTCGACTGCACTATAGTTTAGCATGTCTTTTTACATAAGCATTAGCATAAGCCTAAGCCTAAGCCTAAAGCCTAAGCCTAAGCCTAAGCCTAAGCCTAAGCCTAAGCCTAAGCCTAAGCCTAAGCCTAAGCCTAAGCCTAAGCCTAAGCCTAAGCCTAAGCCTAAGCCTAAGCCTAAGCCTAAGCCTAAGTCTAAGCCTAAGTCTAAGCCTAAGCCTAAGCCTAAGCCTAAGCCTAAGCCTAAGCCTAAGCCTAAGCCTAAGCCTAAGCCTAAGCCTAAGCCTAAGCCTAAGCCTAAGTCTAAGCCCTGCAAGCAATCTGATCTCGTAAATTTGGATTATTAGACTGTCGTGGACTTTGGGCTTTCGTGGGCCACTCGACCTACAGATATGGTTGATCTACAGGAATGGTCGACCTACTGGGAGGATACCACCCAGCCGTTGTCGGCAGCGACTGAATCTATTCTGCACAATACTTTTACATGCAGGGAATGTTTGGCCATCAGCGATTGTAGTTGTGGAAATTTTTAACTACCGGATCGGCATTGAGACTTCACATTTTACCATGAAAACGGAAAGCAATCAGTTTCTCAACTGTTTCTTTAATTCAAATACGATTAGGAAGACTTAAAACTAATTAATCCCGAATTTTAAAATATGATCACATCTGTTCAAAAAAGTTGTTGCAACTAAACGGATGAGAAGGCACAGCATATACGTAAGCCGGTTGAAGCTTATTTGTTTTGGGTTGTCGTGTGATTCATTATTTCTGCCTAGGACATTGTCAGGATATTTATTTTTTACGTTTCCTCATTATTATATCTGCCAAAATTTTAAATGGTACGTAATTAATTGGATAAATTTATAGTTTATTTTTAAACATACGCTTCCAGATCTAAAAACAGACAAAAATAATTGTTTCGAAACTGCTGTGAAATTTTTGACGTGAAGGTCGTTGATGAGGGTTTGTCGACTTTTTTTCGCGAATTTGTAGAAAATTTCAAGAGTGTGAAATAGTACTCGCTTTCTAGCTTCATTTTTTGGAAGCATTCGAAACAGGGCTGTGGCTCATAGGTACTAGTGGTTGAATCACGCTTGTGGTAGAATCTACATTTCACATGAAAACCTCTATATTGGTCGAATCAAAACAGTGGTCGAAATGGCGCGGTTTAGCGAATGATTCACCTAGGACTTTTCGATAATTGGTTCAAAAATCTTCTCCTTGAATACTTCCTAACCATAAAACTGAAAAATAACTACTAATCAATATTTTTAAAATTTCCTGCTAAACAATTTGTCGGGAGTGGAAATTTATTAGCATAGCAAGTTACTCTTGAGAATTTTTTTGTGAAGAATTTTATACAAAAATCTTTCTACAAATGACGTTGACGACAGTACATTGTATAAAAATCAGATTATTTATTTCTTGTTCATAGAGCTTAATGAACATTTCGATGTTACGCTGCAAGTGTCAGAAACATGAGAGAGGGAGACGTCTCTCAAAAAGATTGACTTCTCCCAGGATTTTCCGGTCAGGAATGCAGCAAGTCTTTATTCTCGACAGGGTTGCTGGATGGTTAACATACATGTGCAGCATAGAAATTTTGGGAACGTCATACTCAAATTTTTTCAAAAGTGCTCAAAACTCGGTTAAAATTGATCAGAATGCTGAGCTTCGTTTTTAGATGGTTCCCAGCGAGCTCGATCAGTTCGGACAAAAATTTAACTTTTCTCTGATAATCTTCAACATTTTTTCTTTATAAAATTTCTGAGTCTTTATCCGATCAGGTCTTAAAAGTGAACTGAACTATTTCAAAATCATGTTTATTTCATGAATATTGTATTTTTTTGCAACATTTATCGGGGCAAAAAATTATTTCTACATTTCATGGTAAAATGTCCAAAAAAATTTTGGGTGTGTCAGCCAGGATTCTGCTGGGGATCAGCAAGGGAGGATCCTACCAAAGGTATGTGTGGTGGTAATTCGATTCCCCTGACCTTGCTTGCATTCTCATGGAGCACTACTGTATCACTCGACTTCAAAATACGCAGGATGTATGTAAAATTTCCTACTGTAGTTCACTGATTAGAATTTTTTCCGCAGGTCAAACCAAGACAAGCTAAGAGCCAAACTTCCACGCACTTTTACCATGGAGGAACGTGTTCAAAGGGCGTACAACCGCCTTAAAGCCGCTTTAACGTATTACTTGACGTGCGCTCATTTGCATAAAAAACGCAAGCAACCTTTGCCTAGTAAGCAAGAATTGGACGACCGGTCACCAGCGACCGGAAAAAGCACTGGAACTACGCAACCGTTTGCGATCACGGTCGATGCAGCTCGTTCAACGACAACGACGACCCCAGCCGTTCAGGAAACGGCTGTGAAAGTACAGACGCCATATTGGGCTATTAGGCAGAGGCTACCCAAAACGGCCATCATCTACGAAGAGTCATTGGTGAGAGAAGTTCCATGCTTTTGGCGGTAAGAATGTCTAAGGTTAACATACAATCGAAAATCCATTCCTATACAATTTAACATTTTTTTGAAAAAATGAACTATAGTTGAAACTTTTCAAAAAATACTTTAGGTTCAAATGTAATAAAGGTTATTTAAACAAAGCGTTTACTGTAGAACTTTTGCCGCAAAAACTGTCAAAGGTCAATTGAGGCAAATCACAGATTTATAGTTCCATAGGACATATAACTTACTATAAAACAACAGAAACGCGAAGCTTTACAGTCTCATGATTTGAAAGCATTTCAGGAAATACAGAATGCAGTGAGACTGTGCCCTAACGTTATAGTAGCTGTTCTACAATCATTACAGTGCATTTTTTCAAATGACCCTCGCCTACACTAAAGTTATGAGAAAATAATAGCAGAATTGTAAAGCAGACACAAAATCGTTACAGTAAATTTGAGAAAAAAATTACCGACTTACAATGCAGAATTTTCGTTTGCATGTTTGAACATGTTTTTGCGTCTTCGAGCTTCATTAAAAAACATGGTCCATAGTTTTTGACATTGAAACGTGGTATACATATGCCAAATCTGGGACAATGGGAACATAGTTTGTATTAAAGATTACACGAACAGTATAGTCATAAAGTGTGATTTCACTGATCATTAGTTTCCAACAAGTTAATGGAAGACATTGTTTAAAGAGGAATAATTGAGTTCGAAACGGAAACAGCATTAAACTTTTATTCAAATTTTAAATTGTTTGGATCTTAAATATTTACAAAATGAATCATCAGATGTCCGAAATCAATAATTCTAGGTCATTTAATGAAGTTCAATACACTATGGATATATAAGAAATGTACTTTCGGTAATTTGCCTCCCATACTGCAACCGTTTTGATTCGATTTTTGCGCATCACATTATCGTCGAAACAATTTTCGGGGAATTACCCTGTCAACAATGAAATTGGCAAAATACAGTGAAGTTTTCGTCATTCACCAGAACTTTAAAGGTGTACGAAAAGCTTTCTTCAAAAGTGGAGTATTTTCTTGCTGATTTCTTTATATAAATTTTTCGACGTGAGTCGTGACCTAGAAGTTGCGGCAGGAAAAGGCGACAATTTTTGGATAAAATTTGGAGTAAGTTTTCTGTCACTCTCTTCTAAGCCTGTTTTTCTTGAAGTATTTGTTAATACTAACAGTGGAAAGCAAGTTCTATTTACTTTACGGTTTTTTACTGAACCACAAGACTGAAAATTTGTGTGCATACTCAACTATAGTTTGTTTTTCCTGGAATGCTCCTAAATAATAAACAAGAGCAGCAATTACTATAGAATAGTACTACAATTTTCTGATGCACTATATGCCACAAGTGACTGTAGATTTGTCAGCCATTCAACTAACTTTCTTCAGTTTCTTAATTGAAAAGTCTTGGCGTGAAAGCTTTTCCTGAACGATTTTGACGGAAGACTAATTCTTGTTCATTTTTAAATTTCGAAACATTTTATAAAAAACTGATGAAAAATTCTAATACAAAAGTTTGGGTAAAGATGTCGACAAATAGTGCTAATTTTCGTCCTATTTAAATTCACAAACCTTTAGTAAAAAATAGACTATAAAATATTGGAAACTGCGGTCCTCAAGAAATTTTTCCTTCTGTGATTGACCTCACAAAAGATAATGTTCTGCGTAGTTTTCAGTGGTTATTTTTTTATTGATTTTTTGTACTTGAAATTTTTTATTTTCTTGGCCAGCTATTATGAAAACCCGACAAACTGTTGGTTTTTCTTCAATGAAAAATAAAAAGAATATTGGTAAAAAACGATCTCTTTTCAGAGAACTTAGTCAAGAATTAGTAGATCATAATCACACATTGTACAGAAGCCAAAATCTTTTTTACTTTATGAACTGACCTACTGACTTCGAGCTACGACAAAGAACGCATTTTGAAATTTTCTAAGTTTTCAGTAGTTTCTGGTTTTGAATACTATAACTGGATTCCAAATTTTTTTAAGTAAACTTCGCGTGTTGTGATTGAAAATCTTTTGTGTGTATACAAAAAATTGAGTTTGAAAACTATTATTTGTAGTCCTTTTTTTATAAAATGCTTGTAAATTGAAAAATGAAAAAAATAAACACCCGCCCTCAAAAAGTTTTTTTTTACTTGAAAAATTGGCTAAGGTAAGTTGAGTAGGCTCACAAATTTCTAGTCGGATGCGACATATGGTTTAACAAAAAATTGTAAAAATTTGAAGCAGTACTTGCTTTCAACACTTGAAATTTACAATAATATCAAGAAAAACAGACTAATACAACAGCACCGAAAAAATTATTGACCTAGGTGAGCAGCAGTACTTTTGTTCTAAAACGCAACAAATTTGGCATCGATCGATAGATCTCAATAAGATCATTTCAAAAACATGATTTAAAGGGGCGTATGTTCATTTTTGACATTGTCAAAGATGTTTGAATTTGGTCACAATTTGATTTTTCGCCATATTTTCGATGTTGTTGTTGTATTCTTCGACGTGCCTGACTTCTTCCAGGCTCCGAACATTGGTCGTCGGCCGAAGCCGAACCGTCTCGACCACTCCAACAGCAGCACCACAACCGCCACTGCTTACAAATCTATCGATTCTTATAAAATCGGTAGACCTTGTTTGCCTCCGTTAGAGCGCCGTTCTTGTTCGTTGAAAAGCAATCGCGCTTCGATATCCACGATCACCAGCGATCCTCGAACTTCGGTTTGCAGTTTGGACGCTTATAAAATTATAAATAATGGCGGCGGTAGTAGCCGCCGGACGTCAGGCTACAGTACCGGCCGAAGTTCAGAAATGGACGTTTGCCTCAACGGCGATAGTGGTAAAGTCGTTTTCGAAGAGTTGGACGGCTATAAACAATTGGTCGATCCGCGTAAATTACAAAATCACGAATATGCAAATTTGAAAGGACAAGAAGTGTAAATTGCGATTTTTGCCCATCGACGAAAGTTTAAACTGGA
The DNA here is from genome assembly GCA_963922205.1 of Romanomermis culicivorax. Classification (NCBI taxonomy): domain Eukaryota; kingdom Metazoa; phylum Nematoda; class Enoplea; order Mermithida; family Mermithidae; genus Romanomermis; species Romanomermis culicivorax. The sequence continues at coordinate 289,013 of CAWUHX010000285.1, forward strand.
TTTACTTAGCCATGCTCATACGTTTGAGAAGACTGATACATAGAGTTTCTAGACCTTTGCGTGTATTTCTGTTGTCATGTTTGTATTGTTATGTATGGAAAATTTGACATATCACTTGCAGATCAGTCTTTTGTATTTTACATTTTGTGAAACTGTGAACTGTGACAACACGGTCGACAAAGTCTGACCTGATGCTAGTCCTGAAGATACATTGAAAGCTATTACAAAGAAACTGCAAAAAGCTGCACAATTGTAACCGTTATTCTAAAGAAAAGAAAAGAAAAGAAAAGAAAAGAAAAGAAAAGAAAAGAAAAGAAAAGAAAAGAAAAGAAAAGAAAAGAAAAGAAAAGAAAAGAAAAGAAAAGAAAAGAAAAGAAAAGAAAAGAAAAGAAAAGAAAAGAAAAGAAAAGAAAAGAAAAGAAAAGAAAAGAAAAGAAAAGAAAAGAAAAGAAAAGAAAAGAAAAGAAAAGAAAAGAAAAGAAAAGAAAAGAAAAGAAAAGAAAAGAAAAGAAAAGAAAAGAAAAGAAAAGAAAAGAAAAGAAAAGAAAAGAAAAGAAAAGAAAAGAAAAGAAAAGAAAAGAAAAGAAAAGAAAAGAAAAGAAAAGAAAAGAAAAGAAAAGAAAAGAAAAGAAAAGAAAAGAAAAGAAAAGAAAAGGAAAGAAAAGAAATCAAAAGAAAAGAAAAGAAAAGAAAAGAAAAGAAAAGAAAAGAAAAGAAAAGAAAAGAAAAGAAAAGAAAAGAAAAGAAAAGAAAAGAAAAGAAAAGAAAAGAAAAGAAAAGAAAAGAAAAGAAAAGAAAAGAAAAGAAAAGAAAAGAAAAGAAAAGAAAAGAAAAGAAAAGAAAAGAAAAGAAAAGAAAAGAAAAGAAAAGAAAAGAAAAGAAAAGAAAAGAAAAGAAAAGAAAAGAAAAGAAAAGAAAAGAAAAGAAAAGAAAAGAAAAGAAAAGAAAAGAAAAGAAAAGAAAAGAAAAGAAAAGAAAAGAAAAGAAAAGAAAAGAAAAGAAAAGAAAAGAAAAGAAACGAAAACGAAGAAGATCTAAACGAAATCAGAGAAATTGTCAATATTCGACTATGCTTTGAAGTAAGTTGACCGAAGGAAAATGCCATTATGCGTACTTGTTGACCCAGTTCCAATGCGTGCCAACTCCACTCTCATAATCCAGTAAAATTTCCGGAAAGTGCGAAATTCTCTTTGCTATCCGCCCATTACCTTTCTTTATTATGATGTCTTCTGTACATAATGGGTCCATTTTGAAAAATCGAAATTTGATGCTCACGCTGCCAATATGTGGTGTAAGAAAACTTTATAGTGATGATGATGATGTAGCAGCAAATTGAATATTTCCATATAGCCAACAACTAAAGTATATCCGGCGACCGTTTAACCCTTTTTTCGAAAGAGAATATTTTCATTCCATAGTAGCATTACGCATGATATTAAATGTTTACCCAATTTTTGGGTTAAATTGCGCTGTTTTCTTGTTTATTGAAAAAGAAGAATGGTGTTCCAGCTGTAATAGCCGCAGACAGTACGGTAGTGGGTTCATCGAATTCATGTCACCAAAACCCACGTAGTTGTAGTATTATTTGTTCTGATTTGCACATTTCGTGATGGGGTTGACTGTTTTACAATACCCTTGCTTTGATAAGTCGTAGCGTGTTAGGGTGTTTCATCACTAATAGTAATATTGGTAGTAGTAGTAATAATAGTATCAGTAGCAATTTAAGAATTTTTTTCCCATTTATTCTCAAAACGAACAAGCAAATATCGCTAAGGAGCTGTATTCTAGCAAAACTTCACTCCAGTTGGTTTCAGTGGGTATCCATATTGAACTAATATACCTTATATTATGGGTACTGAATGCACCTTCCAGGTCTCACATCCATTTGTGTACATCATCAACCAATATCGTTGGCGGTAAATTACCGCAAATGATATTTTAGCCTGTTATACTAAGGGCAGATATATCGAAATAGTGTTTCTTGGGAACACTGTTATTTGGGCGGAGCAACTATCCAGATCTTGATTACATAGATCTGGGCTGAGCAACCGACCCCTAAGCTGACACCTTTTTTCAGGTAGACGCTTTGAGCAACTGAATGTTCAGAAGTTTCTCTATAGATTGTGTCCTTGTTCCCCGAACGTGCCTTTTCCCCCAATATTCCATTTCCCCGAATGTTCCGATTCTTCGAAAATCCCCATTTCCCGAACGTCCTGATTTCCTGAATACTAGGGATGGGACAGACCTACGTCATATCCGGATTTGGATCTAAGAAACTGCAATCGTCAGATCGGATCCGCATTATGAACAGCGGATCTGACCGGATCCGGATCTTTTATATAGCATATATAAATGAATGATATGTTTAATTTTTGAAAATCAAGTATGTTTAATTTTTGAAAATCAAGTTGCACAAATTCATATTTCTTAGCAGTTTAAGAGTTATTAATGATTGGAATGAGAAGCAAATTGAAGCAAGAGTTCAAAATCTTTAGACTAGGCATTTTTGGAAGCTTCTATCTGCACCGTGCAAAAATGACTGAAGGGATTCTGCAATGGAGAAGTTTTTCCTGTTAAAAATAAACACAAATTTTTAATACTTTCGGTTCGGATTTTCAGTCGGAAAATGATTGTTTTAAATAAGTATGTTGTATGGCAACATACAACATTCCACCTTAGTGTTGATGATTCAGCCAATTCACGGGTTCCGAACTCGGCCGTTTTTCATGAGCCCTGGTCGGGATAGTCACACCTACCCCGACATTGGCCAGTGGTGGAATGCTCCGGCGCCACCCAGGAAGCCCTTTAACATGTAAAGAAAATCAATGATTCCATGTTCATTGCAAGAGGCAAATTCTCATAAGATAAAAACTCTCACATATCATTCGATGATTCTTGAAAAAAATCTTGAAATGATTGAAAAGATGGTCATCAAGAACTCTGTATCATAAGGGAAAAATTTATTGAATGAAAGAGCCTTCCATTTTGTATAAAAGTTTGGCTGCCATATTGCAGCATCGATCATTTCGGAATGAATCGAGTATAGTGTAAATGTTGAAGTTTTAATTCTTGTCAAAAAATAAATTACTAAGATATTGTTGTTAACTTTGTTACTCGACGTAAAATTATTGTCAAGCGACATTTATTCTCATGAAGCATCGGAAATCGCAATTACTGAAATGTGAAAGTGTGGCGACTCCCACTTTTCCATCTTCATGGAATTTTTTTATCGCGATAAACATAAAATTGTTGATTTAGCTCACACTCTTTATTTAATAAAATTATTTTCCGACTGAAAATCCGAACCGAAAGTATTGAAAACTTATATTTATTTGGAACAGGAAAAACTTCTTCAGTGCAGAATTTTTCAAGTCATTCCTGCACGAGGCAGATATAAGCTTGCGCAAAGAATAGTTTAAAGATTTTGAGCTCTTGCTTCAATTTACTTCCCAGTTCAACCATTAATAACTCCTGAACTGCGAAGAAAAATGAATTCGTACAAATTGATTTTGAAGTTAAACGTGTCTACTCGATATAGCCATATATAGGATCCGGATTCGATCTGAACCTGGTCGGATCTGCTGTTTAGGATCAGGATAGGATCCGACGATTGCAGTTTTCTAGATCCAGATCTGGATCACAGGTGGATCCGTCCCATCCCTAATATTCGGAGAATCGGGACGTTCGGAGACTAGAGATAAATGCATCGTTTGAGGAAACGGGAATTTCTTTGATTATTCGGGGAATCGGAACCTTGGAGGGATAGAGATTTTCGGACAACCGGGACATTAGGGGAGAAGGGACGTTCGGGTAATAAGGACAATCGTAATAAACCTTTTCTATTTTGCTATCAACGTTTGTGTTGACGTGTGAAGAGCAGCAGTGTCATATTCTGTCCAGCTTACTGTGTAGTCCCGACCTAATTTGATTAATTTCCTTCCAAGCAGAATTCTTAGGCAATCGCTGCCCTTTAATCATGTATGTTTTTTATAGAAGGATTTCACGTATAGCGGAGTGTTGCTCTCTACAGGACATGTAATTCAGAAAATTACGAAGATTTGAGATAATACTTCATTTACCGTTCATTTTTCGGAGGCGTGTTGAGAAAGACAAATCATAGTTCTAAGAATTACAAATTCTATAGAAAAAATGTGGAATATTCGACATTGAAAAAAACGAGGTTATAGAGCACGTCAATGTAGTTCAGGTTGTACAGTAAACAGCAAGCAACTATAGTCGATAGACTGTTTGATATGAACGATTGTCAAACATTGCTGTTCGAATCGCACAGTTCCCGCATAAATTCAGTAGATTCTTTTAGCCTAGCCTTATCCATGGCGGAAAAAAATCACGTTGGCCAATTTTTTTTACCGATTGTTAATCGACAACATTATCTCGATAAAATTTTTTAATATATATTTCCTGGCTAGATTTATGTATCATAACTGACGCTGTCGGTCAGTATTCAGCTCCTCCTAATTTTTATAGAATTTTCTGCGAAGCAATAGGAAATGTGTTTTCTTTTATAGATAAATAACTATTGGATAACTAATTATCCTCCGTTGGAGTAAACAGCTTTACGAATATGAATCTCAAGTTACCTCAAATTATTCTTATCCTCCAGGAATTCTACAGTAAGTTGACTCTCGAAGTTAAGATTCGAGACGAAATATAAAAATACGCAAAATTTCTCTTTGATATACCCACCTTTGTGTGACTCAGAGGTTGAATGAAAACTTTTACTATTGGAGATGGTCAACAATATCAACTTATTATCTGATTATGGATTCTTCACTCTCTGAATCTCGTCTAAAAGTAAACGGTCTATATTCGATATCATGGGAATTCTACATAATTTTCGGGTGCAAATTGGAGTTATTGTTGTGACCTGGAAAAGTTGGAGTTCACCTACTCAAAATTTTTCGCTATCGCACGTTTGCCTCATAGTGCATCTTTGAGCTTAAATTTATATATTCATATCTGTGGATCAACACTTGATGCTAATTATTGTATATATAAAAGTCATTTTCGACGTAAAACGTCATTTATACTTGCCTTTTCCGACGGAACGGAACGAATTGGAATGCTATCGATGGAACATAACCGAACGGAAGGGAAATTTTTGTTCCGTTCGATTGAGTTTGAAGGTACTGTCGGTCGTGCAAGATTGCAGTTATCCTTTCCGACCGGAAGTGGATTTTCAGGCTGAACCTTTCAAGCTATTGATGATCGGTTCCGTTCCGTCGGAAAAGGCAAATATGACCATTAAATGACCCTTAATGCTTAAAGTGAAAAATACCAGTTCAACTACAGTTCGAAAAAATTTTCGATGACCAGGCGAATATAAGGGTTCCATTTGATAATGTAATTAAAGCAGCAACTATTTTTATTTGGTACCCGGAGCAGAAACTTGGAATAGGATAAAATTTTTTTTCAAATTCTTCCACAGAATAATCAACAAATGGAGCAGGATGCGGAATGATCCTCTGATCAAAAATAGGTCGTTTTACATTATTCTTAACCTTTGTGTGACTTTTTATCAAAATCGCAAAAACTCATTATCAGTTTTGAATCGACTCACGATAGTATTATCGTAACCTGTGTGACAACATCGTTGATCACTTTTCATGTTGTATAGCAACAAGGCACAATATGGTGGAAATTTTTAAAAAATTCAACAAGTAAAAAATAGATGAATCAAAATTAAGAAAATTTTCAATAAGGCCAAGAGAAACGTACAAAATATGCATTAATATGCATTAAAAAACAAAGGAAGTATAAAAAATGAAATATGGACACGAATATCATAAGAGTCAATAGAAAAAAGTGAAACGTAAAAACATCATAAGAATGGAACAAAAAACAAAACAAAGGAAAGTAGAAAGTATGAGAGGAACCCAAATATGTTTGCTTTGATGAAATGATGCTTTGACCAAAGCGACATGAATCCAGTACCTAACTTTCCGAACGTCTCAAGAAGAACCAATGCAACTTTCCTTGTTTTGTTTATTTGTTTCATTCTAATTCCTTCTCTATTTACTTTCTACGTTTCAATTATTCGTTTCTCTCGATTTTGATGGCATTTGCTTCCATTATGTATCATATTTTTTGTACATACAGTGCGGCGTATATAATTCAATTTTCCTAAAAAATTGGTCAACTTTGAATTAAGTTTATTCAATGAATACTTAACCGATTACGATATGCTTAGGATCATTCGGTAGCCTATTCATATTCCTAAAAAGTTTTGTACACTGTTGGCAAGTTTGTCGCATGAATTTTCATCAAACAACAGAGAACTGCGATGCAACATTTTTATTTTTTGGGAGCAATTTTCAACTATTAATGACATTTTCCTAAAATCTTTCCCATAAAATTTAAGTCTTTAATTCACTGACTTCAATTAGTTTTTTATGATTTCGGTAATTCAAAAAATATGATCGAATCTTAAAAGTTGAAGGGAATAATACGTTCAATTTCGCAAAACCTAAAACTTCAACTTTCTGATTTTTCTACTCCACATAGGGATTTACTTACAATACATTCACCATAATGGGAATTTTTTAATCATGATTGAAATATCACAAATCACAACCATCAGAATCGGGTTATGCCCCTTTTTGCTTTGATACAGAAAGACGTCTATGCATTGAAAATGCCAATTGTAAGAGCAATCATCCTTGGTTTTGGAGGTTTTGGAATATCAGCTGTATTTCATTCAATTTTTACCTGCAATTATAATTTTGCATATTGAAAACAGCATAAAAAACTAACTAGGTTTTTAAAGTCAGAAGTATAAATTCCGAAGAACAAATTTTCAAAAAACGTCAAAATTGCACACAAAAAGATAAAAAAAGTTAAATCGTAGTTCTCTGTTATTTAATATAGAACCGTAAAACAAATTCGCCAACAATTCACACTACTTTGTAAGAAAAGAAATAAGTTACCGAATGATACCAAGCATTTTGTGATCGATTGAGTATTCCTTGAATAAACTTGATTCAAAATTCATCAATTTTTCCGAAAAATCGAACTTTACAAAGTGCATCGAAACCTTTCAGCGGTACTGCACTTCGTTTGATTTAACTTTTTTAGTTTGCTCGTTTGATTCTTCATAAATTTTTTACCTGCTTTTATTTCTATGAATTTCCAACTTTGTTGAGTTAGTTTTAATGACAGAAAGCGTGATCGACGAAGTTGTCATTTATGGTGTGGTGATTCCATCCTGAACCGCTTCAAAACTTATAACAGTGTTTTTGACCAAAAGCGGAAACACATTGTAAAGATGCATTTTTGATTGATAAAGATCAAATCAAAATTTTTCCTTCATATGTTCAATTCTTTACTCTATGAAAAACCGCTCCATATCCAAAAGAATTTACTCTGTTGTGGTTCACCAAGATCCAAGAATTTTCGATTTTCTAAATAATCATCTGAAACAGTAGAAAACGGTTTGAAAATTTTTCACTAACAAACGGAGTGTAAGAAGTTCAATGTGAGCAAAAAAAGTGACGATGCTGGGTAAGAGGATCAAGGAATTCATGTAAAGTCACTTGTATTTTTTCGGAGTGAAGCAAGGCACTGTTTCGAAAGTTATTACTCTCCGGGAACACTCACTTTTTTCTTTTGTTTCGAATGTTTGCATTTCGGGTTTCCTTCTTTTACCAAATTTTAGATATATTTTGCTCGAAACCTCCGCTTTTGGACAATAAACCGTGTCAACCGTCCGACCAACGCTGGTATCCACATCCCTTCGACCGTCGGAAATACTATTTTTGTGAAATTAGCCTGAGGTGAGTACAGCCTGAATCCACTTCTGCTACTGATTTTTGATTTTTCAACAATTTACAAATGATGCAAATAGCAGCATGTGATGAATACTTTTCTCGGCCTTTTCTAGCAAATACCTGATTGGATTGTGTCAAAGTTTCAACGGTATGCCAAAAATTTTCGATTCCGCGCGACAAATGTGCGTGGATGATCGACTGTATCAACCGACAATGAATGCTCAGATAAGAGCGAGGCAGAAAAGTGAGAATATTATTGAATAATCGGCTCGAGAATACAATGACACGACAGGCATCAATAACTGAGAGGCACGAATCCTATTAATGTTAACATTAAATTAAAAATCCAAAAGATAGAATGAGTGCATTATAGTCCGTTTTTCTTGAAATGCTTCTTAATAATGAGAGTGGAAAGCAAGCAGTATGTCTTTTTTTCACGATTTGCTAACAAACAATATGTCGCATAGGACTGAAAATTTGTGGGCATACTGACCTAATCTCTAAATATTTTTCTGTGAAAAATTTTATAGTAATAGCTCCGAGTAAAATGATTTTGACGATAGTACTGATTTTTGTCACTTTTCTACTTGGAAACATTTTATAAAGAACAGACTACATATGAGATTTCTGAGAGATTCAGAATTAGATATTTAAGAATGAGATATTTTAGCACACACTGTGCTACATCAACTAGCACTTTTGCATCAACTTTCCACAAGGGCAGACACCAAGAGCTCCGAAAATGGTACACAAATCGGACTGAAATTTTAACACAATATGTTGGTAATTAGTGCCTAGAGCAGAAAAATATTCTATAGGAAGATGCCCAAAGATGGCTCCAAATTACTTTTTCGCCTTTTTCCACCTTTTTGGACACTTTAAAATATGCTCATAGCGTAAAAAGTATAAAATACGAGATAAGAAAAATTAGGGAGTCCCATGTGAGCGATTCCCAAGTAAGCGATTCCCAAGTAAGCGATTCCCAAGTGAGTGATTCTCAAGTGAGCGATTCCCAAGTGAGCGATTCTCATATGGGTGATTCCCAATTGGACGAATTTCCAAGTGAGCGAATTCCCAAGTGAGCGATTCCTAAGTGGGCGATTCCCAATTGAGCGAATTCCTAATGAACGAATTCCCAAGTGAGCGAATGCCCAAGTGAGCGAATTCCCAATTGGGCGATTCCAAACGAGCAATGGAGAATGTAGTAACACTTTCGTCATATTTTCCTTCTTTACCTTATATGTTTTTTTGCATGTATTTTTTCTTTGTTTTTTTTATTTGTATTGTTAATGTTTTCGATTATGTATGTTTTTACGTTTTCATCTTTTGTCTCTGCTTTCTTTTACTTTCGTTTTCTTTTCATCTACTTTTTCTTTTTTGCTCATGAAACAACAAATTACAAGTTCTTATTTCTAATAAGCATAGTCTCGCGTATAGTTCTTATACAATTCGGCACGCTCTATTTTCTACATATTTTTATCTTTTGTGATTTTTCTTCATTATTTTTCATCCTAGTTTTTGCTTTCAATCTCTCCTGATTTTTTCTTTTTTGTTCTTTTTTCACATTTTTCTTTCTTTCTTGCTTTCTCTATGTTGCTTCTTCTTTCTTGTCGCTGTTTTCGTGTTTTCTGTCTTTTTTAATGTTTTCCACTTATTTTCACTTATTCTTAGAGTCTTCATTTTTGTTGAAGTTTCCTTTGTCTCGATGTTTTGTTTGTTTCAGCATACAACGACATAAGACTCAAGCATGTAGAACTGTACTAGAATTATACAGGAGATTACGGTTATTTAAAATGACAACTTGTAATGTTTTGTTTCATGAGCAAAAAAGTAGATGACAAGAAAAACGAAAAGGAAAGAAAGCATAGACAAAAGATGAAAACGTTAAAACATACATAAACGAAAGCATTAAAAATACACCAAGAAAGCGAAAGAAAAAAGAAATATATACAAAGAACAATGTCGGATAAAGAAGCAAAATATGAAGAAAATGTTATTACATCCACGATCGCTCATTTGGAATCGCCCAATTGGTAATTCGCTCACTTAAGAATTCGCTCAATTGGGAATCGCTTACATGAGAATCGCTCAAATGTGAATTCGCTTAATTGGGAATTCGCTCACTTGGGAATTCGCTCACTTGGGAATCGCCCATTTGGGAATCGCTCATTTGGGAATCGCTCACTTGGGAATACACCATTTTTGGGCATGATTAATTTTTGGCTTGTCATAATTGAACTTCTCAGAAACTGCGTTCATAAAATCTCCATACAATATAATAAAATTTAGAATTAGAAACTGTTCAATGGCTTCCCACCCCGATTTTCAGATATTTTATTTTTTCTCATCTTCGTGTTTTTCAAATTGTCAATTATTGCATACCCGTGATGTATTCCAGTAATCAGAATTTCTATAACAAATAAAATTATTGTATATCTGTGAGTAATAATCGAAAAAAATTGTATCCGAAAGTCGCAAAATTAAGGAAATTTCGGAACCCGTTCGTTTAATATTACAAAATTGTAATTAAAATTTTGCAAGAACCTCATGCGCCAATTATTTCTCTTTAGTTTTCCGAAACCTATTCTGAATTTCTGAATCCATAATATATGTAAATCATGCTCCTCAATACAACTCTCCACTTTTCTGTAAATTCTACCTTTGACTCCTGAAACAAGTGATTTCAATGACTCTAAACCAGGGTTTTTTTCCGCACAGTGCGGAATTTTTTTGGGCTGTGCGGAAAAATTTTTGGGCATTTTCCGCACAGAACGAAAATTTTTTTGGGCGTTTCTACTGCTGGCATTGATGAAAAGGTGCATTTTGGTGCAATTTAGATGGTCAAAATCTCAAATTTTTTCGGCGCTCCGCGCCGGCAAAGAAAATAATTTATGATATTAACTAAAATTTAGCTGAAGCGCAGCCAAAAAGAAGTTTACTTTGATTTCTCGGTTGTCCCTAATTGTTTCCATCAATCTTATATGTCTCTGCTACAGTGAGTAAAACTCGTCACTTTGTAGTGTGAATTGGAATTTTCATACGAATTTGCTAATATTTTTCCCACATTTCCCCACACATTTATTTAATACCATCATTTTTCTAGGAAAAATCTAAACCGAAAGTATTACAAATTATCTGTAGAATACATTTTCCAACATTTCAGTAGCTCCTTTGTTCAAAAATTTTCTGGTGTGACCCATCGGAAGTTAAGTGTGCATGGTTTTCATGATTTGAAGTTCCTCATCCCATTCATCAATTAGTAATCTTCAGTATTAGGTTTGGATTTTGTTGAAAATTGAGATTTAATATTGATCTTCATGAATTCTTTCTCTCACTTGAAGTTTTCTGAACTTTGTGAACACAAATTTTGTCATTGGGAAACTACACGATTTTCGACTGAAAATGCAAACCTTTTATTTTAGAGATAAAGGTTGAAAAGGCTTATTTTCCAGCATTCTAGAATATCAAAATGTAGAAATTGAATCAATTGGAAAATCAATTGAAATCTATAAATCTTCAGCTCTAATCATGCAAATGACAGCAGCAACTATTAATTTTGCTCAATTTATCTAAAATAATGTTTTTGAGCTAGAAAAACAGATACTTTCCATTATTTTCTTAGCAATCTATAATTTTCGCTCATTTCACACATTTTTCAAATGATTTAAATTTCGAACGGAAAAAATTTTCGTGTGCGGAAAAAATTTTGGGTCATTTCCGCACGGTGCGGATGAAGGCGTGCGGGAAAAAACCCTGCTCTAAACCCCCAAAAAAGATTGTTGTATGTCAATTTGTGAATTTTTTAGCCATAAAACCATCCAGATCTGGCAACTTTTGCGACAACGACAACGACTGCATCGACGGCATGTTCTGTAAAAACAGCAAGTGTCAATGCGCCCTCGGTTACGTAGGAGTCAATTCTTTGTGCATCAAACGTAATTTCCCGATTTTTCGTCGGAAGAGAATTGATTTACAAAAAATCACTTTTCATTTCAGTGTCAGCAATTTGTCCCAAAAGTCATTATTATGCAGACAAAAGTTCTGGTAAACCGAGGTTATGTATCAGCGATTCACATTGTCCATCGGAATTTCAATGCAAATTGCATTCCAAAGCGGAAGATATAAGCTTTTGTTGTTACGAAAAGCTGCAGGATGGTAAGCATTTGCAAATATGATATCCAAGCATGAATGGGCCGAATTATCCCACTGTCTTTTTTAGGATACTGTAATTTCTTACACAGCGCCTTACTGATGAAATTTTCACTCAAAAATTGTTTAACGTTAGTTAAATATGCCCACATTTCACGATCCATGTGAAGATTAGTTTGACAAAATATAAAAATAGCATGTTTTTCGTGAAATGTTTCTAAATAATAAAAATGGTAAGCAGGCCTTTCAATTTTTTACTTCCCTCTGAAAAAATGTCACGCAAGGTACTTTGTGGGTATGTAAAACCTTTGAGAAAGCTAGTTTAACGACAGCACCAATTTTTCGGATTTTAAAAAATCTGATTTAAAAATAGTACTTGTTTCTCTGCTTTATTATTTAGAAACATTCTAATAGAACAGATAATAATTAATTACGCACTTTCATCATTGTCCACTGCAAATACAGTTTTAAGTCACGTAAAGACATGAAATTATGGGAACTTTGCATAATTCATACTGAAACCTTATGAGGCATGGTCTGTCACTTGTCTGTTTTCAGTTTTATCCTTGGACGTCAAATATAAGCTTTTAGGAGCCAGAACATTAAGACACCAATTACTTTTTAAGTAGGAGACCTTGAGTTATGGAGGCTCGTACTCAAAATATTAAAGTATTTTTGCATTTTGTTTCGAGGGTCGAAAAATGATTCAAAACTTTTTTTTGCTTCAAAATTTGATATAAATTTTTATTTAGGGGATGATGTGCCAAAAAATCGACATGTTTGCTCAAAGATGTTAATTTTTCATCAAAAAATTGATATTATGCGCGGTTTTATACCACGGAGCCCCGTGCTCTGGTCCAGGAATAGCCATATAATTAGCGGCTCTTGGGGATACTCCCTGTATGGTATACTAATGGCACCCATCTCAATTACATGTATCAAACTGAACGGATTCTTTGCCTTTATATTGTATACATACAAAAAAGAGTTCGAAAACTAACTCTTTCGGGCCTTTGGTTTGTAGTGGTATAAATGGTAGCAGTACCCTGTGACCATACATGCACATGGGGCGGGTAGGCTGAAGGGTCCGGACGCTCAGCAGATTTTGATTGACCCTCAGCAGATTCGACCCCCAACATTGATCAAGAAGATGATGAAGGAAAATGGGAACAAAAGAGGAGAAAGACGTCATAATTTTGCCGTCATTTAACGATTTTTCTGAACAAATCATACATTCCAAAACTCTCATAAGTGCTGACCATGCAAAAAGTTTCACATATTTGACTAATATAGATGGAAGAATTTGCTGCTTGTATGTCAGAAAATCTTTCTTTTGGTTATCAAGAAAGAAAAAGATTCTATCCCAGCCCCTGTACTGGCTGACCCCCCGCAAAATTTCCATGTTGTGCATGTATGCTTGTTTAGCCGAAGATAGTTTTTGCTTTGCATTTTTATTTTCTATAGCTTATTTTTTCCAAATGAGCTTCGGCGCGCAGATAGATGTTCATGCAAATAGTAAGCAACCTGCGTATACGGGCATTTCTTTCTCTCGAGTTGACTGCAGAAGTGAAACGAAAAAACTGAGAAATAGGTTTTGGCCTTCGATGCTGGTTCGTAGTATGCTCACGATTCCTGCGGATTATTTTGCTTTCCGAAGCTCATTTGAAAATGAAAAGACTATAGAAATTCTTCAGGAAAAAACGGATCATAGAATGAGTCACTTTTAAACTGACGTTTATCGGTGGACGTTTTTCACTAAACTCGCATTGAAGCACAAGAGAATCGCTTTTCCTGATGTTCTTGTCTGAGATCTGGATTTTTGATTTTTGTCTGGAAAATGAAAGCAAGTGAAAAAACACCGATCGGAATTTTGGACATTGATGGCTTTTAATTACATCTCCAAAAGAGCAGTCATGTTGAAACATTTGTCCGCTCATCTGATGGCTCGAGGTCTTGAATTTCCCTGAAGCTTCGAAAAGATACCGATCCAGTTGCAGATGCATGCACATAGATTGATTAGGATTAGTTTATTTTCTAGAGGATATGTGCGGATCAACCAACGTTATGATACAAGACAATAGACCTGTTCAATGCTCGTTGACCAATCATTGCCCGGAAAATTTCGCCTGTTCGTACAACGAGAAATTTGGAGCCAGTTATTGTTGTCAAATGACGCCCAAAATCACGACGATCGATAATCGAAGGTTCAACAAGGGAGAAAAGGAGCTCGATTATAAATTCAGTAACAACAGAAGTAAGTCAGAAGTGGTCGCCAAAGTCTTTGAGTCTCTGTTCTAAAAGAGCATCAGGGAATTTAGAATTTTCGACAATAATCCGTTTTTGTTTTCCAACTTTTTCCGAGCTCTAAATTAAAATTAAATTTCGCATAACTGTAAATAGTAATTTTCTTTGAAATTACTCACAGTGTCACTCAGACAAATAAAATGTATAAAATATGTAGTAGCCAGTATTTCACGGCAGTGCATGTTTCACAGTGAAAATGATCATACAAGCCAACGAAGCATGCGGTCGCAGTCGAGAACCGTGGTTCTACGAAAATTTCCCCATGATGTGTCGACCGAATATGCCAACTCTGTGCCCTGCGGGATACGGCTGTCTGGCCAAGTCGGGATCAAATTTGCATTTTTGCTGTAAAAATGATCGATATGCCAAACAGAAGGAAGACAACGATGAACTAAACCGCGGTGAGTCAAAGTCAATACATGAATCCGTTAACTCAAAAGACACCCTGATAACTGGATTTTCAGAAAAGTGATTAGAGCTATCTGTAACTAGAATTTACGGAATACGTGAAGGGCCCCTTGATTTTTTCATCTCAATTTGAAAAATGTGTTCAAAGGTACTCATGACATATTAAAAATTGCACACAATGAATCAAATTTTGTTCCGCAATATTCAAGATTGGGATGGAAAAATGATGTTAAAATCGCACACGTGAGATTTAACACCAGAGAAATCATCTTGGTTAGAAAAAACTAATCAAGTGGCATCATGATTACAAAGGAAAGTATTCAAGTTGCAGCTTGATTACAAAAAATTGCTCCGCCTTTCCTTGTCCATGCAAAGTTTTTAAACTAACCAAAAACGTCTTGCTCCGCCTCCTATGCTTATATGTATGTAGCGGAACATTTCAGGTCAATATCTAAGCTCAGGGCATGCTTGATGAGGGTGCCCTTGATTTTTACGAGGATTGTGTTGTAGGGGGGAGAGGTTATTTCGCACGGGAGGTTTTTCATCACAAATGTTTTTATTTTTTGAAATTTCTCAGAAAGATGTCAAATATCCTTGTTTTTTATCTAAAATGCGGTAATGTCGGAAAATAATCCAAAATTTTCCTTTCGTCAGTTGTTGTATTGTCATTCTCTAGCTGCTCAGGAACCTAACAAAAAACGATAAAAATTAGATTTTTTTTGAAAAATAAATATCTTCATCGGATTCCCCTTGAAAAATAACCCCCCTTTGATGCTGTCACCACAAAAGTCGCGGCGCCTTCATTCAGCGTACCCTGACCTCAGAAGTCCGCTTTTAAATTTCCGTTACATATATATAAACATAGGGCAGCGCCTTTCGTTAGGTTCAAAAATTTTCATGGACATTAGTAGGCGAAACATAATATTGATCGCCGAACGTGCTCGGTTCTGATTGGTCAGCGATCTCGATTTTTCAATCTTCATTTCAAGAAAGTGATCATGATGAAAATAATCAAGATGGTTGTTTTTTTGTAATCAAGATGATTTTTCGAGTGCTAAATCTTGAAATCGAGTATTCGATTTTAATTTGATTTTCCCGTCGCAATCTCGAATATTGTGATTCAAAACTTGATTTATGGTGCGCAATTTCTTAGTGGTTCATGAGAAATTTCGAACACGTTTTTCAAGTATTACATTCGTTTTTTAAGTACAAAGAAAAAATCAAGTGGGACTTTTTGGTTAAAAAAATCCATTGTTTTTGATCTTATGTTTGAGACCCAGTAAACTTCGTACTTGTAATCACACAGTCACCTGATTTATAAGTATTCCAAAGACATCGAGACTCTAGCAGCAACTTACAGTATCTCAAGATATGTTTTCTGATCGGTGTGACAGTAATTATGTGGTCGGTAATTTTGATAGTTGGGCATGTAAGTTAATCATAATTCATATCCTTTCTTCCATATTTGAAAACTGCTTTTTATAGAGCATTGCCCGTCGGGCTATATGACTGTGGACAACGTAGTCGGTTCTTCCACGTCTTGCTCCGACGAACCGTGGGAACCGAATCAGTGTCCACGCGGCGCCCGTTGCTTATTTATAGGATCGAAGAACCGAAACCAATGTTGCAGCTATAATTACGACAAACGATTGGAAAATATGCACAGTAACTGGGCGAATGTGGCTTACCAGACACCATGTAAGATTTTCCGATGCATAGAATATGAGCCGAACAAATTTTTTCAGTTGTATTTCAGCCGATGCAGGATTTTGTGCTTCCGGCCAAATCATGTTGAAACAAGTGACTGATCAACAGCCTGTTTATTGTATACCAGAGGATCAAAAGTCGTGCCCTACTGGTTATTTTTGTCAAATTTCACTAGTTATTCATAGATTCGTTTGTTGTGGAGTCTCTGCAGGTCAGTCATGTGACATTTTGCAACAATGCACAATCCGTACCCAACTTTTCCAGGTTGTCCAAACTCCAAAATCGCCTACCTCAGCCCTCATACTAACCTACCTAAGAAATGTACTTTAAACGATGCGTCCAACCAATGCCCTATTGGTTTCGATTGTCAAAAAATCTCTGGTAGATCTTCGACGATGATTTGTTGTTCGTCATTAGGAAAAGACGAACAAGCAGTGTCGAAAAATTCGGCAATCAATAGAGAATCGTCGACGTTTGTTGAGGAAAACAAGGACAAAATCTGCCCCGTCGGTGACCCGGTAACTTCGACCGACAGGAATGGTTATAAGGCGTGCGAAGTTGGTGCAGATAACTGCCCTTACGGATATACGTGCTTCCCATCGGTGAAAGGCGAAGTTTGCTGTCCGGATGCAGGTATGTGACCACACATCAACAGTGGTGGAGGTCAACTAGCAAGACTTTGACTATTTGTAACTCCGCCAAAAATAAAGATACACTACTTTAAAGAAATTTTTTGATAAGATCTCAACGAGGTCTATGGAATGATAGCAAGTTTGTTGTGGTTCGAAAGAAAAAACCTTGCTCATTTTGAAAAGTCCTTATTTGGGTGTCGCGGTCTGTAGAAAAAAACAATATGCCAGTATCTCAGTATGCGAAAACAGGAGAATGTGATCTTATTTACTGGTACATTATCTCTTCGACGCAGTAACTTTTTGTAAATCATAGATTTTTGGCAAAAATATTTTCTCGAGGAGTGCCAGACGTGTTGTTGACATACAATCTGCGAATGATTTATGGAATGATGCTTTTCAACAATAATTTGCCGTTTGGATACTCTTCGCGGCATGATCAAAAACTTTTGCAGCAATTTTTTCATGACACGATCTTGTCCTGGGGCCGGTTTCATCAAAGAGACTTAAGTTCCAGCTGAGCTGCAGCTTAAGCTGTAGCTTTTAACTTTCCCGATATGTTTTGTGCGTGTGAGTTAAGCTACAGCTGAGCTGCAGCTTAACGACAATGCTATAACATATAGAGTTAAGCTACAGCTCAACCTGCTGCTCAGCTGGAGCTTAAGTCTCTTTGATGAAACCGGCTTCTGATCTACAAGTATAAACATTCTCGTTGAACCGAAATATGTTGACCAGAAGTTTTGGTTCCAAAATTTTGCTCATGCTGATATACGAGTACGATTGTGAGATGAAAAATATGTGATAATTGAAATTCGATTAATTTATTGTTGCTCGGGTTCCACTTTAATTCGGAAACAGCATCATTTGAACTCAAACTAGGTTGTAAAGGAAAATCTGCGATATCTTAAGACACAATGTCTAACTGGATCTAGATTTGTTGTGATAAGTCAAAACAAAACTATACCTCAAAAAATATCGATATGATAGTTTTGATATTTATTTACCTGGAAGTCCGCCGAAAACTGAATGAATCTGACATTTATTTGCAAGCAAGTATTGATTCGACATGCTACTAAAAACTACTGTAAACTAGAAATCAGATTTTTATGTACTTATTGCTGTACGAATACGATTGGTCCATCGATTTTTGTCCAGCATTACCCAGATGAGTCAGCAACGGTTTACACTAAAATTCTTTGACATTGTGTTTAATGTTGACTTTGATCAACTTTAATCAACAAACAACAATCGCTAAAGTTGATTTTTTGCGAAAAGCTGTCGAATATTACAGCGAAAGTAAGAAATGCAGTCAGAAGTCAGCATTTTCCAAACTTCAGAACTTTACATCGTTGCTGTAAAGCAAAAAATCAGTTCCTTCTAAAATATTAAGAAGACAGCTCGTCAACGATAGAAACGAATTAATCTATGTCTTTTTGACTGTATTTTGTGATTTGGAGAAACCATCTGTGCGAAATTTAGCTTGCTCTGATTTACAGACTCACTCTTGCTAGGGCGGTTCATTCTCCGTTCGTCAACGCCCGTGTTATCACCTTAGCTTTCTTGTCACCGTAATCTGATGCCGTTTCAAACTGTAAAATTTGGGTTGATATGATGACACGATTTTGTCAAGAGAAACCCTGTAATGGCTACAATTTTTAAAATTTTTGATCACCTCAATTTTTGTCATTTCTTGATATATTGTGCCACCAAGGCAGGAATACATACTGTATAAATCTTCCGTGTTTCTTCGCAGGATTAACGTGTTGGCATGCTTTTTTCCAGAAATGTTATAATTTTTCCCCTAAAAGAATCAACTCTAACGATCCGTCCAAAGGCATCATTAAATACAGGGCCGATGAATTTCAATGCAAACAATTAGGGGCTCCTCTTAGTACCACAGGTCAAAATTTATGAAACTATAGTATTCGCACAACAATAGGTATATACTGGAAGAAAATGCGCCAAACATGAGAGAAACTCGTAAAATTATTCCACTTTACTGTGGCATACCTAATTTATACTTCCATGCAAAATAGATGTCAAATTCGTTCTCTGCGTCGAAAAATACCAGAAGGTATATTTTTGTTTTTACTTATCACAACTCATCATCACAGATGCTAAATTCTCTCAGACATTTTGTCTTAAGCCGCATGATCTTTCGATCATCGTTCTGGCTGAGAACTACCTCAAGATCACACCGATTTGTGATTTGAGAAGTCTCTAGTGTATTAACTCTGAAAAAGATTCAGACCCCTTTGGGCATTGGAATGTGTTCAGTTTCTCACGCCACGCAATAGAGTAATTTAGAAGAACAATTTCTTCCCAAGTTAGAAGAATGAAACCTCCTCAAAGCAACAGGTCAAACTTATGTTATACTCCATTCACTTTGAAATGATCGTTGCAGCGAAGTCGGAGCCAAATTTTTACAATTTATGGAAGGTTCGTTGACTCTATTCAATAAATTTTTCCTTCATGATACAGACTCTTTGATGATCAATCTTTTCAACTATTTCAAGATTATCAAAATTGATTTCTTAATTTTTAGTAAGGCTGCATTTACGGGAACTCCGACTGCTGCATCGATCATTTCAAAATAAATAGAGTATAAAAGAATTTGGCGTAGAATGGAAATGAAACTGAACGGTAACGGCAACGAAACCGATCACTTCGTTGCAAGCATATGGTATCCCGAATCCGGAGCTCATGGTCGATATCATGGAAAATTTACTATGTACCAACCCTGTTACTTACTGTTTTTCAGTGGCTGTGTGTTCAAAGCCACCATCGACGGAAAAGTGGTGCGATTCTACTCAAGATGTTACAAATATGATTCGGTATTTTTTCGATTCGAAATCTGGTGTTTGTCGGCCATTCAAATTTTTCGGTTGCAGCGGAAGCGATAATAATTTCTTAAGTGCGCAAGAATGTACCACATTCTGCATAAAAGGTAGGCTGGCCCATGAAGAGTATTTGATCATACTGAGTGATATTCAAGTCCGTGTATGTTAATGCTCTTCGGTGTATAACTTTTCGATTCACGCTATGTATTTGTGTGTAGCAGTATACCTAGATTCAAAATGCCCACACCGCGTGAGAAAAAATTGTGTTTGCCCAGAGATTTCAAAAATATACTAGGATAAGTGAGGACATAAAAACGATGTATTATAATCTGTACTTACTTTTTATGTTCTCATACTAGATTTTGAGGTCATTTGACCTCAACTCATTTTTGACTTTCTTGGTACTTCCTGATTGGCTAAATATTTTGTGTTGTGGATCGCTTGCCAAGTGCTTCTTCATGCCGCTGTGCCTGAAGCTGTGTTCATCTTGACAGACCACCATGACTAATTTGCTAAGCACAATAGTTGTACAATGCTTTCATTTCATTGGTCATTGAAATGGTGAAAAAATTCCATATAATAGCTGAATGACTAGAAGCAGTCGTTTTACAGACTTTTTTATGAAACTAACATAAACAATGTAACATGCGAAAAACAAATTAATAAATATTGTATGTCAAACTCGTTTATAATGACATTGAGGACGAATACACAAGACTCATAAGAGGTAAAAACATGCAAGGGCACCGGAACCAGCGATAAAGTCGCACAAGCACGTAGCTGGGTCTAATAATTTGGGGCACCCAATTTTTTTTGTAAGTATACATATAACAAATTGTGAAAAACACACTCTATTGTTCATAATTAGCTAAGAAAACTATTAAATACACCAACTTGGCAACACCGTGATGCCGTGTCGACGATTGGCATGTATTGCGCAACTTCTTACAGTAAGTTTTTAACTTGGCCTAGCAAGATGCACTTACTGATCAGTTATGTAGTCTAAGAACAAAAAAACTTTTTTTGGGAGGGAACAGTCCCCCTGTCTCCTACTCAACTACGTGCCTGCTGGGACAATCCCTAATATATATTGTATACCCAAATTGGATTTACGCAACGGAGTAGAAAAACAGTGCATGGTTGACTGTCTATGATGCTCGATCATCAGCAGTCCCCCCAGAAGTGTTACCAACTGCATTAACTGTGACGCCTGAATGATTTAATGATATGTGTTGGCTGGGCAATGGTGGATACACTTCTTCTGCACACTACTCACTTTTGATTTCCGAAACAGTGGTTATGTCGTGCAGCCATATTTGAGGTATCTGGCTTAGTTGCCACTCGGAAGCCTTGAACATCGAATTTTTACAATCAGGAAAGACTCACTGCATAAAAATTCAACAGCAGTTGATTTACCGCCACTGTTACACACATGCCCACCTTACCATAACTTAGAAACACCTCTGTATGTTTTCAATCAGTTTAGTTGGTGACCTGTCTGCCGACGGTTCAAGCTCATATGTTTGCTCTCCGCTCAGGTCAAAAAAAGTCAGCAATATTGTTAAAGGGGCTAGTCGCTCGTGCAGGTTATTAGAATTTTTCTAAGCATTTGTTTAAGTTTAATCGTTTTTTAAATTAAACAAACTGATTCAAAAAATTATAATCTAAAAAAACGTAAAATATATTTCAAGACTGCTTCCGCATGATAACGCCCAACCATCATTCCTAAACTGAGTTTTTTCCATGGATTTCATTAAACAGACATTGTGACTTTTAAAACAAGTTTCAATTGAATTTGGGGCAGATACCAGTTTAAAGAGCCAAGAAAACTGTTTAGACCGATGTCCGTCACGAACGAGAAATGGTGGTTGTTAAGAAAATTTTCCAAACATCC
The DNA here is from genome assembly GCA_963922205.1 of Romanomermis culicivorax. Lineage (NCBI taxonomy): Eukaryota > Metazoa > Nematoda > Enoplea > Mermithida > Mermithidae > Romanomermis > Romanomermis culicivorax. The sequence continues at coordinate 310,731 of CAWUHX010000285.1, forward strand.
AGGATATACTTTCCGTGACGGATCCGTCATAAGTTTTTTGCGTCTTGCTTTGATCAAATCATGTGATCACTTCGATTGTTTCCGGAGATATGTCACGGGTCCGTAAAACCAGAAAGTATCACTACACTCGACGCCCAGTAAAGGATGGGACCATCCAAGGTAATATCCGATGGCTCCCCGTCAGCGCCCACTTACAATCATAATGTGAGGTTGAATAATGATATAAAGAATTTTGTAAATCGTGTCGTCCCCGTTTATTGGGCGTAGTCAACACCAATAACAATGTGTGACGATTGGCGAACTTATTAGAATGAGAATCACTATCACTCTTCATCTCATTGTGATGTTGTTTGGTCTATCAATTTTGCATGGATGTGGGATGACTACTACGATAAGAACATCCCCAACATAGTATAGCTACAGCACATTAGGAACTTTCCATGTGCCCCGATCACTGCAGTTAGTAGTGCGCCTGCCTTTTAGGCAGACGGCACACGGTTGAAGTCCCTGACTGATATTTTTATGTTGCCTTGGATATCGGAGCTAACTGAACCACGGTGTCATCTGGGTCGGCTATGTGAAGAAAAGCCGATACACCCACATCTTATACTTCGACCAGACACTGCCATTTTGGCCGGTACATCTATAAATGCTGAAAATTTCTTTAAATTCCTGAATCAAAAAATATGATTGCTTACAGGATTATGCGCTCCAAAATTGACTCCGTTTGATGCGAATTACGGTTCGATGAGATGCACAACTTATGACGAAGAACAATGCCCAAGAAACAACAGTTGCCAAATGAGAAATTTCGATCAAAAACAAGTATCGGTTTGTTGCCCAAAGCCAGGTCAGTCTTTGGCCTATGTACCACTTTGTTTTTTAAAATCAATTAATGCTTATTATTTGCGGCGTAAAATTTGAAGTTTGACTTCCAGTGGTCACTTCTAAAGAAGTTGTGAAGTGGTCACTTCTGAAGAATCTACGAAATGTTATCTTCTGTCAATCTTGCGAAGATCATGTAGAATATGGGGGTCATTTAAGCGATCGCTGATAAAAACAGATGCGAATTTTAAGTCTTTTACTCTCTATTTCAAACATCATGATTTGATTTATCTTGAAATTCTATGCAGCTGATCATCAGGATTTTATACAAACGATCTTCCACTACGTCGTGGAATGGTCTTTTAAAAGTCATTGAATACTGTCTTGAATATTTGAAAACGGTCGATATGGCTTCGAATGGATTTTGACTAGTATGTGACCCGCAAAATAAAATATCGGTTGCGTACTATTCTTGCCCGATAACTCCGGATGATTATAGTAAACTACTGGAGCTCAAATTTTTTGGTTTACTGTGAAAATTTATGTTAACAAAAATGGACACCGCCGATAGTAACATTACCAAATTGAGAACTATAAGAACTACAGTATATAGCCTACTAGAGTCTGTCTATATCAAATAATTATGAGATTTGCATTTCTTCTCTGGCTCTATATCTCTGCAGCAACATTTCTCCAGTGATATGAACCAGTCACATGAAAGTTCTACCATCAAAAGCTTTAAGCTTCCAGTTTTGTCATCTTGCCCAATCTTATCGAGCTCTTTTTCAGAGCTAATATGCCATCAGAAGCCCGATCCCGGCTCCAAATGCCAGCCCACTTCGCAGCCTATTCTACGTTTCTTCTACAACCCTCTCATCAAATCTTGCCAATCGTTTTTGTTCAACGGATGCCACGGCAATGAGAATAATTTCATGTTTTTGAGCCAATGCGAGCTTTTCTGCAACGAAAAATATCCTGATCGAAAAAATAGTCTAACAATTGATGATAGAAGGAGCGTGAATAATATAAATAACATAAAAGAAAATCCCGACGAAACCGATTTGATGAGAGTACGAAAATTGATCGAAAGTACGTCTCTGCCGCCTCGTAGATTGGTCACCAACGATGGAACATTGGATTTCGGTAACGGGAAACCCCCCGCCATCGACGTTTGCCCCAACGACGATGAAACTATTCCGTACGATTATGGATACCACATGTGCAACCAACACGCCTCGAAACCTTGCCCGACGGGGTTCACGTGCCAGTTTTCGTCCAAAGTGGAGGGCTACGTTTGTTGCGGCAAAGTTCCGGCGTCAGCGAGGGCGCTGTACGCGACTCCAGGGAGTAAGTTATTCATATAGACTAAGAAATATTTGAACATAAATTGGGCTTGGTGCATAGCATACAAATTTTGCATTGTTCAGATCTTTATTGTTTTCAAAAGTGACCAAACTCTCAAAATGGATCAGAATGCTTTAAACTCCACTTTTAGATGTTTCTCTGTGTGCTTTTTTGGTTGCAACAAAAAAATAAAACTTCTTTACTGATAATTTTCAATGTTTTAACATGAAATGTTGAAGTGTTAATCAAGTCTACAAAGAGCATTGAACGATTTCAAAATCATATTTATATAAAGTTTAATATATTTCTTGCAACATTCATGTGGGAAAAATTTATTTTTACTTTTCATGGTATAAAAATCCCAAAAAATGAAAATTTTGGAGGTTCAGTCAGGACTCTGTTGCGGGTCAGATAAGATTCTACCCAAGTTCTGGACACTTGGAAAACCTCTAAGAATATGTATGCTTGTGTGATTTTCAGTTTTCAAACCTCCTTGTGAACTCATATATTTTTCACAGTACCACAAACATAGTTTATTTTGAAATTAAACTTGAAACGCAGAGAAATACCTTTGCTGATTAAAAATGTGTTATGCATGTTAAATTTTTTTCGCAAATCGTATATTACGATCAGCTTGCGGAAAATGGTATCCGCTAACGTAGATAGTTTTCTTCTGTGTCTGATCCATTTTTATTCAAAATTTTATTTAGAAAAAATATGGTTTAGTAATTTAGTACACAAGAATACTACTCTAATTACGGACTGGAACTAGAGCTTTGAAATTGGGAACATACTTTTTCTTTGATATGATCAGGGTTTTTTTGGCACGGTGCTAATGAAATTAGGGTCGTGCAAATGGAAATTTTAGGACGTTAGCACGCGTACTAATGACTGAAAGGGAAAAACTTTTGAAAAAAGTTCCAGAAGAAAGTTCTCAAAATTGTGGTGAAAAATCAGAAATTGCCGTTTTCACAAATGACAACTTAGTCAATATCTTCATTCTCTTCGTCACTTTTGCATAATGAATGACTGTGGCTCGAATCTAAATTCACTTCTACTGTAACCTCTTAGACACTACTTAGGTAATTTGAAAATAGCTGTGGCGTACGCTGGAGTTTAGGCAGATCAGTGTAGCAAATGTACATTTTCTGAAAAAATTAATCGAGGATCTGTATTGACGTTTGAAGTTGAAGTACAGTTCCAGATACAATGAGAACCTGTAAACTTCTATCCAAACAGAACGCAAATTTAGCGATTCCTTATCAAACCAACTACTGAATATTTATTTGTCGGTCAACTAATCGAGTGCATAATGTAAGAATGAGCTAATTTAATTAGAATCAGATGAGAGCCTCATTCCTTTTAAAAGTACCAATATCAAGCATGGTTTCATGAGTTAATACAATAAAAGCATGTTATCAGAACTGACAAACTCACACATTAGTTTGACACCAAAAAAGTAACATTTGTCAGCCGTGCTCACTGATGGGACTCGTGCTAAAAAACCCTGGGTATGGTAAAACCATTATAAATTAGAATAAACCCGTTACGGTTCAGACATGAATTCCTGAGAGCAAAAACCAAAACTCTCTGCCGCGGAACGCCAGGAACTGGTTTCATCAAACAGACTGAAGCTGTAGCTCAAGTCTGTATATAATACTGTTGCCGTTAAGGTGCAGCTCAGCAATGAAAACTAATAAAACTTATTACTGTAGTGAGTGAAGAATATTTCTGGTCCATGGGCTGTAAACATGTAACCAGAATAATTGAAAATTGTTTCTCATAACCATCTTTTATTCAGAATTTACTGAATAACACACATGTGTAAAACAAAATTATATCGAAATCAAAAATGGATAAACATCGCAGTATTCATGTGACTTTGCAGTTTCGATTGTCATGGAAAAATTTAGCGTTCTTCTACAGTGCCATGAGAATAACGTCTCAAATTGATTTTTTTTGGTTTCGCTGGATCTGTCACTTCAAAGAATCGAGCTATTGTAGCAGTTCCTGCACATCCACAACGTCGATTGCTTCCACATAAATTTTAAAAAAATCAAAGACACAGCTTTTATCAATCATGCTTTGGACATACTGTACATGAGGATTTTAATCAGAATTCCCTAAACAATTTAGTCTGTTCCCATAGCAGCATCTGAATTAACCATTTGGAACTCCTGTCTGGAAGAGTTACGTTATTCAAATGTGTTCCTTCATGAAAAAACTTGTATGGGATATAACTATTGCAAGTTCATCATCTTAATCGCGGAATACTGGACTGCACTAGAAAGTACCTGGGTAAGAAAATGCTTACGATCATAGATTATTTTCTAAAATTCAGTAGAATAGCAGAAAGGAGTACTGTGAGACTTCCTGAAAAATAGTAACATTTACTTTCATAACTCAATTTTTCGATACTATCATGTTTTACCTTCAAATTCATATCTATAAATTACATTTTTAGAATTGCAACAGTGTCTCGATGGCGAACCATACTTCTACCCGGGAACTTATCAACCTTTGATGTGTTCGCCAGGATCTCAATGCCCAAAAAGCTACGAATGCATATGGTCTTTTTTGGACAGTTATTACATTTGCTGTCCTCGTCGTGTTAAAAGGAAACTTTGAAAGTTTTGAAGTAGTGATTTGTTATGTTAAAATTGTGATATGATTGAAACTATCAACGGTATTATTTTTATGGTGAAATTATTCTTCTATTGCTCGATGAGTTTTTGTGGTGCAACTATAGAGCACCAAGAGAGCTGTCTGCAGAACATATGAAAACTTGAAAAAACATGTGATCGACGTTCGTCCAATCCAAAAATTTGTTTCTGGTCTATAGAAAAACAAGATCCATACTTCAACCGTAGAAGTCGCAGACTTCACAGTAGGTTTTGCTAGTTCATGGCTGTGAAAGCCAACATATTTCGCAATCGAAATAACGTTTTACAATTCTACCCTGGGTAATTCGGAGACAGTTTCATTGTCTTAAGGCCCTGTCATACTTCACCGCGCGGCGCCGCGCAGCGCCGGTTGTTCTATCCATGCTAAAAAGCGGGCCAGCGCCGCGCGGTACCACCTTTGAAGTATGAATAGGTTTTTGTAATTTTTGCAGCGCCGCGCGGCGCCGCCATCAGGTTTCAACTCATCCGAAATTTTCGAACAAGTTATGTGTTCTAAAGTTGCAGCATACTGTTGTTGATGCATATTGTTGCATACTGTAACATCTATACATGTATAACATGTATAGTTGAATCATATTTTTCACTTGAATGGTGAATTCTGACACTTGCCAAATTATTTTAACAAATTGATTACTTAATTTTCAATGAAGATTTACTAAGAAGTTGATCACTCAATTTGCAATGAAGACATTAATGTGTAAAAATTATGAATATGCAAAGTAGGTGTAAACATGTTTCTACAGCAAGTGTACTCGCACATTTCGATTGTGTCCCCCCAACGTCCCTTTTCCGCAAATATCCCGATTGTCCCAAAGTACATATTCCCCGTAGGTCCCTATTCCCCGAATAATGAATACATTTCCTATTTCCCCGAAAAATGCATTAGTCCCTATTCCCTGAACGTCCCGATTTCCCGAATACTAGGAAAGGATGGATTCACTTTGAATCTGGGTCCTAGACACAGATCAGATCTGGGTCCTGTATATAGCACATATCTGAATGAATAATTCTGTATATACAGGGTGAGCCAAAAAATAGCGACCGGTACTGACTTTTATAGCTTCCGAACGGGTGAAGCTTTTTTGGTGCGGCTTCCTGTCGTCGATAGATAAAACATTTGGCATAAAGACTGCAAAGCTTCAGTCAGATTTCTTGAATATTGACTGACTAAAATTGAAAAAACTAAACGTCGATTTTTTTGATAATGAATATTTAAAAATTTACAGAATCAACATGTTTCACGGCAGAAAACACAATAGATCCAATTATAAGAACCATATAACAGCTTGAAACTACAAGAGAGCCGCTTTAGTGTGTCATAATTTCTGTTTCACCAATAATTTTAATCGTTTTTCGATCTGGTCAATGACAGATTTGATTTTGCTTCAATTTTGCTTTTTTTCCAATTTCATAACAAAAGCTCTTGATTTTGGCGAAATTTTGATCATATTGAAATAAGAAGTTGCTGACTTAAAATTACGCGTAACTTACAAATCTGGGTGATTTTCAAAGTATTGTTGTGTGTAAACAGCTCTACAAAACTTTTTTTCATAATAGGACAACTTTTACTTTCATTTCACAACTTTTACTTTTCGAAAAATCATCACTTTTACTAAATTTCTGTTTGTACAGTAATCATCAACGCTGGGAGCATAAACTTTGGGCCTTGTAACAAAGACAAACAGGGCATTCTGACGCAGTAATCCGCATTATAAAACCTTCATCCGTTCAAAAGTTATGGAAGTCAGCACCGGTCGCCTTTTTTTTGGCTCACTCTGTATATTCAATTTTTCAAAATCAATTTATATAAAATTGATATTTCTCAGCAGTTCAAGAGATAATAATCGTTGGAATGAGAAGCAAATTGAAGCAAGAGCCCAAAATGTTTAGACTAGGCTTTTCTGCAAGCTTCTATCTGCACCGTGCAGGAATGATTGATTTTTATTTTTCTTTTGCGCTTTTTATTTTTCGATTTTTTTCGTATTTTTCATCTTTTTCGCATTTTTCGTATTTCGCATTTGTTGAGACAGGCAATACACATTTTTTGAGGAGAGCAAAATCCAAAAGTAAAAAAGCGGCGCGTTACCGCGCGGCGATGTAAGGCAAGCAACCGTGCGGCGCCGCGGGGCGCCGGCCGGCGCCGCTTGTTATTATGAATAGGACAACCGGCGCCACGCAGTACCGCGGGGTACCTCGCGGCGAAGTATGACAGGGCCTTTACTCCTCGAGCTACCGCCACTTTTCAGCCAATAAATTGTATTTCTCTTTTCCTGGCGCGGTTAGGACAGCTTACTTTATCAGACAAAGCGGATGGACCCAATTCCGTGACGAATGATCTCTTCAGCTAATGGATATCCTGGAGCATTAATTACTAATGAGAAACTGAAATAAAATTCTGATAAATGGATTTTTTTGCTGACAGTAGTTGTCGAAGAAGTAGTAGAAAAAGTAGAAGCGCTATAGTTCATTCATTTGTAAATGAGCCTCGGAGTACAAAAAAATTAAACAAATCTATGGGCAGGTAATGATCATGCATTGTAAGTCAAAATTTTTTCTTTTTATGGGTGATTCTCGAGATCACTAGAATTGTCTACCATTTCACGAGAAACCTGAATACGAGTATGAAAAGTGGAAGCACAAAAAATTGATATGGTAGATGCGGCGAAGTGGGATGCTTTTCAGTATTGAATGAGAAATTCTATGTTCACATCATGATTGAGATTTTTGGTCATCATTTTATTAAACTGTCCAACGATTGCTAGAAGCTTTTATTACATGATCAGTAAAAATAAGTTTGCGTCCATAGGAGATATTCTCCTGGCATCTGCCATTTCAAAATCGACTATGAATCACAGCAAAAATATTGTCATCTCGTCATAGACTACAAATACATTGCAGAGACTTGAGTTAGTGACATGCATGCAATGTTTTACTTATTAACGCTACCACATAGGCATCTTTAAAACTAAATTCTTAGCGACAACTTTTAAAACAATGGTGTGAAGTGTTCCTGTAATTTCTGATCGTATTATTAAAATTTATAGAAACGTCTTGCATAATGCATTCATTACCCAGTTTTGAACAGTTGAAACTATCCATGTGAAGATAGCTGTTACTGAACTAGAACATTGAAGTTTTTCCCTTCAAGTTCAGCAGAGTCAGCTGTCTTGATTTCTCGACCAATTAACTTTCAGAATTTACGAAGGTTTGCCTGAGTTGGAGCGTCGACTTACTGGAATTAGTTTTGTCCGGAAGCAATTTCAGCTTGTAGAATCTGACAAAAAACAAGTGTTAATCAACTTGAAGAAGAAAGGAGTACTCCAAAAGTGAGAAATTCGTAAAAAAGTATATTTGTAATAGTTCTCCCGTGTTACTTTATCAATAAATTACATGATCAAAAAATTATCAACCGGCTGACACTTTTTACTTAAGAAGCATTTGATTTGCAATTTTTAGAAACTTTTTTCGTCGGTTATTAATCTTAAGCTTATTATTGCTACTCTGAAATTTCCTGGATCGTCTCAGTTACCGTGCAATCTCAACGTCGTGTTCAACTGATCGATCTTCATCCGAATTCCACGAATGACGTCATCATCAAAATTATTAAAACTAATACAAAGAAAAGATTTGAATATCGCCAATTGTTGGGCTAGTCAAAACTATGTTTTAAAGTTGTGGATCAATTCTACCGGATTTCCGAAACTTTTTAGGCTTGATAATCAAATGCAAAACTGTGACTTTGTCTTGTCAACCGAAAATATGTTCCTGAATAGTCATAGCACAACTAGTGTGAAATGGACACTACTATTTCACTGACGGAGGGGAAAAATGCCGTGTGAAAAAGTGTCGGAACAAGATCATTCTAAAGCAAAGATTTTCCGTCAAAAATCGAAAGAGGGAAAAACTGGTTTGATAATTTTTCAATGAATTTATTGATAAATATCTCTGAACGTGAATTTTCCTTATTCAGATAGAGACGTAAAAATCCTTCTTCAGAAATCGTCAATTATGTCGCTATCTATATGGCATAAACTTCCTCCCATTACAATCTGATGGTATGCTATGGATAGCCGATACTACCACATCTTTTTTGCATTGCCGGGATGCTTCTTTTAGAAAGATCGTATAACTACAGCATAATCTACATTTTTTATGACTATTTTCTCTTATCTCTTGCTTTTTTTTCTCTCGTCAGCTTCTCAATCATTACTGGGGGATCAAGTCTGCTGTTGGTCAACAAAAATCTACTGGAGTCAATACCTCCGTCAAACTCTCCACACGTGTATGGTGATGCCCGAGAACTGTTGTTTTCAAAGTATTCATCAGCTTTATACAACTGCAACTATAAATAGGAACATGTCCTGTTTCATATACATCCTAACGAAACAACCCGGTTGTAACAAGTATGCTATGAAAAATATGTTACAAAAGTTATGTTCGAAAAATGTTACTAGTTATGTTCCATGTTTCATTTGATCATGTCAGCATGTGTGCCTTATGAAATTGTACTATTTATAATTTTAACAGCAATCCATCGCTTTTAACATTCTTTGAGAAAAATAAACAGATTCAATAACTAACGTTAAAAATTTTCGTCCAATTTTATTCAACGAGAAAATATGTTAGTGATTTCCGTTGCATACGTTTGGCATTCAATTATCGATTGACTAATTTTTATAGCAATTTTGCATATAGCTCATAATTTTCGTGCTCAATTACTTGTCAAAGGTTCGGAAGACTTTGTTAAACAATTTTGAAGGAATCGCTTTTATTACGGATTTTTATTCTGGGAAGGAGCATGACACAACTTTATCGGAACTTCACAGGAGAAATGGGCGACTTGCTATTTAAAAAAATTGATGAAGGCATCAATGATCATCAGTCTTGGCCACTGTCTGATGCCACCTTTAGAGACGCTTTGGAAATTTATTGCTACAGAAGTAAGCTTCATATGCCGTCAAATCGTGCCAATTTATTTTACATGATCATTGGTTATCTCTCCACCTTCCCCTATACGAAGCAGTTTAGCCACTTTGGTATGAAGAACATATTCCTGGCAATAAACACCCAAACGATCAAAATTGTGGTTCAGTACTCCCACAGTGTCGTGGGTAGCAAATTCCAGAGGGAAGATTACAAAGCCTTCGCAATACATACCGATCCGGCAGCACCGAAAAAGCAATTTTACGCAAATGACAGAAAAATGGTCCGGAAGCTCGTCAAGAAGGTCCATGCGAGTTTCGAAAAGGATAAATTCATGGTTGCTTTCGAAAAAGTCCAGCACATAGCAATCAAACGGCCCAAAACTGGCGCTGTTTATAGTATCCTGACCGATGAGGGTGCACAAAGTTTTGTGGCTCATCGAGCAAGTCCTTTGGTCGTTGAAGCTGAATCCTTGCCAATAATAAATATAATTCAGCCAATGTCAGACACTTACCTGATGCTGAAAGTACCACCATCATCCCTAGAATTCAAACAACTCATAGGTCAGATTGAAAATGTGTTTCACGAGGTAGTATCAGCAAATAGGCTACAAAGTACTCCTGAGAATTTTTTGAGATTTATACAAGGTGCTTTGGAATTTAACTATAAGATAAATGAAGACCTGAGAATCAGACCCTATTTGGATTTATTCGATAACAGCTATCGCAAATTATTTTTGCAAAAGAATGCAGGGCAAGGTTGGGTTAGTAGTGAGCCGCCAATGATCATAATCGCCAGCCGGTTCGAGGATGATGTGGATTATGACCAAGACGAAAGCTTACCCAGTGATTTCGATGCACAACAGGTAACTTATAAAGAAAACATTCAGTTCTTGTTTGAGAACGGATACATTAAACGAAAATGTTTTGAGACGCCAATTGCGACCAGAAGGTCTCTGGTGGACCAACTTTTGAATGTTCTTGATAGTGGAAATCAAGCTGTTAGAGTCAGAAAAGATATAGGACCTGTGATTAGAAGGATGGATTTGGACAGCGAATTTTTTTTCGCCGGACGAAATCGAATGGGAGAAAATTTTTTTCCTAAATATATCCTTGGGCAGTTAATGGCTTATAGCGGTACCATACCCGTTGAGACTTTTGCTTTTTACCATAAGCGGCCAAATGAGGATTCGGTTAGCTTTATTATCAGACGAACAGGAAGCACTGATGGTGTCGCCATTCACGTTCTTGATGATATATCTTCTGGAAGGGGTCCGACAATGCCAGATTATAAAGCAGTAGGACTAATTGGAAAAGTTCTAAATGTCTATCTAGACTGCAGGAGCATGAATTCTATGCAGGGGTATACCATGAGTGAATTATCGCGTTTGCCATTAAAATCGATAAATGCAAATTATACTTATACAACGTCGAGTAGTTTCCATGCTCAGGGTGTATTTCGGAAAATCGATCAACAGCTAGTGAACGAAGATCTCTATCTTTCCTCGATTAGGAGAAATTTTTTAGCCCTAATTGACCTGAAATCGATCGATGCTGGCCTTGGATCCGAAACTAGCTTCGAATTCGAAACGTTGATGAAAAGTTTTTGCTTGGCGAAAAATAAGCTTAGGACATTCCTTCCATACCCAAAGTCTGACCCGACAATTGTGGGCATTCGCTCAATGGCTAATCTTCCAGTTGTGCTCATGAAATGTGGTGTCGATGTAACTCATAATGAATTGATGAACGATTTGCGATCCGTTTACATTAAAGACCATATGATGCCCAAAAGACAACTGGTTATCATGAAAGTTATATCTGTTAATCATAATAATGTGCACACATTTCGAGGTATCCAAGAAGAGTACACTAATGGGGTCGGTGAACTCTACTATGACATGTGCATGAACCGTTCATCACTGGCTCAAAGCAACGACTTTTGCAGGAACACTCGTCATCAAGAAAACAGAACTGAAGGAAAATCTGCTCAGTACGAAATGACTAAAGAAATTATGCTCCAAGGAGAAATCTTCCAAAAAATTACGATCTACAGGGAAATGATCCAACGACATATGAGAGAGGTAGAAAGTTTTTCTGATGAATGGATGCATGACAAAAAAGCAAAAAATATCGTTGGAGCAATGATTGATGGAAATTACAAAGAAGTTGCAATCAACTTAGGTTTTCTAACAGGTAGCGTGGGACCTGGTTACGCTGCAAATTACACTGCGTTGAAGGGCGCCAATTTGGCTGGAGAGGGTAGCAAATTTTTGGGCTCATGTCTCAGGTTAGCATCACCATTTTTGGCAAGGGTGTCGAGTACCTTCGTGGCCTACGACCTATACAAACAAATTCAAACTCACAATAATGGTAATAGAGATGCATTGGTTGGCGTTGTTAGTGACAGTGTTGTGCTCACAATTGATGTTGGTTCTGTAGTCGTAGGAACCTTACAAGTATTAGATCTGCTAGGTTCGTCGCTTTCTGCATTTTTAAGCCCAATTGGTTCAGCTATTGGTGCAGTCATATTCATTAGCGCTGATGTAAATCAAGCAGTGAAAACTGTCGATAGAATCAATTCGCTGATAAAGCTAACGGCATATGAGAAATTCGAAGAGGGCTTACTTGCTTCCGTACATGCGAATCCTGACAAATATATTCTTGATTTGATCGAAGCTACACAGCCCAACGATGAAGTAACGAAAAGTTCAATGGCAGTAGTGAAAAATATGTCACAGTTCCAAATTTATGGCAGTCCGTCACTGGAGCGGTGCAAGCCACAACAATCCTTGAATATTTGCACGAGTGGTGTTAAAGAAGTTGAAGACAATTTTGCCAATTTCACACAGTGGAGTAAATTTTACAGTATGACTTGGTCAGATACATCCAACAATGTCAGAATCGTATGTGCCAATGAAAGGTCGATAGGAAACAGTGGGAACTTCAGATTAGGTCACGATGGGGAGCTATGGCTTTCGAAGGGAAAATTTTTTATTGGCAAACACCGAATGGCTCTGGAATGCAACAATTTTGAAGTAATATTCGACAAGAACGTGTCAAATGCCAGCAAAGCTTTCCTAAAAGCCGCATCTGGCAATGATAGTATAGTCGGTTTCCTGGAACGGTCAAATGTTATAAGTTTCAGTGGCGGAAATAAATATTTTATTGGCGGAAACAAACCGGATACATTTATTTTACATGACGAGGAAATCGCAACGGGATTTATAGATGGAAGTGATGGCATAGACACACTGGATTTTTCACAGTATGCCAAATCGAAATTATCAATCAAGTTCTACAACGGTGTCAAGACGGCACATTTCCTGGTCATGCCGGGAAGCAACAAAAGACTAGATATTGACAGAGTTGAAAGGTTCATTGGCAGAGCAGATGCACAGGATATAATGATAACAAATTGTAATACAACATTCCTAGATCTGCTGGGTGGTACTGAGCAGCTACCAGACTCAATAAACATAATCGCATCAAACAACCGACTATGCAGATATAACTTAGCTGTTGAATTATACCACAGTACGAATGTTTGGAATCAGGCATGTAGTGGCACGTTTGTCTATGCACTGAACAAATACAGCAAACCGGGTATAGTAAAACTTCAGAATTCTTGTACGAGTAATCAAAGCGCAGAAATCATCCTGGAAACTAATTTACCTCTACGCAGTGTTTTGAAAATGCAAAGAATTGTCGATGATGATGGTCACATACGAGTGGAAATTCAATTCGAAAATGGTATCAAGCTGTTTATTATCGATTTCAACTTTGAGCGAACTCACTTTCTGTTCGAGGATTTCCATGTTAAAGTCAAGATGACAGAAATTTTAAATCTTAGAAATGTGTCGCTGATTGAAGATCCATCTTGTATGATCAAAGGTAATTCAGAACTCTGTCATCTTAATGCAGCTCTGATAGTTGAAGACAGAAACAATCGAACTGAAATCAAAATAAATATACCACCTGCACGTGAGGAACTAGAAAAAAGTCTACTTCCTTTTATACATGCGAACCTTGACAAAAACATTCTTGATTTGTTTAAAGCCAAGCAACTCAACAATGAAGTAGTGAAACGTTCAACAGCAATATTGAGGAATATGTCACAGTTTCAGATTTACGGCTCTCCATCATTAGTTCGGTGCACACCGCAGCAATCCTTGAATATGTGCATGAATGGTGTCAAAGAGGTTGAAGACAATTTTGCCGATTTCACTCAGTGGAGCAAATTTTACAGTAGGACCTGGCCGAATACATCTAACAATGTCACAGTCGTATGTGCAAGACCGATAAAAAATCCTCGAAACCTCAAATCAGTTCACAGTGGGGAGTTATGGAGGTCCCAGAATGAATTCTTTATTGGCAACAATCAAATGACTGTGGAATGCACTAATTTTGAAGCAATATTTGACAGCAACATGCCAGATGGCAAAAAAGCTTTCCTAAAGGCGGCCTCAGGTAATGACAGGATAGTCGGTTTTCTGGAGCGGTCGAATGTCATTAGTTTTACTAATGGAAACAAATATTTTATTGGTGGAAATAGGCCAGATACTTTTATTCTGCATGGTGAGGAAATCGCAATGGGATTTATAGATGGTGGCGATGGCTTAGACACATTGGATTTCTCACAGTATGTCAAATCGGAATTATCAGTCAAGTTCTACAACGGTTACAAGACAGCACATTTTCTAGCAGTGCCTGGAAGCAACTACAGACTAGATATTAACAGTGTTGAAGGCTTCATTGGCAGATCAGACATACAGGATACAATGATTACAAATTGTAATACAACCTTCCTGGATCTGCGAGGTGGTACTATGCAGCTACCGGATTTTATTAACATAAGCGAACCACCAAACGGTTCGTGTGACTATAATTTAGTTATTGAACTACACCACAGTACTAATGTTTGGAATGGTGCGTGCAGTGGTACATTTTTCTATGCATTGAACAAAAACAGCAGGCCAGGTACAATCAAAATTCAGAATTTTTGCACGAATGGTCCAAATGCAGAAAGTATCATCAAAACTAATTTACCCCTTCGTGCTGCTTCGAAAATGCAGAGAATTGTCGACGATGATGATGATCAAACACAACTGGAAATTCAATTCGAAAATGGAATCGTCCTCTTGGTTGTTGATTTCAATCTCGACCGAACTCACTTTTTGTTTGAGGATTTCAATATTAGAATCGAGAACACGGGCATTGTAGGCTTTATGAAAGTACCAGTGATCGAAAATCCATATGACACTATGCAAGATCTTTTGGAGCTGCATCATCTCAACGCAGTTCTGATAGTCGAAGATGAAGTTAATCAAACTAAAATTATCACGGCGCATAGCCGGCTGATTGCAAACGCTAAAAATCCTCAACATGATATGTTGAACGCAAATGTACTCAGCAACGATTTGAAATTCGTTGACTCTGTGTTGGTCAGTGCTAGAAATACGGAAAATATCTTTAATATCATGACAAAATGTTGGACGAATTTTTATGAGCATGTATCTTCGTGTAGTCCAATAATCACAACTATTTTCCTTGAGAAAAACAAGACTTCTGACTATAGAGATGTTATAGACTTCTCGGGTGTATACCATGCGATGAGAACTGAAGGATGTACTCTCAAGATCACTGTGAAGGTTTATAAAAGCAACTTATTCATGGAAATATGGATGATAGATCAGAAGTTCAAGAAGAATTTAGTGGGAAATGTTACTGTA
Organism: Romanomermis culicivorax; assembly: GCA_963922205.1. Taxonomy (NCBI): domain Eukaryota; kingdom Metazoa; phylum Nematoda; class Enoplea; order Mermithida; family Mermithidae; genus Romanomermis; species Romanomermis culicivorax. The sequence continues at coordinate 326,235 of CAWUHX010000285.1, forward strand.
CATAACATAGATCAAGAACGTCTTCACAAACACCTCACGGTTTTCCTTGATGTTCCATTCTTTTTTCAGATTGAACCAAACAATGTGACTTTAAAACCAATCCCCTTATCGTTCACCGAGGAGATAAAATTGATCATATTGCAACCTACTGACATCATTGAGTTTACGTCTATCAAAATATCAAAATTAGCAAGTGACTTTTTGTCAGTCCTCAAATCAAATGATTCACATTTGATACTAACAAACATAATGGATCCTGATATCAAGAATAACCCCGATGATTTACTAACAATATGTCTGGTAAATTATTATAAATCTGAAGAAAATGTGCGCGTGTTTGATACCCTCAGCTTAGAATTCAAAGATCGTGCAATCCTCAATGTCGGCGTATTATTGATCGAAAAAAAGAATGATATCGTAGAATTTGAAGATTTCAAAGATATTGTTCGAAGAATGAATAAGATTTAGATTGTAATATGGATTTTTTGTGAATAATATATCGAAATAGACCGTTGTTCCAGTAATGTGGTCAGCAGTAGAGACATTCTGGGACCATTCATGTGCAAAAGGGTTGAGGATATCTCCAAACCCTTCTGGACACCCCTGCCTGACCCGAAAAAATACTCAAACATCTAACCCTGAACTTTTCTGATCATTTTTTGCATATCATGTGTGATAAGCATGCTTGTAGAACTTAACTTGTTTTTTTGCTCGCTCAACCCTTCACCCCCTTCGATGAAAAACTCGAGGATCGTCCCCTTGAAAAAGTTTTTGCCGTGCATGTATGTTTTGGACTAGTGAAATTCAAAATCCAATTGGTGGTGGAACACTTTCGATCTCTGAATAAAAAATACTGAAAGAAATCCGTGAGCATAATTGATCATGCACTGGCAACATTTCATATTTTTTAGACCTATCGCCTTTTCTCCAAATGAGCCTCCGGAAGAAAAAATATGCGCATGCAAAGAAACAAATAACCTGCGTACGCAACCGATTTTTTGTCAGACATGCACGACAACCTTAAAAAAGAAAATATTGGTCTACGATGCACGATCATTGCCGGTCACTAGATTTCCTGACTTTTTGCGTCTTGAGACTCATTTGGACAGAGTAGCTGCCAAATATAACCTGAGAAAAAGAAGTTAATGTACGAAAATTATTCATTATTTGCATGAGAATCTTTCATCCTTTTGAAAAAAGTACACCTATTTGGAAAAACAGACCTACTATAGGTCTCAGAAGCAACCTTTCCACATGATGGAGTGGTCAAAACACACACCATTCGTTTTAAAACGAGAAACCAACAAAGTAAGTTCAGCACGTATAAACTGGTGAAGCTTACGTGATAAATGGAGAAAATTTTTTGTTCATGACCGCTAAACAGAACAGTTCAATAAATACCCGTGAAATGGTCAAAATTCCTCGAGTAACACTCAGCTGTCAAGCACAGTTTTATCCAACTCAAATATGGATAAGCAGCGTAATCTTTTTATGATTTTGGCGTTGGCATTGTCATGAAGAAATTTAACGTTTTTCTACAGTGTAATGCTTTCTAATCCAGGAAAATTGTGTATCAAATTGAATCTACTTTTTTGGTTCCTGCCGTGTTAATACCCAATTGTTTACGAATTGATGATTTCTAATTTTGTTGGATTCAGCTGGAATTGAAATAACGTATATAGTCGGAAACAACAGTCAGACGCAGGAAAAATTCAAATGCTCTCTGATAGGAAGGATTGAAGGCTAGTGAACATCTAACGTGAAATGTGCCGGTTGTGCAAAACGATACGATGCCAGGAAAATGAGAGAGAAAACAGTGATTGCGTTATGTAAACCACTTACTTCGAAATGGTAGATGCAGCCACAATGATAAAGTAGGTTCAATTTGACATGCATAGTTCATGAAGTAAAAGCTTTAGTTTCATGACAATAGGGGACCAAAATCAAAAAGGAACAATATCATGCTTATTCGTTTTAGCTCTATCCAAATTCGTCCTATCCAAACTAGCTGTATAGAATATAGGATTGCATCGGACAGAACAGAACGGAACTTTGAGTGCAATTGACATGACGTTCAATGACATTTTAATTCTATTTTTTGTTTTAATTTCAGTTTAGATATTCTGTTTTATTGTTTTCCTAATTTTATAAATCTTCTCAAATTGTTTTATTTTCTTTAACAAAAGGTATTCCATATTATTATTGCTTTGTCTATAATTGCCACATGTGCCGCAGACACAACATGCACCACAAATGCTACATGCACCACAGGCACCTCATGCGCCGCAAATGCCATAAACACCACAAATGTTGAAATGGGAATTGTGTAAATTAATAAAGAGAATGAAAGGACCTAATCAGCTACTCACTAAATCACTTAATCAGGCCAAAACCTTAGGTAGAAATAGTGCGCAACAATGCGGTCAATCCTAATTTCAACAAATGATCAACTGCTTTCGTTCTAAAGAACTGTTCTGATAACTCTCTGAGCTCAGAAAACTTCCAATCAACTGGTAATAACGAGAAGTCAGGCCTAGAATTGAATCGTAAATGTAGACTTGCACACAGGGTGGCACTACAGAAATCTGGGTCATAACCTGCATTCCCTCCACTGTGAGTAATAACGTAAATGTCCAGGCAAAGGACGTTGTATTTGGGCGAAAGTTCTGAATACATAAACAATCAATATAAAATAATAATTGGCCGGTCTGGCCGCCGATTTTCTTTCAATAAAAAACAAGTAAACATATGACCAAAAACAAAGATGTAGGGGCCTTTTATGCACATCATCTATGCAAATCAGCATCGCAGCAGTTGGGATCGATTTTGGCTAATTTGCACAACCTGGAGATAGACTATGTCCATCCATGACATAAATGCCTGATGTGCCACAAACGCCATATGCGCTGCTAATGCCTCATGCACCACAAACGCCACATGTGCCACAAATGCCACAAGTGCCTGTTACACCCTGATTGGATAATCGATTAGATATAACTAGAACTTTAAGGATAATGCAGGTAGAAATAGCTCAGTGCACAAGCTAATCTAGTGATGCGATAGGACAACACAATCTTACTGTAGTAATGTAGGTCGTATGTGGAAAAAATAAAAACAATACAATTTATTAGCAATTATTTCTCTCGGGAACAAATTTCCAAGTCAGGTCAAAAACATAAAAAGACCAAAGACTATTTTGTGCACCAACTTTTAGCTTCTGAAACTAAATTATGGCCCGTATTCACAATCGCGTGTTAAGTCAACACGGTGTTAGGACTTAACACTGTGTTGGCTAACATGGGGATCGAGCTAACACCCTGTCAAGTATCACCTCGTATTCACAATAGCGTGCTAAGTCTGTGTTAGCCCACACCGTGTTACCACCGTGTTACTCTCGTTATTTTTGTAACAGGGTGGCAGAATAGGCTCAAGCATGTTTTATAATATGGAAAGGATATAACAGGAAAAAATAAACATTGTGGTCAATGTCAACAAGGTTTTTCAACAATGCCAGCTATTTTCAGTATGTAATCTTTGAGTTTGAACATTCATTTGATGAGCAGTTAATTTTCATGAATAAAACTTATGATTTTGTATTAACCTGAAGTGCTGGAGGAATCGCATGATTTCAACCAGAATTTTCTAATTGATCCTAGAGAAGGGTAATCTGTTGTGCAGGTCTTTCCTTAAGAGGCGTAAGAAAAGATTGAGGCTTCGGGTCTGATCTGACCTGTTGGAACTAATCCCTTGGCTAAGCCTCAGTGATAGTGCAACAGTCCGATTATCCCCGACCTACAACAACAAAGATACTTTAACCTCAAATGCAGGGCCTCACCAAAGAGCTCCGCAGTCTCCTAGCTGAGACAAGGAATCCCCTCAGGGATAAACTTACTCGGGTATAACCCTTAAAGGGTTTCCCAGAACTTGCCGGCTGCAAGCTGGCGCCTGGGCCTCGGGCCCTCCGCCTTTGTCGATACGAACAATCTAAATAGAAAACGAATGTATTAAACAATATTTCCGGCAAAATACTAAAAAGAATGTGGCTACACCACAGTTGGTAATATGTAAATAAAGTCGAAGTGCTGGGAAATATTTTAATGGATGCCAGCAATATATACAAAAAATATTATAAAAAACGATAATAGTGAACAATGATTTCACTATCATTTTTTGGTCTTTCTTTGGCGCTCCACTTCTATGCAAAAATGTCTGCGTCGCTGGTCGTCCATTTTGTCCAATTTGCATGGCAATTTCCCCATGCGAATTGACATCAACAGGGTGCCCAACATCCCTCGGGCGTCGAAACCGACCTATGGGAGGTAGAAAAAAAACTTTCGGTTGGGTTACCCCGGCATTAAAAGAATTAATCAAAAAGAAAAAATCTACTATTCCGGCTGACTCCTGTTTGCACAGTTTGTCTCACTTGGACTCCCGTTTTACAGTCTGTCCTAATCGGACTCCTGATGGTCATTGGACACAACGAATACCAAGGGCTCCGCCACAATGGCTGGCAAGTGACGCCCATTTTGACCTCGGCATTGATGGAATAACCTCCTGCCCTAAGGAGTACGACGATGACGTCGGTGCCGAATCGGGTCAATTTGGGGTTCAGCTGCTCAGTCTGCATGCTGTAGCAATTCATTGGCCATGGGTCTAATCGCATGCAAATCGTATTCCCGGGTCTCATTTTTTTCTAAATTAGAATCAAAATACCAGATTATATTGTACGATACAATAAAGATGACGCAGGAATGTACGAATATCACAAATGATAAAATGCGCTAAAAATTGAGTGAAGAAAATGTGGCCAAAAAATTTAAAATGTTTTTTTGCGGTTGCGTTTTGCACCGGTTTTGTCAAAAAGGAAAATTTTAGATGGCCAGCAGCACCGAAAATTTAAATAATATTTTTGGATTTTATAATTTTTTGATTTTTTTGGATTTTTGTGATTTTATTAGTGTTTTTGGATTTTATTTCTTATGAAATTAATAGAAATATAAATGCGAAAAGATAATTTTTGGGCCAAAATTTGTGCGGCTAATTACTGCTGCTGCCCGCCGCCTCAGTAACCTCCTCGTGGTCTTCCTCGATAGTATCCCCTCTGGCCTGGTTGGCCTCGGGTCTGACCTCCATTCTGGCTTTGATTTTGCCCTTGTTGGCTTCCGCCATGTCTACCAAGCAGCTGAAAGTTCAGATTGTAGAACTGCGCATCCGGGTCTTGACCTTGGTGTTGCCAGGTTCCTCGGCCTCTGAAGGGTTGCTGAGGGCGCCCTCTGAAGCCTCCTCTAGCTTGACCTCGGTCATACCCCGGTCTACCCCTGTATGGGGCCCGGTTTGAGAACATATCGTCTCTCCCCTGCTTCCTTTGTGTTGGACCACTGCAAGTGGAGCTGCTGCATTGAGGTTTTTGAGTCTGGAAAGTTGAATTAAGAGATTTTGATGATGTTGATTGTGATCGAGAAAGCGGACTTTTATAAGAAGTGCTAGCAGCTTCACTATACGACCTCTGGCTGGTCGCAGTAGACGATTGCTGTGTCGTCCGTGGCTGTTTCTTAATCCGAGGGAGTCTAGGCACCTTAAACTTACTTGGGCTCTTGGCAGCCGTTCGCTGATATTTATCAGCTTGCGCTCTGTCATCGCCTGGTGCCTTCCTCTCAACACCCATCTGGTTTAACCTCTGCGAGCCCATAAAGATATATTGATTAAAGGCTGCAATGTAGACATCGTCTACGCGGTTTCCCTGGGCCTCGACTACCAGTTGTCTGTTCGCAAATGAACACGCCTGGGCATACCACCTACCAATTGCCGTTGGCGTGATCGGAGCAAAATCCAACTGTAAAAAGATCATTAGGGTCACATACCTAATGGCCGTAAAGACGTCTGAAGCTTCATAGTCCTGGAGCCATCTGGGAATAAGAACTAAAATAATCCATTCCCAAATTTCCTGGGGTACGCGTTCTCCGTCAAACATAAATCCACCTTGCATTTCAAACTGCTGGTGGTAATTTTCATGAATTTCGGCCATAGCATCATTGACCATTCTATAAATGATCGGCCGTTCCTGGCGATCAAAGGCGAAATAATTGGCGACCTCTGGATTTTCGAATGAGATTGGCCCAATTAGGCGCCTCTGTTCCTGTTGCCACTCCCAATAATCAATCAGAGTTTCAGCTAATTTACCAGGAGTGTCAAACTGTTGTGGCTCCCTCTCGGGTTTTTTAACCACCACATTCAGTTTGACCTTCTTGATCAACTTTTCCTCCGATTCAAGATCGGGCTTCACCAATATGCTTCTCGCAGGTTTACTACTTTTTGCAGTAAAGCTGGAGGGCATGGATTTACTCTTGCCAGATGAAGTACTAACCTCTCCGCCGGTTTTCGATACCGTTCGCATCTGAGTGTACGAAGCAGTTGCAGTGGACCCTGTTGTCCTATCCGATTTCGTCTGGCCTTTGGAGGTCTCTGTTTGCATCTGACTCTTTGCAGTCTCCGTCCTCGTTTGACTTCGAGGAGTCTCCATTTTCGACCTTTGACTTGTCGAATATTCCGGGGTCGTGGTTTCCTCAGCCGTGTCGTAGGCATCGTTTTCAGAACCAGTGGTAGCCGCTCCTTGTTGCTGCTGACCTTGAGCTGCAAGTCTGCGTCGTCTGGCCTTACCTATCCTTTTCCTACGCCTTACCTTTTCTCTGGCCAAGTGTCGGATAAATTTTTCCGACATACCTTCAGCTAACATCTGCTGAACTTTATCTGGGGAATAAACTCCAGGGATTCCTTCCTCAGTAATTTTTCCCCTCTTCATCAGCTCTGCCGCTGCAATGGCTGAATCTGAGCTGTCATCAGCTAAAGCCTGCTCCTTCAGCTTTCTTTGAATTGCCCTCTGACGCAGGAATTCCTGCTGCATCAGCCTTCTTTGTTCCTGAATTTGGCCTGTAGGGCCTCATGCTTCGCTTGCTGATCATGATGCTTAGGATCCTTAGCTTTAATAGGTATCTCCTGGGATGCGTCTTGCATCTTTTCCAGTCTGACATCAATTCCCGACATTTTTGTCACTGCTTCATCTATTTGAGTCTGGATCTTTTCCTCCTCAACAGCTTGTTTCTGAGTTTTGGCCTCCATCGCGTCCTTGTTCTCCGATGTCTATCTTTGGCAAAAGTTGCTTTACTTTAGCTGGCAAAACAGCTGGTGCCGTAGGTGCCGATTGCATAATAGTAATGACTTCTGGCTCAGGCTCGGCCGGTTGCTGTATCTGAGCTACCTGAGTCGGCTGTGCCACCACTGGTTGTGTTTGCGGCGGCACCATGACTACAACTGCAGCTGCTTGCGTAGCATTGGTGTCCAAAGCTGGTTGTTTTGCTTTGACCACCGGCGCTGGCACTTGCGGCTGCGATTTAACTTGTCCCGACCCTCCCGCTTGCGCCGTTTGGAAAATTGAGGGGCGGTTTAATGGCACTTTAGATACCAACTCACCGGCTGGGGTATAAGTTAGCATATACCCAGGCATTTCTGAAGCAATTGTTCTCTCCCGGAAGCTTTTGCTGGCAAACTCCGGTCTGAGCTCGAGTGGATTTCGCGGTGCGTAAGTTGTTGGATAATCAGTTGGTTGTGCGTCTTCCGTCATCGGATACTGCAATCCCGGCCTCAAAGTCTCGAAGCCTACGTAGTAGAAAGTTACATAAAAATAAGGATTTACCTTATAAGCTTCGTCCTTTAATAACGACTTATTGTCGCCGATTTGTAAAATTTCTTCGGCTTCTCTGAACCATAGCAGGACGAATCCAGACGGATTTTGCCAGGCATATACCCCTTTCATGGTTGGATAACAGGGTTCTGACGGCGGTAACATAGCTGCTAATTCTAAATAATAAGCCAGGCGGTCGCCTGACTTCCAGGACATGCGTTTGATCATCTCCTGGCCTTCTCTAGTATAACTATTTAAAAAGTTATAATTTAGCAGTGCGTTAGTTTCATAATTGCACTCCGCTCTCAAATAAGGCCATGCCAAATGATAGGCCAATGGCATGAATTTGCAGATCAGCTCTAACTCGGGAAAGTTTCGCTCATCTAGCATACTCGATATCTTGGCCAAGTTTGGCGTATAAAAGTTTGTCTTATAGACTTCCTTATGGCCTTCTATACCCACTGGGTAATGATTATTAGAAGAAAACACTTCTTGTGGGATGTCATCAGGCTTCCCGGCTTGCTGCCAGTATAGCTCAGCATTTTCATAAAGAGTTAAAGATATCTTACCATCTAAATCCAAATAGGTCCATCTGATTTGAGATTCCCCACAATATCTTTGGGGATATTGACCCAGTCTGGTACCTGTACGTCCTGGACTTTGTCGGGATCACTGTCTTCAGTGTACCAATCATCTTTTAGTGGTTTGCTATCTCTCGGGAGTAGCCGATAAAAACCACTTGGCAACTGGACGCCTTGAGGACGAACGGGGTTACACTCTGTAGGTGCCGTATAATAACCAGTGTTATTTCCCTGCATTTGTACTGCCCAATGGTTGTACATTTCACACTTCATCATATGGTACACCATATTAGGCTGTACCTGATCAGTTTCCATTACTGGGGAGCCTAGCCCCATTTCTCTGTTCATGTTGCCTGGTATCATTAGATATTGTTGATAAAAATGTAAGGCAACGGTATTGATCTGTTTGGGATCAACCTTGTCATGATCCAAAATCTGCATTTGGATAAGCAGTTAATCAGCCATGCCATAGTGAATCGCGGCAAATATTACCAATAGCGAATAGTATGCGTCTAGAGCTGCGTACCTAAGCTCTTCTGGCAGTATTCCTCTTTTGGCAAACTGATCACGGTTCGCCTTTAGTGAAAAATCATATTGGTAGGAGCCCACATCTATCAAATAAAATTCGGTGAACAATCCATTTAACCGAAAGGTTTTGGGACAAATACCTGTTTGAAAACATTTTTTCTCCAGGTTAACCCCTACTATGGTCAAGGCAAAATGGTCTAGATCAAAGTAACGACCCTTGGTCTTCCTTAGACGTTCCGGTAAGGGGACAGTTTTGTCCCTATCCTTATTATCTCGCCCTGAACCACATACGTTATAAATACTTACCAAGTCCTCCAATACCGAATATCTGGCGAATAGCATGTCGGAATTGAGGAAATCATGGAGGCTTGTCCACTCTTTGACCATCAAGGTTGTCGTATCGATAATGTACATTTGACCATTGGTGAGCACAAAGCTTACGTATCGGGCAAATTCTTTTCCCATCGGATTGTCGACCTCTCTCGTTTTGAACAAGGTGGCGACCTTATCCTGATGGACTTTTTCTAAGTCAAATCCACAAACTGGCTGTCCTCTGAAGATTGATACTTCTCGGATAAAGTGGAGTACTTGGCTAACTTTCCCGATGTCTACCATACGAGGTTCCTTGGGATTAGCCGGCCAGTACCGGAAAGTGGCTTTGAACCACTGGTCCAGTTTGTGAATTCTCACGACCCTTTTGACGTTGTAATCTAAACATTGAAAGATACTATCACTTTTACTATTTATTCCCCTTTTTTCAGCGTATTTTTGGGGTCTATACTACACCAGCACCACAACACCAAGCGGGTTAATTTTTGCAGAAAATAAATTTAGTGCAGGTTTGTTAGGTGAGCCACTGATATACAAACATTGAGCTGATACGCAACTAACACCTTTCCAAATCTTACCCTTGCTACCTCTATATGTTGGGGAGGGTAGACCTGATCGGATGTTCCACTACTTGATCGGACACCAATCTCTGACCAGCTGCTTGAGTGACCAACTACGCTCCATTTATGGCACTTAGTATTTACAATTTTTATAGCGCTCGAGATTGATAGTATTTTTTATGATTTTGATATAGAAAAGGTGATATAATTTGATTTGAAAATGAATAATTTTTGATAAATTTTGATGTTAAAACTTTGAATGGGCTGAACCCAAGGTTCTAGGTTTCCCTTGAACCATCTAGCTCTCGGTGGTATCAGGTATATTTCCAAGTTTGGAAATTCCTTGATCGGCTTTGAGCTTCTGACTCTTGGTACTCCCTGTTTTCGTTCCCTCTAAGTTCTAACCTCGTCTGCCCTTTGGGGCGCTGAGCTGGTCTTCCAGTGACTTCTGGGCATTACCTGCAGTTTCCAAAAGTTTGATAAAATAAGTTCGAAACTTACCATCAATAAAGAAAAACCGGTTATCTTGCCAGTGCTGGGCTCTCCCATATTTGACGTGGTGCTCTGTGTGCGACCACTCATGTGTCGGACCTTGTTGGCCGTTCCCCGCGCCCTTTCCCATTTTTTTCCCCTTTGAAATTTTTTCCTATCGAATAATAAATTTGTAAAAAATTTCAAAAATTTTGAATGCTGAAAAAGTATAATCTAGCAGTTTTGCTAATTTCCATTTTATGTTCAATTCGGGGAATGTTTTTAGAATTCAGTTAAGCGGGGCAGCTATAATTTGATTTTGAAAAATGAAAAATTTGAAAATTATATTTTTTGGAAAAAATGTCAAAAATTATTTTGGGTTGACACTTTGGTCTAAAATTCCAAAGAATTTTTCCCTAAGTCTGATATAAATATGAAAAAATTTACAAAATGAATACGAATAATATTTAAACACAATAGATATTACAAAATAATACATACTTAATTTAAAATGAGTACCTACACACACGAGATATGTACAAAAATAAAAAGAATCAGCGCGAGATCGCGCATAGATTCGCCTTGGGTGAATTTCCAGATGATTTCATTTGGTTTGGCGCTCCAGTCGTAACTGTTTGCGCCATATTGGAAAGTGACGTGTTTTCATCACTTGGCGCATCCTGATTGACTCATGCTATTCGCCCCAAGACCCTAGTGGTCTTGTAACAAAAATTTTTCAACCTGCTGATTGAAACAATTTGGCCATTTAGCCGGTTGTCCCAATGTACGATGGTGACAACATTTTCTGCTTCTCGGGAAATGTCGGTAACTATGAATGGACCGGAGGATGGTAGTCCTAACTTTTTCTGCTTATCTACTTTTAGCAGAACACAGTCCTTTCCCTTGAACCCATTTTCTTTGGACTTTTTATCGAAGTATTTCTTCGATTTTTCGGCAGCACTCTGGATATTTTTAGCAATATCCTCGTATTGGTTGACTAAATTATTTATCAACACAAATTTGTATGCCTCTGCATTGCAGTCGGGCATTACAATGTTGCATGCTTTCGACAAGTTTAACCCGAAGGTTGCCTCGTGACCACTAAGCAATGAAAATGGGAATTGCCCTGTTGCTGCATGTGGTGTGGCATTATAGGCAAACACCATGACTCTCAAATATCTTGGCCAATTATCTTTTTCCTCAATGGCCATTTTTCTGAGCTGCTTAATGAGTGTTTGATTAAATCTCTCCACCATTCCATTTCCTTGAGAGTGGTAAGCTGTCAAATAAATTTTTTGACACTCCAATAACTTGCAGATTTCTTTCATCAGATCTGAGGTAAAACAATCTTCTCTGTCACTGAGTAATCTCGGTGGAGTCCTGTGTCTAAATACAATTGCTTGTAGAAAAGTATCTACAATGGTGCTAGATGACTAATCTGGGATCAGTTCAGCTTCAACCCACTTTGTAAAATAGTCCTGAAAAACTATGAAACATGGTCTCTTCTCACTAAGTGGAGAAATACCCACAATATCCACTGATACAATGTCAAAGGGACCTTCTGGAATAATAGGTATCAGTGGTGAAATTTCAGCATTTCCCTGATTAGCCATTTGACATACTGGACAAAACTTTATCCAGTGCCTGACATCCTTCTCAATTCCAGGCCACCAGAACCGTTTTTTAATCATAGCAAGGGTCCTTTTGAACCCCTGATGAGTCATCATTACAGCACCGTGGTACTGGTGCAAAGTATTGTCCCTAAGGCAGGATGGGACGACCACCTGATCATCCGATCCCTGTCCGGCTTCGCGGTATAACACTTCATTCTGGATGTAAAATCCACTATGATACTTGGTAATCCCATTTGGACCCAATCTATCAAAGTAAGGTTTTAACACCTCATCTTTTCTCTGCAAGAAGGCCATGAGATCATCTCTAATAAGCCCTTTTGGCAACTCAGTTTCCTTGGGGTCTGCCAAAGTAAATTCCGGTTCTTTTTCCCAGTATAACCAGGTAACTCTTTTTTCCTTACCTTTTTCCTGGTTTCCCCTATTTGCTACTTCTTGGCCCTTATTCCCACCAGGCTGGACCTGAGCTTGATTACCTTTTTCCGCATTTTGCTCCTCATAGTTATGGCATTTACCAAGTTTGCAGGTGAAATTGATTCTGGATCACCCTCAGAATCTTTTGGATATGCTTGTGTAAATCTCGGACTTATATCAGTCCTCTGATTTTCCATACCTTTTGGCTCCGAATATAATGGAGTACCATCTTCAGGATTCTGATCTGTCAGAATTCTGAATCTCTTCACCAAATTGAGATGCCTTTTCTCAATTAGCTGTGCCTCTAGATCTTTCAGATTCGACTCTCATTTATCCTCTGAGAACATATGTTCCCATTTTAGGGGTATCTTTTCCGCTTGATTGTCTGGTTCATCCATCCTAGACAAAAAGTCTGCCATGGCGTTCTGTTTTCCAGGCAAGTACTCTAGTTTATGGTTGAACTGAGAGATGAATGAGTACCATCTCTTCAACTTACCATTGGTCATGGCATTGACCTTCATAGAAAGTAAAGGCTTGTGATCAGTTCTTATGATCACTCTATGACCTACGTGCTTGTATAACTTTAAACCATACACTATTGCCAACTACTCCCTTTCCATGGCTGACCACTTCTCGTCCGCTTTTAAAATTCTGCTGTTGTAAGCAATTACCCAGCAGTCGGAGTTGGTCTCCTGGTAGAGAACTGCTCCTAGTGCCGTTCAGCTGGCATCTGTCTGAAGGACAAAGTCCACAGACCCGTCCAACACCAGATACCTCAGAAAAGGCACTGACAATAGTGCTTCTTTCAGGCTCCAAAAAGCCTGATGATGAACCTCCCTAATTTCGCAAACACAGTTCTTTCCTGTTAACTTGTACAATGGTTTAGCATGTTCAGCTAACCCTGGAATGAACTTTTTACACCATTGGAGCATTCCTAGAAACCTCTGTAACTTTTGTTTAGACTATGGGAATGGGAAATCATTAATAGCTTTGACCTTTTTCGGATCTGGGGAAACTCCATCCGAATTAAAGATATGTCCTAAAAAATGGACTCTTTCTGGGAGAAATGCCCACTTCTCTGGCTTCAAGGTCAAGTGAGCCTTCCTTAAAGCTTGCAGGACTAGCTCTAAATTTACCAAATGTTCCTCAAATGTATTTGAGAACACTATATTATTGTCTATATATACTAGACAGATCTTCCATACATATGGATGCAAAACTCTTTCCATCATGCGCTGGAACTCTGCTGGCACATTTTTTAACCAGAAAGGCATAATTTTAAATTGATACAGCCCTTCTTGGCATATGAAAGCAGTTTTGTCCTTGCTTTCTTCATCCAATGGCACTTGTCAATATCCTGATTTGGGATCTAGGGTTGTATAAAACTTCGCTTTACCTTAACAGTCTAGATAATTGTCCACTCTTGGAATGGGATTTTTATCATCCTTGGTAACGTCATTTATACCCCTAAAGTCCAGTAGAAGTTGCTTGGTAAAATCCTTTTTACCTAATAGAAATAACGAAGCTGCCCGAGGCGACTTTGATGGCTCTATTACACCCTTTTTGAGCATATCTTGGACATACTGACGAACATGTGGCCATAAGTTAATAGCAGTCCAGTGGTATCTTTTTGCCACAGGTGGTGCATCGCCTGTATTTATTTCACAGGTTAAGTAGGGTGTAGTAGTTGGAGGATCATTAGGCAAGCTGAGCACGTCTCTTTTTTTGCGAGACATCGTAAAGCTTGTTCCAGTTGTTGAGATGGTATGTTGGATTTAGCCAGCATACTGTACAAAGCTTCCTTGAACTCTTTCTCATCCAATTGAGTGAAATCAGGTCTAGCTTGGACTGCAGAGGTTTGCAGCACTATGGTATTATCTATGTGGAACCTTTTCTCACTTTCTTCAGATTCTATTATGATTCCATTCAGGTGATTTTCGCCTACCTTGTCGCAAAGCTTTGCTTTCAAAAGTATATCCATACCACTAGGTAAGTACATTGGATTCACACTCACCACTGGCACCGAAACCTTTAGCAGACAAATCTTTGGCTGACACTGGTCAGCGGCGCTCGTTGTAGATTCCGTAGTGCTAGTGGTCATGACCTCTCCACAATTCCTTTGGGGCTGATACGGGGTCACGTATATCCTCTGCTGATGGTTGTTGAGCATCATTGTCCTATTCCTGAAATCTCTTATGGCTCCTACCTGAGGATGAGCCAAAAAATCTGTTCCCACAATTACATTTTCACCTGCTTCAGGTATAACAATTGCTTTAACGGGGAACTGTCCATACAATGTATCCATCCTAAATTGGATATACCTATGGGCTTGGACTGTCTTACCATTGGCTACAGTAAGGTTTAATATCCTCTGATATTCAGTATGATCTGGGCCCAAAAATTCTTTCGGAAACTTAGCCGCCATGACAGTACACTGAGCTCCTGTGTCAATTAAAGCCAGTGTCTTAGGACCTCCTATAACAACCTCAATGTGGAATGGGGCTGTTCTGGGGTACATATCCAGCAAATGTTGTTCATGAGGACTAGCTGGTGTGCCCCTTTTTACTACTTGTACCGATGGTACTACCACTTGTGGTGCAATTGCATTCATTTGCACAATGCTACCTAATACAACATTTGGGCAGTTCACTCTCTGATTTACTTCACCTAAAGGACTCATTTGTGATTGCCTTGCAACCATCACACTCCAATAATCCTTCTGGGGTGGCTGATTTGTGAATTGACCCTGTTGAGGAGTCTGAGTCGGACCCATAATAGCCTGAGGTGGCTGATTTTGCTGTAATGCAGCTTGCTGTTGGTATTGCTGCATCTGTTGGAACTGCTTTTGCAGCTTCTTTTGCTTTTTGAATTCCAGAAACTCGTTATAATCGGAATTCTGTAAATAACTCTCCTGGCTATCCTGATAACCTGAATAGCCAATGTTATACGCACCTCTGCCTCTACTATTAAAATTGGTATTCCGGTAACCTCCTCTACCTCTATAGTTACCTCTTGCAAAACTGTTGAAGCCTTCCCCGTTGAAGTTAGGGAAGCTGGCTCTGCCTCTGCTCCTGCGCTCGGACAACACTCTTAATGTCCTGAATCTGCAGTATTATGTGTTATGTTCTTGTGGAACTCACACCATGATTTTGTTGGATCTCAGGAAATTTGACCTCCCTGGCTGGTGCCGGGTATGGTCACATAAGACCAATTTTCCATTTGCCTGTTATCAACTTTTTGCTGAAGCTGATCGAACCTTTGGACCAGTTGTACCATCTCTAGAAATTTTTAATAGAAGATATTCTGTCTTACCTTTTTCAGTCTGAGCCCTAGAGGCTTCCCAAACTGGAATCTCCTCCATTTCAGGAGAATCATTTCTTGACCTCTGGGTTTGGACTTGTACCTGATTACCTACAGTTTGATATGGTTGCCGAAACCTTTGTCTCTGGCCCTGTTTATATCCATCTGACTGATTTCTAGCAACTACTGCAATTTCAGGATCCTGCCCACTTTTCATACCTACTTAATGAAGGATCTTGCTGTGTACCCTTTGGCCCATATCTTTGAAAGGCGTTTCTATATCTTCGTTCAATGTCATGAACTTCAACTGTTAGATCATACCAAGTTCTAAAGGTATGCTTGGTATTTTTCAGTTCAGATTGAAACTTGATTCAGACTGATCACTCTTGTATACAAAGGTGTCAATAATCAGCCTCTGTTTTGACTGATAATCTAAATCACCTTTGACTAGTTCCACTAGTATACTGACCCTTTTTAAAAATTCCACGGCCTGCTCATTGGGTCTTTGTTGGAACTCAAACAACTCCCTGGTTAACATTTCCAGGTTACACTCAGGTGCAAAGACATTTATAATGGCCCTCCTGACCTCCCTATAGATCATGTTGTCTCCTGCAACAGCCTTTGATCTACCTTTAGAAAGCCTCAGCAGTGCTTCATATTTGGCTGATTCGATGGTGTATCCCTAAGGAATTTCCCTTCAAGTGCTGTTAAAAAGCTAAGCACCTGCTGATTTACCATACCCTCATCTAAAAGTTTGGGTAACAAACCTCTAAGGATATTCCTAACAACAATCTTTTGTGCCAAATTATTTGTTGGCATTTCTCTGTGATCATATGCTGCTGTTAACACTGGATCAAGATCAGAGTTGAGAGATTGCAGCATAACTCGATTTGGATCTGGTTGAGGTGGTACACCTCCTTGATTTGATGGTATGTTGTCTCTGTCAAATCCATTATCCCTATATGGGAAACATGCTAGTTGATATTGTCTAAGGGTATTTGGATCAACTATATTTCCTCTACCATCATAGACCACTCTTGTTAAAGTTGAATGCTGCGAAGGTATCTGATTTGAATTCCTGAGGTCTGCCAATTGCTCAGCTCCCTCGAATCGAAGATCTCTAGCTGGACCTCTCCAACTTTTGGGCTCACAATTGCGTCTCTGCCCTTCATCAATTTCAGGCCTATTACTAGGCCCTGCACCTGCATATGTTTCAGCAGAGAGACGGTTGTCTCTTTCTGCACCCCTATCACATGGTCTAACCTGTCTATCCAGCTCCTATCAGCGACTGTCGGCTTCCCTTTTATTCTCCTTGTTGGCCGCATTCGCAATTATGTCGAACAAAGCTTCGACGGTCCCTTTCAGTTCGCCTAGTTGCGTCGCCAACTCTTGAGTGGACATTTTAGGAGCTCTTTCCTGCGGGCGGAATCGCTCTTGCTCCTGCGGGATCCTCTCTAATCATCGATCGATTTCAGGATCCCTTTTGTCCAAATTTGGTCGAAATTCGGGCGTAATAATGTCCCTTTTGGTCCTGCTAATTCGACATTTGGTGGTGACTTTTCATGTTCCCCCGTGGCCGTCCCTCAGGGTCTGGGTTCGGATTCGCTGGGCCTGCCTCTTGCTGATCCATGGCAATTGCTGGTGGGCGATCAATCGGTACACCCCCATCTTGGAGTGTAAAATGCATTGCATTCTCTTGCAATGGTTGAACCCTCGTGGGAGTTTGATCTGGGATCACTGGGTCCAGGGCAGCATGCTGTTGCTGCTCTCCGTCTCCTAAATTTACAAGATTCCCAGCACTCGCCACTCTGGGTGGTGATCTATTCAAAGTATTACCTCTCGGTATCCTTTCATTAGGCATTTTAAATCCTGCTAACTCTCTGTAGAAACCTGGAGGATTTTCCTTTCTCCTAGTCTGACTACAAAGTTCGGTGGTGAGGAGTTAAAAGCCACCACTCGTTAGAAGCTACCGCTTGTTGTGCAGGTCTTAGGAAGTTTAAGAAAAGATGGAGGCTTCTGGTCTGAACTGACCTGTTAGAGCTAATTCCTTGGCAAAGCCTCGGAGATCGTGCAACAGTCCAGTTCCCCAGACCTACAACAACAAAGATTAACTTACTTTAAATGTGGGGCCTCACCAGAGAGCTTCGCAGTCTTCTAGATGAGACAAGGAATCCCCTCAGGGATAGACTTACCTTTCTGGATCCCCTAACGGGTCTTCCAGAGCTTGCAGGCAGCAAGCTGGCGCCTGGGCCTTTGGCCCTTCACTTTTGTCGATTGGTCAGATCTAAACAATAAACAAATAGATATAGCAATATGTCCGAGGAATAGTAAAAAGAACGTGGAATGACCACTATTATTTTTATGCAAATAATAAACAAATGTGCTGGGAATATTTTAATGGACGCCAGCAAAATATATCAAAATATAATAAAAATCGTAATATGTGAAAGAATTTCACTATCACTTTTTCGTCTTTCTTTGGTGCTCCATTTCTATGCAAATGTTTGGGCCACTGGTCGTCCATTTCGTTGATTTGCATGGCGATTTCCCGATGTGGCTCGCCATCAACAAGGTGCCCGACAAAGTCTCTGGCACCATTTTTGGACAATTTGTATCTTTATTTAAAGGTAACGTCATCGTAGCCTTCAAATGGATTGGCCCTATCCCAAAGGTGACGAATATGATGTATTATTTCTTCATTTTCATCAATATGATCCAATAGGTCAATAATATTCATGACAGTTGAAAAAATTAACAAACAGACTACTGCTAACACACTGCTAAAACTGGTAGGGGGCAGGTTTAGAAGGCGGTGTTAACTTTTCCATTTTTTGACACTAACAAGCAATTGTGAATACAGGAATAAAACTAAGCACCGTGTTACCACCATGCTAACCAAAATTTAACACTGTGTCAGCCTAACATGCCGCTAACACATGATTGTGAATATGGGCCCATGAGTCTAGTCGTCAATGACATTATAGTCTGTTTTTCTTGAAATTCTTCTGAATAAGAAAGTTTAAAGCAAGTAGTATTCTATATTTTCACTATTTGCTGATGAACCATATATCCTGTAGGACTGGAAACTAGTAAGCATACTGACCTAACCTTTAACTTTTTCGAGCAAAAGATTTTACCGAAAAAGCTCTATGTAAATGATTTTGACGACAGTACTGATTTGTGTCACTTTTCTATTTAGGAGCAGTGTATAAAAAACAGTGTATAGTTCATCCATCAAGTTGGTTTGTGTTTTCCTATACTTTTCGTTGTGAGGAAATACCTGTTTTCATGATGCCGTGTTTTAACATCACGCCTTCATGCTGCAGTGATGCTGGTACCAGATGAACCCATTTGCCAAGTATAATTAAAACATATATTAATTAAGATATTATTAGTGTCGTTGACGATTAAACTAGAAAAAGAGCATGATTTCAAAACCTGCCAATGCCTTAATACTGGAGTAAGTAAATTGATATTCAGGATACAAACTGAACCATTTCTGAGCTATAAAGTGAACACAGCCACAACAGATTTACTATCCAGACTTCGTTACTCCGAATCCTTAAAAATCGTGGCATCGTGTGCACCCCTAGCCAATTTGGCCACGATACTCGCAAAAGAACTTTCATGTTCACAAAAAAGGCTAGCACATTAATAGAGCGGAAACTTTTGCGGTCGACGAATATGCATTCGATATCTGTTGGCACAATAACTCGAACGTGAGTTTTGTCTATCAGGCAGATTCAGAAAGTTACTTTTTGCTGAAATTCTGTTTACTGGTACCTAATTAACCACTGTCAAGAAGTCAAAGTGCACCCACAACCAAACTTTAAGATTTACATCGGATGAAAAAATGTTTTTTTCAAACTCCTGAAGCACAATATAACATTTGAAGTTAAGATTCGAGATTCTTTACAGTTGTAATTCAGTTTTGCATTCTGAACGTCGATAACATCAGTTTTTAACTTGTTGGATAGATTTTTCGACTCCAATATTTTTAGATTCTTCCTTTGTATTATATTTCGTTCATTTTAAAATGATTGATGCGGCGATTCCATGAAAGGAAGTTCAATGCGGAAAAACTAGTATATCTTATTACTGTAATCAATGACGAAATTTTTAGGTCCATGAGCGGTAAATTGAGTAGCTGAAATTTTTTCCCACAACCTTATTAAATGGTCAAAATTTGTGGCTGACAATCGGCGACTGCTGCTGCTTCCTGGATATAATAGGCCACAGTCGACGATTCTAAGGAATGAATAGACAATTTGCAGAAAGCCCAATTCAGAAGTGAAAAAATCCTAGGAGTTCAGTCGCCGACAATCGGCGACTCTCACCGATTCCTAAGATTCTATCAGCGACACTCGGTCTGCAATCGACGGCTGCACTTCTGAATTGCGCACAACACTCAAGTGTCAAACACAGATCTATTCTAATCAAAACTATGTAAGCATCGTGATTTTTCTGCCTTTTAATTGTCATTGAGGAATTGACCGTTTTCCTAAAGTTGAATGTTTTCCACTTGGTGAAAATTTTTGTGGACTACAGTAGAAATTGGACAGCGAAAAACGACTGTAACACTAACTTACATTGCTGTAGCATAGTCAACAAAAATGGCAGCTTGCCTGATGTGATTTGAATAACCACTTATTGTATTACTGTAGCCATATTGAGAAGCTTGGATGGACTGTTCTGAGTTGCATAGGCTTGCACAAATTTATTGGCTTGCATATGGCAGGTGCTTCCCATTTCACTATCGGAAGATACTTTCGCATGCAAAAATAGAGTAACGTGCCGTCACATAGAAGAGACAAAAGAACAGAATAGAATAATGAAAATGCAAAAAATAAGGAAAAAATCTGGAAAAGAACACGAGCAAAGCTGCACCTTAACAAAAATGTTATAAGAGTTAAGCTACAGCTTAAACTGTAGCTCAGCTGGAACTTAAGTCTCTGATGAAACCAGTCCCAGAAATCTAAAACGTGTCACGTGCCGACGGATTTCATCAAACGTCACGTGATTCACATCACAATTTTCCATTATGTTTTTCGTTATGTTTTGTGTTACAGTAATTTACATCAATTTTGCGTTTCGTTTTTATACTTTTTACATGCAATTTATGTGTGTACTTTTTATGTTTATTTCTGTTGCTTTCGCCCACATTTTATCTCCGTTTCGAATTATTATTTTGTTATACACGTAGACTACGGTATGTGCCCGCTAGTCAAGAATTTCCGTTAGAGATAAGCTCTCCGAGCTCATCGCTGCAATTAGAGCACAACGTGCACTTCTTATCAGTAAAAACTAGCGACGTTTCGCAACGTGAAACGACTAGTTGGAAATTCTCACTAGTGACGTTCCTATGTTAAGCATGGAGAGTGAAAACTCGCCCCAATGCTTAACGTTGTGAACTGGAAAATGTCTATGTGATCATAGGCATCTTCTGCAATGATTTTCGCTGCAGAAGTTAGCTTGGGGGAGTGTTAACTCCGCCCAAGGCATACTGTAGTTTATGGAGCCCTTTAAAAGGGCATGTTTTGTCTTTTTGTCACTCATTATTGGGCCTAACTGGTTTTTCGTCGTTTTAGCCTTACGTCGCGTTCGCCGTTGCCAATTTTGTTATATTTTATTGTTGTCAACTGCGCCTTGCCGTACGTCGAATAAATTTACATATTTTCGCCCCGGCCTACATACACACATCGCCTACAGTAACCCGACCGTAGGAACCCGTCCCCGTCGCCGTCTATTGTAGAACCCCGTTGCCCCTCGCCGAGGAAACGTCCGTTATTGCCGCCTGCCAATCAGCAGCCGCCGAACCCCACGCCGAATCGCCCGGATTCCCGTTCCCATACATCGCCGTCGGTAGGACCCCGTTTGACTTCCGAACCCGTCGCCCAGCGCCGAGTAATTTGAGAAGAGGTGTCGTAAGTCTTCTCAGGGGTTATTGTTGTTGAGGGTATATTTGTGGGAGTCTCCCCTAAGCTAGTTTTCCCCCGGAAGGACCCTCAGTTAAGAAAGCCCGCAGACCCTTAAGGTCAGGGCCAGTAAGGGGATTTAGGTTAACAATCGGGTCCCCTACAGTACGCCATTCCTTGAATGGCACCGTCCCCCATTCCGGTGAATGAGGATTAGGGATTGGCACCCCCGACCCGGCCGCGTTGTCCATTATTCTACAGCATTAACCCTAGGACAAGGCCGAGGTACACCATAGGTTTACCTGTGGTAGTACCAGCTGGGTTGGGTTCCCGAAACGAAGACCTATACTGGAGCCACCCCACGGGGTCACAGCATGTCACCTACCGTGTCATGGCCATGTTTCCTATGGGATATGGTACGGGGTTTGCCCGTCAATGTGACTGTTCACCAATCTGTTTAATGTGACATGGCTTCCACTTCGTTTAATGTGACAAACGCATGGAAATTGAACTTTTTCAGTATTACTCCGAAATTTCTGTTCGTGTTAGAATACAAACGGGATCAGAGTTTTTGTCTGTACAACGAGTCCGTTTCATACGTGATATACAAAAAACACCGCACAAAATTAATCATTATTGAATGCAACTTTGAAGCGAAGCAGAGATTTCGAGCTGAAAAATGATTGCAAGAAGAATAATCCTTTATAATCCCGACAGAATAAAAATGCGAAAAACGTCAACTGTTCGTGATAGGGGTTCGGAAAAAGCACTCTTTTTTATGCTCTTAAACTGAAAAATTGTAAAAATCAGTACTCATATCAAAACCGTTTATGGTAAGTTGCATAGGCGCGCAAATTTCCAGCTCCATGTTGAGCAGAAAGTCGTAGGAACATGAAATAATACTAATCTTTCCACTTTTTCCTTGAGAAGCGTTTCATTAAAAACAAACTATAGATAGTAAAAGCTTTGTTTCTTGACTCTTATATGTATTTTTCTTGTCAGTGAGTACCTCGTATTTTTATTGATATTCAAACACCGTAATTGGATTGAAAAATTTATCGGACTACTGGTTTTCTTAGTTGACAATTCTACAGTAAAAACTGTGGGTAAACGATTATCAAATCCGTATATTTTCCAGCTACAAAGCTCAACAAAGCTTATTGAACAACCTGGTATAAAATTTATGTACTGTACACAATGCATTTTTTGAAAATCATCTTTCCTTGGGGTATCTTCGACATTCGTGAGGAAGAATTATACATGACAGGTGCTTCTTGACGATTCTACATTATTGGATAGATGCAGGGTTAGTGCAGTCAATATGACACATTTTAGTCAACGCTACTGTATACCGAGCATGTCATGGATGCAACCATGTAAATTTTGTGAGTCGAGTCGATGATGTCGACCGTTGAACCTGCTGTTTTTCCCCCGGGGTCTTTTCCCCAAATGGGGAAAGGTTTCAAAATTTTTTTCCTCATTTTCCCAAACTAGTTTTTTTCGCTTAAAAATGCTCACAGACGCTTTATTTAAGTGTTTTTGAGCTTTTTCAGGCCAGTTGTGGTGCAGCATTTTTTTGTGCACCGACATATGTGCCAATTAGCACAAAGGGCCAAAAAAATTTGTGCCAATGGCACAAAAAATTTTTACCAGCCTAAAAACATACTGAAAACTTTTAAAAAGTTTTATGCCAAAAGTTTGATAAAAGCATAAGATACTTTTGCCGCACTAATTTACATTAAAATCTTGCCAACTCTATTTCATCTTAGCGCGTCAGTGCGATAAAAAAGACTGATCGAGAAAGCAGTTAATACGATTGGAAAAGAAATCGGATGCTGAGAGAATTCAGATATTTATTTATACAGAGTTTTTAAGGCATTTTATATTTTTCTTTAATTTTCTGCTACGAATTTCTTCTTAACACCGATGTAAATAAATTAACGATGTCCATAATTGCTTTTTCTTGAAGAAAAACTAAGCCGAAAGTTGCGTCGCGTAAATTTTTAGTTGAAAAATTGTGCCAACAATGTCAATTTTTCTGTTCGAATCTAACACCAAAAATGAAAATTTTGGTTTCCAATCACACTGAATGAACAGTGGAAGTTAACCATTCCTATTCATTTTTCAGTCATTGACAATCTCAAAGTTTGTTGCGATATTCGAATGCAGTTCTCCTCTCAGGTTTCTAGACAAATAAAAGCAGAGTTGGCAAGGCTTTGTTTTTTTGGTTTTTTTCTAAAATCACTGGAAAACTGCTTTTTCACATACCTGTACGTGAGGTGGAGAGTTGGGGGCCTTCTCCCCACTTGGCCAACCATATATCCAACCCCCCCTCCCATTTTGGAAAAAATTGAAAAAATTTGCAAAAAGTGTATGTTTCTTGGCCTTTTTTGGGAAAAATTTCGACTTATTTCGATCACCTCCCCCCAAATTTCGGATTTACCCTCCCCCCAACCATACCTGTAAGACCTCCGACCAGTTGGGGGGGGGGGGTAGGAAAAAGTCGAAATTTTTCCCAAAAAAGGCCAAAAAACATACACTTTTTTGAAAATTTTTTCAATTTTTTCCAAACTGGGGGGGTGTTGGGGGAAATGATTTTGGGTACAGGGTAGGCCGAGTTGGGGGGTCCCCCCCAACCCCCCAAGTACAGGTATGCCCCCAACTGGTCGGAGGTCTTACAGGTATGCTTTTTCACAATAGTTGATGTTCTATACATGTATTGGTGTCTATCTAAAATCAACAAAACAATTAATTTAGTTGAACTGACTTCAATAAAAAGTAGAAAAAAATCGTATTTTTATTATGTATTTTATGCACGAAAGATATCTATAAATCAGTCGATATTTTATGTATCCGTAATGCAAGTACACATTTAGTACATGAGTCCAGTATGTATAATTCATACCATATGGGATGACATCCATTGATCCATATCACCATCAAAATTTTATAAAGTATAATTGAGTTTAATATTCCGAATTTATTGTTACAGTAAGATTGTCAATTTTATTAGCTCGAAATTTTAAAGTATAAAGGAGACAACAATAATAAAATGTTATTGAGATCTGTTAGCAGGGTTGGCAAGGCTTTGGTTTTTTGGTTTTTTGAAAAAACCAAAAAATTGGAAAATCTCTGGTTTTTTGGTTTTTTCCCAAAATCATTAGGAAACTGTTTTTTCACATTAGTAGATGTTCTAGGCATGTATTGGTGTCTATCTGAATCAACAAAACGATTAATTTAGTTGAATTGACTTCATTACAAAGTAGAAAAAAGTCGTATTTTTATGATCCATTTCGTACTCAAAAGATGTAATATAAATCAATCGATATCCTTTGTATCTATCTTGCAACCACAAATTTAGTATATGAGACAACTTTGTTTTTATTTGCTCACAAAAAAGTAGATGCGAAATCTTTCATGAAGTGTACTTTGACCAAATGGGGCGACATCCATTGATCCATATCATCATCAAAATGTTATAAAATATGATTGTGTTTAATATCCTGAATTCATTGTTACGGTAAGCTTTTTAATTTTCTTAACTCGAAATTTCAAAATATAAATGAGACAACAATAATAAAATTTTATACAGATCAGTTAAGCATACTGTATGTTAACAAAGAGAGGAGCTTTTGAGGGGTTCATTTTTATGGGACTTGACGTCGCCACTAACTAGAAAAAATCGTACAAAAATTTGTATCCATCACGCAAGCGAGAATTGTATATATATAATAAGACCCATTTGCTGTAGTTATAGCTCACAGACAGGTTTGAAACATACCTGTAAGACCTCCGACCAGTTGGAGGGGGGTAGGAAAAAGTCGAAATTTTTCCCAAAAAAAGCCAAAAAACATACACTTTTTTGAAAATTCTTTTAATTTTTTCCAAACTGGGGGGGGGGGGGGGTTGGGGGAAAATGATTTTGGGTACAGGGTTGGCCCCCCGACCCACCCCCCCCCCAAGTACAGGTATGTTTTGATTACCAAACATTCTAAAAAGTTAAACCAGAAAAAAACCACTAAAACACCATAGAAAAACCAAAAAAACACTAAAACACCATAGAAAAGCCAAAAAAACCAAAAAACCAAGAACTCGAAATTTCAAAAGTTTGGTTTTTGCCAACCCTGAATAAAAGTAACTAATTATTATACTTATTGACTAGGCGCCAAGCGCCGAGAAAATTTTGCGTTTTCAGCCCCTATAATCACTAAAAATCAAGAAAATTCAGCCTTCGACCTGTCTTAAAATTTGTGCCAATTGGCACAAACGCCCAAAATTTTTTGTGCCATTCCAATTTTTTGTGCCAAAAACCATGTTTTGGCACAAAAAACACTGTTCTGGTGTTTTTAGAGCGATTACTTCATTAAAATTGAGGAAAAAATTGAAATTTTCTACTTTAAAGTTTAATCTACAAGATTTTCCAGCGAGCTATCAATGAGCATAATGACTTTGAATTACATGAGAAATCGATGGTCAAGTCCATACCCGTATCCAGGATTTTCAAATGAGAGGGGGGGATTTTCCGAAATTTTTAGAATTTACTGAATAAAAAGAAAATCATTTTTGCAGTAAAGACGACTTATTTCAGTTAGTTTATGCATACCCGTATCCAGGACTTTTAAAAGGGGGGGGGAATTTTCCAAATTTTTTTTAGAATTTACTTGAATGAAAAGAAAATCATTTTTGCAGTAAAGACGACTTATATTTTCAGTTATACATTATTTCTGCTTGGATTAGTGGCTAAATTCTATGTTTGTAGATATCATACCTGCGATTGGGGGGGTCACTGTTTTTTTTCCACATTTGCACTGCACTTAAACGTTTTCAAGCGCTTGTTACTTTCTTAACATAATTGAATTCGAAAGCTTCATGGAAGTATTTTTGGAAAATTTCTACGCTTCTGACTTTGGACTCATAGCTTTTCGGCCAAATTTATGAAACGTTACGAACAAATTAATGGTTTTAAATTTTTTCGAATGATAAATAAATTTCTAGAAATTACGATTTATGAACACAAAATTCATATCTGATTTTTAAGATTTTTTTTCCAAAAAACTTTCCACGTGTGGAAAAAAATTTGAACTCTTTATTTGTTAAAAAAATTCGTGGAAAAAAGATTTATTTGTAGTACAAAAAAAATTTTTGGCGTGCAAAACTTTTTTGGTAATTTTTTTGCACCGTGCAAAACAGCTCGCGCAAAAAGAACACTGCCCTGAAGTGTCTGAAAATCAGGGCAATTTAGTCTTTGACCACACAAAAAGTTTGTGCCCATTGGCAACCATGTTTTAGTATAAAAAAACACTGTCTAAATGTCAAAATTTACCGGTCCGGGTTATAAGTTGAATAATCATTATTCTTTATTACAAGCTATAGCTCAGACGCGGCTTTCAGCATGCTTGCCTTCACTTATCATCTTGAGCGTATTATGTAATGTTTTAATAGAGAATCTGCACTATTTTATCTTGATGTTTGATGAAAATTCACATTTTTTCTTTGACACATTTTTTGAAGAAATAGATACACAAAATTTTCCAACTTTTTGAAGCGGTATTTCAAAAGCTTCGTAAAAGTCGTTTTCGGATATTTTTACTTTTCCTACTCTTAAATTTTCTGATAAATTCATGAAACTTTACGAATAAATACTTAATTTAAAATTTTCCGACTGATAAATACCTAGAAATCACGATTTTCGAACAAAAAATTCGAATTTAAGTCTCGGAATAAATGTTCAAAAAATTGATCTTTTCAGCGTTCAAGAAGTCAATACCATTTGCACCGGAAAGAATATGTTTTATGAGCTCTCTCTTATCATCACAGAAGCCTTAATGTTCAATTTCTCATGTAATTCAAAATCATCATGCCCTTGGATAGTTTGGAAAATTTTTTCCGCTATGCTTATATAAATTTGACTTCAAACTGAGATTTCATGTTTATTTTAACTTAAATGAATTAAGGGCTCTAAAGATATTAGCATGTTTGAAAAACTTCAAAAAAACTTAAATGAAAGCGTTTATGAGCATTTTATAGTTTAAAAACGACTTGCAGAAAATGGGGAAAAATAATTTTTACCTCTTTTCCTGATGTGCACAGTTTTCCTTCTAATCTGGCGTTAACTTGCTGAGTATCCGATTTTTATTCCAGCTTAATTATATACATATATATATATTCCTATCCAACTTGAATTGGCCCAAAATGCGGAGCATGATGAAAACTTTCCGCACGGCGGTTCTAGTGTGCGCTGCAGCCAGCGCAATTCATTATTTGATCAACAACAAACGGTACACGTTGCCAGTTCCAGAAATTAGAAAAATCGCCGGCAGATATTCGGGTAGAAATTGTTGAAAACATACAGTCTATGGCGTTCTATTTTTCTAATTTTCACCATTTAGGTCAACATCCTTCGGGTGCATTGACGAGCATACTCAGCGAACTGCGCGTACGTTTTTCCAAACATATCATTCCGACAACCGATCCTAATTGGTTCACGTTCGGCGGCAATCTTCAGGCGAAAATTTATTTGATGCACGTTTCGCTTACGGAATATCTGGCGCTTATAGGGACGCCTTTGCGGGCGTCTGGTCACATGGGTATGTGTATATGTATTTAAGGCCCAAATTACAGAAAGTGGGTTAAATGTGCGTAAGAGTAAAAGTAAAATGGCGGGCAAAATCGTAGGCAAATAAAAGTCGAGTAAAATCTCGGGTAGAATCCTAGGTTAAGGCTGAGTAAAAATCAGGTATAATCGCGGATAAGATGAGTTGAAGACGGGTAAAATCGTCGGTAAAGAAAAATAACCCATAATTTTACCTATATCGAGATTACAGAAGATGGATGAGGTAAACGTAAAAGTTGGGTAAAAATATGAAAATAACCTGCTATTAGCAGGGTTATATTGGAACAATTTATATTTTTCCCGTGAAGCTCGAATTTGATTGATTCTTTGCATGCCGTAGATGTATTGCTGGTTAAACTGAAACTAATGTTAGTGATGGCAATCAAGAGAAGCCCAAAAATTCAAATTTTTCGGAAATGTATTGATTATCATTGCACATATTTCAATACAGCATTTGCTATATTTATGATACCAGTGGGTTATTGTTGAAGAGCACCTTTTCCAGCTACATTGTTACTCGATAATGCAACAATTTTGACACATCTTTTGCTTTTCAAACTTTCCTCTTCTTTCCTTTTTCACCGCTTCTGCGTTGGGTCGCCTGTGCGCATATGGTTATATTTCTCCACCCAAGCTGTGGCATACTTTCCTACTATGAGTTGAGACATGCGAGGTCCGTTGACGCGGATCAGGAGTGGTACCTGGTTTCAAACTGGTGATTCATAATCAAATGTGATTGATAATACTAAAGCCACATTCGGCATCAGCACTTCCAATTAAAAGCACCGTCAAAACCCTTATCAGTGATGAAATAAGCTCATACTCCTGATGATGCTGCTTCAAATAACTTCAAAAGTATGTTGTGCCCGATTTTTGAAATATGCAGGAATCAATTGACACGACAATCTTCAAAGTCTGACCGTTTTCTGCATATAATTGGTACATCCATGTTGCATGATGGTGAGCTGGAAAATGGGGTCGAAATAGTAAAGGTTTTTTGACCGTAAAAAGTATAAAGCAGGGGCATTGTTCATTTAGTGAGAACAATTTTGTGGTGAAAGTACACACACCACCCCCACCGCAATGAAGTAGGGAGCGAAAAAAATTCACGGTATTTCATATTTCATTCATATACATTTGTCATGTCAAGTTACTACCCTTCCAATTTACGATTTTACTTCTACCTAAATTTTCGACCTTGGGGTCTTCTGCTAAATGCACATAGAAAAAGTCGAAGAAACTCAGACATTAAAACGATGAAGATGAAACTTGAAATTCCAAGAATCTTTTTTCAATCTTCCACGTTTCAGTTTCATGAATGGGAGGAGGAGATGTCATTTTCCATGAGAACTAATAACATACGCCTATCCGATTTAGTGGAAAAATTTTACTATCTCCGAATATTGTACAAAATAAAATAAGTGTATACTGTAAGAAATTATGGAAATCTTAGTTACCTTATCCAAATCTTTTTTGGAAGAAGCGTCAAATATTTGAACGATTTCGAAGACACGCAAAAAACTCGGAAAATCTGGAACTTTCATGTAATGCACTATTCAGAGTTTCTTACCTTTTTTCACATTTTTATGAAATCGTGGTCTGACCGTTTGAAATTTCCGCTAATTTTGAAATCAGAAGTTGAATAGTTGCAAAAAAATCTTTGAGAGATATGGCACCATTACTCCAACGAGTTATATAGTTTATGTAGGGGCAAATCCATGATTTTGATTGGGTAGTACCGCGAGGGTTGACCGACATAACGCATTATAACCTCCAACTAATCACGTCATTTCATTCGCCTAAGGTTTCCTTTATTGCCGTTAACCTGCCACTTGGAAAAACAATTAATCACCTTGAATTTTTCAAAAATTTATGAAAAGTAACCTGTTTTTCATAAGTTCGGACAAACCAGCAAAAATCATGCTGATTTCAACTTGTAAGCAGGTAATCTGGATTCAGTGACGAAGGAATCATGCAAGAATTCTTCACTTTCGCAATGTTTCTGTGCTCGGCTGAATTCTTTTCGTCTCATATGCCTATTCTGTCTATGATGAGAAATTTGAAATATACGCATTGATATGCAATCCACTTTACACTAAATCGACCTTCTCGGACCATTTTTCCAGAAGTCCTACATTTGGTAGGAGGTGTTATACTTCCCATACCGAAAATGTTTTTGTCCGGATGACACTAAATAGTTTCGTCCAGATTAGCTAAAGATATTTCTGTTTAATTTGAAAATTCGCATTTTATACATCCTAAAGATTTTCCTCTCATAGGTTTCCATTGGATGAACCAATCGTGCTCCGTTTTAGTGGGCAACGTTCAACGTTGGAAAGACGGCGCTTCGTTGACCAAAGAAAATTTCCGGCCCGGCGATCACGTACGTTTTGCCATGTTCGAAGGATCCGTCGTCGAAATGGCCGAGGATACGTGGGCTTTATGCTACGGACGAGGTTAGATTTTTCGATGAATTTCTGAATAAATCGAGTCGAAAAATGCGATCCTGACAAAAGATTTGCTCAAGTTTATTGGAAACAGCGGAATACTTTGAAATTATTGATTCAAAAATCAAAATTTTATTCAAAATTTTCGTCATTTTTTAGGATTTATGCCGGCCAGCATTCCTTACATAGCCTTGAACATGTTGACCCATTCGGCCGATCCCTTAACGCCGCTCCAAATGACCTACACGTCGGGTCGTTCGATCATCCGTGAAATTTACTACTGGTTCGAAGAAACGTCGTCCTACTATTTGCGAAAATTTACCGGTTCTAAATAATTCAGCGTTTACAACACCTTCACTTTTTTCGCTTTACTAGAACGATCAAAAAAAAATCGCCGTTAAATTTTCAGTCAGGTGGTTTTGGAATAATATTGTTTTTTTGTTCGATAATAATCAGCATTTTTTCTCCCGACAATGTTTGTGATTTATTTTTGCTTGATTGTTTATAATGTGTCGTTGTTTGTTGATCTTGCCGTTTAAATTGTTTCGGTAAAGTAAATTTACAGCTAACGAACGACTGATAATTATTCCATGGAATTTCTGGTAGTAGGTGATATTTTTCCATGTCTTTGGGATATTGAGCCAACTTTGCTGGGGAGGAATTCTAGCAGCCTAAACCAACAGTTTGGTCACGTGTCACCCACAAATAGCGAAATATATCCTACTTAAACGTCATTTTACACAGATCAGAATTCGAATTTTTCAGTCAAAAATTTTTTATGCAAATGAGTGAGATTGAACCTGTTGCATCATCGCAGAAATGAGTTAGTCATTGGTTCGAAAAAACTACTAATTGCTTTGAATACACACGACTTTTACTCTGATGAAAAGTCCACCAAAAACACAAACATCAGTCCAGAATATTTTCGAATTTTAAATCATTTTTACCCTGATCAGAGGCGACTAGAAGAAAAAACGAATGACAAATAATGAAGCAAATACAAAATGAAACAACTAAAAAACGTAACACAACAAAGGAACACAAGAAGTATTAGAAATTGAAATCATGTGAGACAATTAACTAGAACAAAAAAAAGTTTCGAAAAATGCAAAGCTCAAAGTTATTAGCTCAGCCAAGACATGCTCACAAATTAACTTGGAGAACGTGTTGGTTTTCTATATAAAAGCCCTGTCATACTTCACTGTGAGATACTGCGCGGCGCCACATGGCGCCGGTTGTCCTATTCATACTAACAAGCGGCGTTTTTACTGATAAAAGGTGCACATCATGCTCCAATTATGTCCATGAGCCCGTAGAGCTTATCTGGCGGAAATTCTGATTAAGGTGTCACATATCGTAGTCTACGTGCTAATGGAAAACAACAAAAACGTAACAAAAATGACACACAAAATGCATGTAAAACGAAATGAACGAAACGAGAATAAAGTAAGTAACTGTTAAACAAAAAGTGGCGAAAAACATAAAGAATCAACATGATGTAAATCACGTGACGTTGGGCAATATTGATCGGCATATGACATAGGAAACCGCACTAAAAAAGCTTCACCCGTTCGGAAGCTATAGAAGTCAGTACCCGCCTTTTTTTGGCTGATCACCCTGTACATACACAAATTTTTAATTCCTGTCACATTTTACGCCATGTCACGTGTATGACAAGTTTATCTTGGGAGAGCTGGAGAGGTTTGGGTATCTCATCAGGTAATACCGTGTTTTAGACGTCACATTGATGGTGAACCATATCAGATTGATCCTATTACAGTAAGTAATAGGCTGTGACTCCTGATGGATACTGGCATTTTCCCCAGGCTTCCCAAGTTGGCGTTGGGGCCTAACCTGGCAAATGGTGGCTATAGAGAGGTCTATAGTTGGTTCTCTTGTGTTGTCCTTGGGGTCTTGCTGTAGGGTAACGGACAACGCTGCCAGGCTAGGTGCGACAATCCCCGAGTCCTACTCAGTGAGAGTGGGGACAGGGTCACCCGTAAAATGACCTAAATTATGGGACCCGATTATGAACCAGACAGCCCCTTTTAGCCCGAACTTGAGAGGTGGAGGCCCTACTTATCTGTGGAAACCTTGGGAAACCGACTTAGGAGGGATTTCCCAACAAATAACCCACAAATAACAATAATCCCCTGAGAAGACTCACCTAGTCCTGTTTCTCAAGCGATTACGACGCAATGGGCGGCAAGTCCCGGGATGCTTTCGGTCTTCTGGCACTGGGAGCGGGGGATGCGATCCTCAAACGTCCTAGGCGGCGAGCGGCGGCGAGCGGGAGGGAGCGGGAGCGAGCGGGAGGCGAAACTCCAACGTTTAATTCACGAACCGGGGCGGTCGGACACCTGGCACTGATGGGCAGCGGGGTACTGTAGGCGGTGAGCGGCGGACGCAGTGAGAAATGCAAGAGTATGCAAATTTACTTAAAATAATAGGCGGCGGACGCAGTCGAGTATATAAAAGTATGCAAATTGAGAAGGGCGGCGGATGCGAAGTGACAACCGGACGAAAGCTTGGTGAACCCAAGAATGAGCGAAAAACTAAAGAAACATGTCCTTTTAAGGACATGTTTGGCTACAGCTGCAGCTTGGGCGGAGTTTCTCGGCGCTCAAGCTAACTTCTGCAGCTAGACGCGATGCAGAAGATGCCTATGAGCACATAGACATTTTTCATTCACATGCGTTTAGCACTGAGGCCGGCTGCAGTGCCTATGCTAAGCATATAAACGTCTTTAGCTAAAACTTCTTAGCTAGTCGTTTTGCGTAACAAAAACGACGCTAATTTTTGATGATAAGAGGTGCGTGAGCGCACCAAAAATAGCCATGTGCCCGTGGAGCACGACTGGCGGAAGTTTTTAGCTAAAGGGCCTACTGTAGCCCGCGTTTGTAAAGAAATAAAAATACAACAAAACGAAACATAGAAATGCATGAAAAATATAAAAACGAACGTAAAATGCATGTGTAAAAATGAAATAAACAAAAGCATGTTCGAGTAATAAACGAAACATAAAAATAACAAAATGTCGGCATGATCAGGATCACGTGACGTTGGGGAATTGAGCGGCACGTGACACAGCGGTCCTTCGAAAAAGGGTGTCCTCGTCCTTGCAGTGGTCAGTAGTGAGGTTTTGTACGGCGTGTCGGTGGTCGTAGGTCATTCCAAGGTGTGACGGCGGAAGTGGTCGAATAGGTCCATTGGGTTGTCGGCGGGTGGCGCCTTCTTTGATCGTAATTCGTTCGGCGGTATGGTGACCGGAGGTTGTTGATGTGTGGAGTTGCCGACATTGAATATCCTGTGCGACAGTCTAGAACACAGAAAAGAAAAACTTTCAGGGCAAGATGTAGGCTATCGCAGAGGATGCGCCCAGTGAGGTACAGATTGTCGGGCTATCGCAGGGGATGCACCCAGTGAGGTGTAGGCTATCGCATGAGGATGCGCCTAAGGCGTGACGCTTAGGTTGCTGAACGCTCTCTTCTATCCGCTAAGGTCCAGCATGGACAAGAGTGGATACTTCGTGAGGGGCACGGCGGTCCTTCGAAAAAGGACGTCCTCGTCCGTAAGCGGGGACAATGAAGAGAATGTATCTTGAGTTACGGGTCGGGGACCTCTGCATCAAGATGTGGGTCAATCAGATTCGGTGTAAAGTCCCGGCTTATTGAGGGATACAATAAGGGTGCCAAACCTGTTGCCTGTGAAGTGGGAGGTGTATCCTCTGCTTCACTCGGTTGTTCAGGGGACACGTAAAGTCGAAGCTGGTTGACATGTACAGTGTCCTCCTGATCCATCTCGAGACGAAGTGTGACATTGGGATATGTCACACTTGTTACAAGATAGGGCCCATCGTAGATGGGCAGCAATTTAGGAGTGAGTCCACGTTTGCTGGAGGTGCGCAGTTTGAGCACCTGATCCCCTACTTTGTACGAGACATCATGTGCCTTCCGGTCGTACGACCGTGCGTAGGCTTCCTGTGCTTTCTCAATCCGACTCTGGATTAAGGTTAACGCATTCGTGAAATGATGTTTGACCTCCATATCATATGAGGAAACATTAATGATATGGGCCGGAGGGTTGAATGAGAGCGCGGCATCAACAGGGAGCATGGGTGTGCGACCGTACATGAGTTCAAAGGGCGAGTACCCTGTTGACTCGTTCATGCTGATATTGACGGCAAACACAGCGTATGGTAGGTGTTCATCCCAATCGGTATGTCCTTGATGAACATACATACGTAGCCGTGTGGCTAGCGTCTGATTAGCTCGTTCCACTTCGCCGTTGGTCATCGGGTGATAGGCGGTAGAGTGGATTTTCTTCTTTGCGCAGATCGCAGTGATTTCAGTCATCAGTTTTGATGTGAAATCAGTGCCACGATCTGACTGAAGAATCTGCGGTGCCCCGTGCCGGCAGACAATTTGCGTTACAAACAGCGGGGCTATGGTGTGCGCAGTGATGTCCGGAGTAGCAAAAGCCTCGACCCATTTCGTAAAGTAGTCGATAAAGACTACGATGAAACGGTTGCCAGCTTCGCTAGTGGTCATTGGTCCCATACAGTCGACACCTACCCGGTGAAACGGTCCCGTGATGGTGATAGGTTTCAGGGTCGCAGTGGTTTTCTGTCGAGCGGGCTTATTCCGTTGGCAAAGATCACACCGCTGACAGAAGGACTTGACATCCCGACTGAGGGAAGGCCAGTGGTATCTGGGAGCAATGAGCCGCGCAGTACGTTTAGCACCAAAGTGTCCAGCTAAGATGTCATCATGATGGGCCCGGATAATGGTAGTAACCATGGATCGGGGTATGACGATCTTATTGGACTCGCCTGTCCATTTCTGAAGAACGTTATCCAACAGATGGTAGCCGCACACATCATTCTGGTCGCCCAGAGGCTTAAGAGAGCGAATGATGTCGGCTAACTCCGGATCCTCCAGCTGAGCAGCGAAAAGGTCCGGGTGCTGCGCACCAACGGATATCTCGGCATAAGACTCTGATCGTACCGGGCGCTCCGCGCCAACAGTGATCCGTGCTGAATTACTTGAACGCGCCAGGTGCTGCACACCATCAGTCAAGGTCCTTGATCTCGCCAGGTGCTGCGCACCATCGGTGATCATCATGACATGCCCCTCAGGTCTGTAAAGGGGAGTATCATCAATACTCTGACCGGTGAGGGAGTTAGGATCCGGCAGGCATGATAATGCGTCAGCATTACCATTAGACTGACCTTTTCGCGGCCGAATTGTCAGTTTGAATTCGGCGAGCGCGAGTCCCCACCGGGCGATCCGAGCAGAGGGGTTAGGCTTCTCCAACACTGCTTTGACCGCGGTATGGTCAGTCTGAACGACCACCTCATGCTGGAAGAGGTATGGTCGAAAGTGCTTGATGGAATGGACAACAGCGAGAGTCTCCAGTTCTGTAATGGAGTAGTTTTTCTCGGCCGCTGTTAACCCTCGGCTGGCGTACGCAACAGGATGGTCGTATCCATGTTCGTCTAACTGGCTAAGAACCGCTCCTATCCCCGAAATACTCGCATCAGTTTGAAGGATAAAGGATTTCGAAAAGTCCGGATGGCGCAGGATAGGAGGGTTGGTCAGCAGGCGGCGGAGTTCATCGAACGCCTCCTGCTGAGGTTTTGACCACTGGAAAGTAGTTTCCTTCCGTAAGAGCTTGGTGAGTGGCTCGCTGAGCCGGGCACAACCAGGGATGAAACGCCTGTAGTAAGACACGAGGCCTAGGAAGGACTTGATGTCTTTGGCGTTTTGTGGAATGGGTAGGTTTTGGACGGCGGCCAGCTTGGCTTGGTCAGGTTCTAGGCCGCTCTGTGAGATGCGATAGCCTAGGTATTCTACCTCTGAGTGCGAGAATTTGCACTTGCTCAGTCTGAGCTTCATTCCACCCCGGCGAAGACAGGCGAACACATCTGCCAGGCGCTCAAGCATTTGGGTGTGAGAGTTCCCGAACACCAAAATGTCGTCGAGATAAGTCAGAACCGTGCACCATTGGATTCCAGTAAGGAGGAGGTCCATAAGGCGTTGAAATGTCCCTGGCGCATTGCATAAACCGAAAGGCAAATAATTGAATTCGTAAAGTCCAATAGGCGTATTAAAAGCCGTCTTTTCCTTATCCGCCTCGGCAATCGGGATTGACCAATAAGCGTTAGCCTGGTCAAGGGTTGTGAAATACTTCATACCCTTGAGTGTGTCGAGGATGTCATCTATCCGCGGGAGAGGGTAGACATCCTTTTTCGTGACCTTGTTAAGACCACGAAAGTCAACACACATACGGTGAGAACCGTTTTTCTTGCGCACCAGGACAGTATTAGTAGCCCACGGAGACGTGCTCGGCCGAATAATACCTTTCTCCTGGAGCGCCTTGACCTCTTGCATGATGAGATCCTTCTCCTTAGGTGAGGACCGGTAAGGGAAACAGCGGACTGGGTGGGCATCGCCCGTGCTGATTTCGTGCTGGACGAGATCAGTGGAACCTGTGTCCTTTTCATCAAGAGCATAAAGGTCGGTGTATGCAACCAGCAGATCGAGTAAGGCTGCCTGGTCCCGAGGGGAGATGTCCGGTGAGATTACAGCATTGACCTCGACCCACTGACGATCGAGGACGGTGTCTGAGTCGACCGGTGATTCCCGTGAGGGCTCACTATGCATCTGCACATGACCGATGGTCGTGTGCGGGTAGAGAACCACGGAATGAGTACTCGGGTTGACTACCTGAAGTGGTATGTGACCGTTGGTCACGGTACTCACGCTTCCAGCAAAATATACGTGTCTTTGAGATCCGGTGAGGTGCTTCGGAAAGAAGGCCACCTCAGGCATGTTCGTATAGATTGGTGGGACAGGGACAGTGAATCGTGTCAGGGAGCGAGGCTCTAGAATCACCAAGTCCTTCAGGGGCAAAGCGCCGCGGGCAGAAGGTGGGCTGTGGATGAGACCGTCACAGGGGATCCTACTTTCTTTGAACTGGAGGAAGGATTTCTCCCAGTTCAAACTGACACAATTGAACTGGCCCAGGAAGTTGGTTCCAAGGACCAGTTCAGCTGAACAGTTCTCCTGTATTTGGACCTGAATCCGTTCAGAGACATCAGCCACTGTAACTGTGATGTAGGCTGCTCCTAGCAGTGGGATCGGGGACCCATTGGCTGCGATAGGGCGTGCCCTGGTTGGTGATAGTGACAAGTTGGGCAGCTGGGCCGCTAACTTGTGGTCCAGGAGTGAGAAAACGGCTCCTGTGTCGACCAGTGCCTTCGCTTCTACCCAGTTGTTGAGGAGAACTTTGATATGGGGTGTCCGAATATCATTTGGGTAAAAAGCGGTGACCACATGACCGGAATCAGGTGTGGTGGCACCACAAGCGTGTTTGGTCTTACCGGACCGCTTTGGAATCGGCAATCCCGTACGACGCAGAAGACCTACTAGAGCGTATCCGACGGAGGGTTCCCGGTCATTCAGAAGGGTGGACTCATCCTGCACCGTTAGTACGTGGTCTGAGGTATCCTTCGGACTCTGAGTAGCTCCTAGTGATTCAATCTCGGTGTCCGATAGCGGAGGCGCGTTTGGCACGGGTGATGCCGGAGCATCTGAATCACTTGGCTCACGGTATCGGCCCTTCTCTAGCGTAACTGGAGAAGTTCCAGGCGGAGGTCGAGGGCAACCTGACCCGTGCAAGGTCGACAGATGACGACTTGCCCGTCTAGAAGAGGCCCGGGATCCGCTAGTTGACCCACGTGATGAGGCAACTGAGGAGGCCCGTGAGTGTGGCCGAGAGATGGACGAAGCCCTGGACCGCGATCGTGATCCCGACCTGTGTGAGTTTCTCGAGAGAGCACGGGTGTTCTCCCACCAGGGGTCGATCTGGTCAATCTCATGATTTCATATGGTCCCGAAAGGATGGTATGAAGGGCTTTACCATTGATGCTCATCAATGGGTTAAAGTCGTGATGTTGTTGGAACGCCATGACCGCCTTCGGACTTTCTTTAGCCAAGGCCTTATGAAGACGTTGGCTAATGATAGTGCGTGGGCAACCCGTGTCAAGGAAAGCAGGAGTTTCCTTGGTATCCAGCAGCACGACGAAACACGGTGTGATTCGGTCAAGCTGGGAGGGCACATCGTTTTGCACGTAGTGAAAACCGATCCAGCTTTGGACTTTGCGGTAAAGGCCCAACGGGGAGAAACGGCTAACAAACCTGACCTGTTTGCTCCGCAGACGGTAGCTGAGATAATAGGATACACCATGATAGGCAAGGTATCCGGCACCGATCAGCACTGTCAGGGTAATTAGGATGTTAAAGATCAACTGGACCGGCCCGCTCAGGACAGCATGCAAGCCCTGGGCGAGGGTGTGTTGTTGACCCGTAATAACATGGTTTGCTGCCAAACCGACACCTTCCAGAGAGGCCTTGATGTCGGTTCCTACCCCTGCAAAGGCCTGGTAAATGGCATCGGGTTGCAGGGATAGGCCAGCGGTAAAGTTTACCAGCCGGTTGAGTACCGCTTCAATTTGCTCAGTCTTGTAAATGTACTGTTTAAAGAAGGCAAAGTTTGAAGGGGTCATCGCCAACTGGTCATGGAAGAGCGCCGGTGCCTCAAAGTGAGTGATGTTGAAGCGCTGCTTCCAGAAGAGTTCCAGTGGGATGTGGCTCACATGGACCGCGCCAGACTCAGTAAACCAGCCCGAGCGATTTCGGAAAATCCCTGTAAAGTGGTGATGACACGGCACAATTGGGCTAGATTTAATGAGATCCGGACCACCGGGAGTGGCGAAATAGATGGTGCCGCCAACCTGTACAGGTAAGTACTTGTAGCAAACGTTCCCCACCCGGTACGAGTGGTAAACGTAGGTGGCGTTGACCCTCTGACACGGCCATATTGTCAGCGCATCGCCTGTTAATTCCGCCGTCAGGTCATTCCTTTGGAGGAATGCCCGGGCACCCAGGGTAGGGTCGAAGCGAAGCAACTGCCAAGTCAGATCAAGATAGCGTTGAGCGTGAGAGCAGAGCTCAAGCCACGTGAACCGGAAACCGTTAATTTCCGACTCCTTGATCTGCTGAGCCAGATAGTTCAGTTTGGCATTGACAGGATCGGGACGGCTGTCCGTTGCCACTCTGAACAAGTTTTGGGTCAAATTGTATCTCTTGTGGATGCGAAGGAGAAGACCCTGATCCGTCCGGACTGTGGTGGAACGTAGTTCTGGGCACAGTTGGAAGACGCGGGAGTTTCCCGGGATCTTGAGGGCAACCTGTAGATCATCGATGATGACGTGGTTCCCTGACATGGACGCAGTGTAATTTCCCTTGGGGTGATAATGACACCGCGCCGTGAAGTTTTGTGCAGGCCAGACAATGACCCCGTCTAGAGTAGTGCACTGACCTGCAGTGGGACTGCATCCACCTACATCGCCTAAGGTGCTTAGGGCCGTAGTGCCGTCCCACGAAGCGACTTGTCCCTCCTCGATGAAGAGGTTAGTCACTGCCTTGCAGACGTCGCTGCAGCACCATTCGTACATCACTTCCAATGTTTGGTTTGTGCTATAAAAGCCAGGGCGAATGCCGACAAGTTTTTGTGAACCAAACATCTTAGTGCGATGTGCTAGCGTGCATGCCGCAGGCGCTAAGTGCTGAGTGGTGATGACGTCTGCAGTGATGCCCCTAGAGCCGAAGAAACCAGTGTTGGTGCAGACTTTGCGGGAGCGCAATGTGCATTTCCACGCTGTGGCTGTAATCGGGTCTGAGCTAGGGACATACACCGTAACATTCATGCGCCGCGGGCTCCATGAAGATTGCGGTGGTTTACACTCTACACGCTGGGGTAACTCAAGTGGATGTCCGCTTCTTGAGAGACCGCAAAATTGATACTGAGCCGCCGGTGCTGACAAACTCACCCCTAGAAACAGTGATGCTACCAAGGTCAATTTTATTGTCAAAAACAACTGTACAAACATAATTTGTAAGTGTTCACTGAATTTCACAAATCTGGCCTGAGGGGCAGTGTCAGATTTCTTCTTCGTCGCTGTCGGACGAGATTGGTTCCTGGCCGGGGAAATCGAGGACCAATCCACCGCATGGGTGGATTTCCCGGAGGATACCGATTTTCGGCGACCGTGGGGCGACTGCCGTTGGGAATGGGGATTCCTCAACGATGCTGACATCTTCCTTAACCGGACGTAAGGTCTCGTCGACGGCCATGTGTTCGACGACGGGCGACTTGGTCGCAGCGGTCGGAGATGTCTTTCGGGCTGGTGCCGGCGATTTGACTTGGGCTGTTGCCGACGGTGTATGTTGGGCTGTTGCCGGCGGTGTAGGATCATTCGCGGGTTCCTTGGCCGGGGGCGAGGAAGCAGTAATGTCCATTTTTGTTGGCGATGTCGCGGCAACAGGTGGCGCTGCTGTCGGTGATGTAGCGGCGACAGCAGGCAGGAGGATCCGACTGGCCTGTTCGACTGCTCGGCCGACGGCATCGACCGAAGGCGAGGATGGCTCCCCGTCCAATAAGAACTTCTCGACGGGCGAGATTGTGATAGTCCCATTGGCAATGAACTCGAGTGCCCGTCGGGCGACGTCGGGTCGTAAGAGTCGCATTGAGAGCACCACGTCGGCGGCGGTGAGTGCTTGGACATGCGATGGCTCGTTGAGCAGAGTCCACGGCAAATGCGGGTATTTCTTGGCCAGGTCAACTGACCAGATGGCCAACATCGCGTCTTGGACGGGCAATGGTGCTGTGAACAAGAAATCGATAGAGTCGTGGACTGAGATAGATTTCTAGTTCCTACTCTAGGATCACCTGAAGAAGAAGGTAGTATACCTGACAAATTCATGGGCTCGACCTGGTCGAGGACTTCCATAGCCGAATCCGTGGGGATTGAAGGGGGTGGTCCTGGAGGGACGATGCGGGCCGGTGGCGCCAAAGACGTCGCATTTGCGGCTGGAGCTGGCTCGGCAGTCGTGGTTTTGGGGATGCAATACGGTGCCAGGATGTTAGCGTGACCAACAAACTGCGGTGTCGTCAAGGGGTCCATGGTGACCGGCATTGCATACCTTGGTGGTGGTGGTGGCAGCGGTATGTCCGATACATTTATCGGTATGGGTACCTGGGCTGCTTGGACCACTGAAAATCCAATACTGATTACCCAGACAGGATAACACTGTTGTGAAGGATCTGTCAGGTGTTCAGCAAGTGCCTCATCATCCAGATCAAGAGGATCTGGATGAGGAGGGCCATCGGTAGCCCCAACAGCGTTGTTGCGAGGTATGGGCTGCCGATATTGGTTCCCCATCCCGTTAGGAGGGTGATAACCATTTCTCTGATGATACACATTTGTCCCCTGGGAAGAATAACCAGTATTTTGGTAGTCATTTTCACCCGTGTTTGCCGGATTGCGCTGCGGACAGGCAGTTGATCGGTGCACTCGCACTTGATGACAATGAGGGCATGGCCTATCACATCGGTCCGTGGGGTGGGCACGTGTACGGCAAAAATAACAGCGACCACCGTTAGCGGCGTTGTTACCGGGAGCGGCACCGGTGGGACGCTGGGCCCGGCAGTCGGCGTCCCTATGTGTACACAGTCCGTGGAAGGAGCACGTTTGAAGGTGTGCTCCCGACGAGCGTTGCCCGGCGGACTGATTTGGTGTCAACGGCTGTGGAGGCGGCGTCTGTTGGATTGGCGCTGGTGCACGTTGCTGGGCCGTGAGCTTCGCTACGTGGGCCGTGAGCCTGGCCATTTCCTGTTTCAAGCGGTGGACCTCATTGGCGGAGGATGACGACGTTGGAGCGTTGCTCTGACGACCGTTTGCGCTTCTGTTAGGGGTATCGGGATTATATCCGGCCTGTTTAGGTTCTGAAGAGAAAACGGCGTTAGATGGAGCAGTGTACCGGATCTCGTCCCGAAAGATTTGGGATTCTGTGTAACAGGCTGCCTTGAGTGTCTCTTCAAGAGTCGTAAACTCCCTAAACTTGATACTATCTCGGAGGACCGGTTTCAATCCTCACAGAAAGATAGGTTTGATGATAGAATCTCGGACATCCGTCGCGAGATCTGGATACGCTACCCTGGATAGTCTCTTGAGGTGCTCAAGGTAGACTATCGCGGACTCTGTCGGCTTCTGCAGTCGATCTTGGATCAGCTGCTGATGCAGATCAGAGTCGCGCCCTACCGGAAAATCTCTCCGTAGAAAAGCCGTAAACTCTTCGTAGCGGGTAGGTATTGGAGTGCTGCTGCTAAAGTCCCGGTAGGAGACAAGAGCAGGACCCGTGAGGCATGACTCCAGAAAGGCGATTTTATATGCATGATCCGTTTCGCTTACACCCTGGAGTGTAAAGAAACGAGTAAGATGCGACATAAAATCAGTGATAGACTCACCAAAAGCACCGGAGAAGGTGGGAGGGGCCATAAAGCTGGACACGGGAGGGTGCCTCCGACCATTCATGGCCTCTAACTTTTGGTTGAGGGGTCCAAGAGCATTCTCAAATGCTGCCTGGACTTTGTTCTCGATCTGTGAAGGGAGATCAGCTTCCGACTTCATGTCCGAGGGTTCGTTTTCCCGTAAGGTGGTTAGAACAGACGTCCTTGCCCGTGAAGCAATTAAGTCAAATTGAATAGAGAGCGGCTCACTGGTCTGTACAGGCTGGGTACTGAGACGGCAGGAACGACGGGGTGTCTCTATTGTGTAAAATGAAAGTGAGTACTACTTTTGAATTCGCGGCGAAAGAGCGCGTGAATTCGGGAAACGCGTGCGCGACGGCATTTGTGACGTAACCTTGATTTAGCTTAAGACTAGCGACCACGAAAAGGGAGCTAGAATGGAATATGGTTATAAGATGTAAGATCAGAGTACATCAGGGTGACGCAGAAGGGAATTTATCTGGTCGCCCATGATGGACAGAGGCATGGCCTGAGATATGGGGGAATCGATCCCGGCCAAAGTGTAGAGTTGGGGCCTGGACCCGGCAATGGCAATAGCGGAAGTTGATGAAAGATCAGAGATAAGAGGGGAGAAGAGGCGGTTTTCCTGCCGAAAAAGAGATGACGGATGAACCCGCTCAGGAGGGATTTTTCCTGGAGGCTCGACCGCTGTACTAGTTTACAAATCTCGGGGCGAGGCGGACTCGTAGCCGGCAAGATCCTACTCACCAGGAGTAGCGCATAAAGTGGCATAAGGTGAAAAGGATGGGGTCAACTGAAAGTGAACTTAAGAGGGAGCAATAAATAGGGACAAAACTAATTTACAAACCCAGTTACGCAAAGGGGTCGCGCAGTTACGCAACGGGCCTCACTTGCCAGGAGTGATTGCGATTTCTGCATAGTGAGATGGACTATACAGGAGGTTCCGTGTTGGACGACATTCGCAAGTAACTTACAGCCGTGTCCGAAACGGGAGCCCGCATTCCGAACAGAACGGACACTCTCCAGGAGTATTATATACAGCCGGTGGCCGGGTTTGCCGATCACT
This sequence comes from Romanomermis culicivorax, assembly GCA_963922205.1. Lineage (NCBI taxonomy): Eukaryota > Metazoa > Nematoda > Enoplea > Mermithida > Mermithidae > Romanomermis > Romanomermis culicivorax. The sequence goes on from CAWUHX010000285.1 coordinate 370,165, forward strand.
GAGATGAAGTGAGGTTCGCAGGTCACACAGTAGAAGAGGGAAGGAGCACGGGTACCAAGGGTGCTATTCTGACACACTCAGTCAGTTAAAATGAAATACTCTGGATGTTTTGAGGGCGCACCCGAAAACATCTAAGGGATCACGGGTACAAGGTGTCCCTGATTGAATATGAGTGTAAAATATGTATCAAGGCGTACTCAATACCTTCGCTGAGGCGGACTCAACGGTGCCTGTTATTTACATGACTAATAGGGGGTGGACCGCGGAGGCGGACTCTGGGTCAGTGGCGACTCTAGTGCGGGCATCGTTAAGCCAGTTAACGAAGGCATTCGAGTGAATGTAATATGACAGGGGGTCCTATACACTCTAGGCCCAACCGGAGGCTGTGCCGCGGTCCCTTGGGAACCACTACGGCGGGGACACTAAAGAAGATCTATGTATGACAGCTCGATGAGATGAAAGAGAATGAGTGAATTTAGATAAGAAATTTACAAGAAGATTGCTGAACCCTTGCAGACGTCAGACACAGGCAGTACCGACTGCAAATGCCTGCTGCCTGCCCGAGTCAGACAACCAACCCAGCTGAGGCCGAGTGTAACTCGTTCAAACCTGCAGTTAAAGCTTGAAAACAGCCACGTGCTGATCAACAGTGCCGCTACCCGGGCGGACAACCTGATCAGTACGCAGGCTAGTGAGCATCTCAGGTGGTGTATGTATGTGGACTGATGTTTCCCAGGCATCAGCCCCCCAGACACACACAAACCCTTGGACAAGAGAGGTAGGTGATAGGACCATGCGCCAGCGACCACCTACAACTCAAGTGGAATACTCATAGGGCCGACAGTAACCTGGTGCGGACGTCAAAAGGTAGGGGTATGAACCAACACATGACCTTGGTGCTGACTGCAGGTGCCTGGGATAAGAGTATTCAAGTATCATGTCGCAGTTGCAGACGCCAGGGGTGCGTGCCTAAGGCCGACAGAACCCCTGCAGTAGCACGTAATGTTACCGTTGCGGAGGTCAGGAATAGGATCACGTAGTCTCAACTCCTACTGCGAGAACATGATACATTGTCATTGCTGACGTCAGCAATAGGGCCCTGAAGCCAGCTATCGGTATACAGCAACACGCGATGGTGCCGTTGCTGACGTCAAAAGGTGGAACCGAGGGTCTGATACCTCAAGTCAATGACATGAGATGCAGTTGTTGCAGACGTCAGATGTGGCACCCGTAAGACCTGCACATCTTTGAATAGTGACACGATGGCGTCATCATTGCTGACGTCACAGATGGGGTGCAGAGAACCAGCCGAACCTGCTGCAACAACGTTGGCTTCACCTGTTGCAGACGTCAGAAGTCATTACTGCTGGAGTGTTAACTTAAACAACAACACGTGATGTCGGTTGCTGACGTCAGGAGTAGAACCCGGAGGGCTACCCACCCCTTAAAGCAACAGCAAGTGAAGCGGCTGTTGCAGACGTCAGTGGTTGCATCCGTGGGGTTGAACCACACAACAACAACAACCCGTAACGTTGTCGTTGCTGACGTCAAAGAGCATGACCCGTAAAGTCTATGTTCAAGATGCAACAACCGGAAAATAGAAGAAAAAGACCTTACAGTAAGTAGAAATGAAGAAGATAGACGAACTTACGCAAGGGTGTCATACTGTAGCGGTGGCATCCGGAAAACAGAAAATTTTTTTTTTTTTTTTTTTGCACCGCTCAGATGACCGAGAAAGGAAAAGGGAAAGGAAATAACCGAAGACGGGGAACACGAGAGTTGGACATACGCGTGTTAAATGTGTAAACAGTCGGTGTAAAATTTTGGGGCCGGAAAAGTGAGCAATTCCGACAGTTTCCGCCGACAGACAAAAATTACGGTACACAATTAACAAATCGCAGCCACGTATGACGTCCAGAATCATACGTGGAGGGTGTACGGTATCATGGGGTCACGGACCACCAACAGTCAGGAGAGGCCGTAAACCCCTACAGCTGTGATACCAGTACCCGCGTATGGGTATACTGTAGTTACAGTACAGGAATGGGCACAGGCGTACTGTAATGGCATCACCCGGAGGGCTACAGTATACCACCCAGGATTAAAGAAGAGGGGGATAGGGGAAAAGAAACAGATAATGGAGTTTACAACACAGATTAAGTATGCAGAATGTACAGAATGAATCAGAGGAGAAATACAGAATACTCGATATATAACTCAACTCTGGGACAAATAACACAACTCTGAGGAAAAATAACTTGACTCAGGGGGAATTTATTACTCATAGGGGATAATACACACGCATGAGATAATTATTTACACATATAGATCACTCGTAAGGGCAAATCCCGTCTTACAGTAATTAAATATGATGTTCAGGGATAAATTCCCGACCTACAGTAATAACTCTTGGTGGCACGGGAAAAAATTTCCAACTTACAGTAATAATACGCGACGTGAGGGGGGGGGGGGTATCCGACCTACAGTAGCGGTAATCCGAAATAAGGGACATTCCCGACCCATTAGGCAGTAAACCCGAATCTGGGGGGTCTCCGACTTATTGGATGGCTAGTGCCCAATTTTAAGGGGGCTTGTCCGACTTAAAATGGGAGTTGACCCGACCTGGGGGGTAGTTCCGACCCAAGGGTAATATTTTTGCACTTAAGGGCGAGTGCCAGACTTAAGTTCGATTTTCCAGCCTCGCCATGTCACATTTTACGCCATGTCACGTGTATGACAAGTTTATCTTGGGAGAGCTGGAGAGGTTTGGGTATCTCATCAGGTAATACCGTGTTTTAGACGTCACATTGATGGTGAACCATATCAGATTGATCCTATTACAGTAAGTAATAGGCTGTGACTCCTGATGGATACTGGCATTTTCCCCAGGCTTCCCAAGTTGGCGTTGGGGCCTAACCTGGCAAATGGTGGCTATAGAGAGGTCTATAGTTGGTTCTCTTGTGTTGTCCTTGGGGTCTTGCTGTAGGGTAACGGACAACGCTGCCAGGCTAGGTGCGACAATCCCCGAGTCCTACTCAGTGAGAGTGGGGACAGGGTCACCCGTAAAATGACCTAAATTATGGGACCCGATTATGAACCAGACAGCCCCTTTTAGCCCGAACTTGAGAGGTGGAGGCCCTACTTATCTGTGGAAACCTTGGGAAACCGACTTAGGAGGGATTTCCCAACAAATAACCCACAAATAACAATAATCCCCTGAGAAGACTCACCTAGTCCTGTTTCTCAAGCGATTACGACGCAATGGGCGGCAAGTCCCGGGATGCTTTCGGTCTTCTGGCACTGGGAGCGGGGGATGCGATCCTCAAACGTCCTAGGCGGCGAGCGGCGGCGAGCGGGAGGGAGCGGGAGCGAGCGGGAGGCGAAACTCCAACGTTTAATTCACGAACCGGGGCGGTCGGACACCTGGCACTGATGGGCAGCGGGGTACTGTAGGCGGTGAGCGGCGGACGCAGTGAGAAATGCAAGAGTATGCAAATTTACTTAAAATAATAGGCGGCGGACGCAGTCGAGTATATAAAAGTATGCAAATTGAGAAGGGCGGCGGATGCGAAGTGACAACCGGACGAAAGCTTGGTGAACCCAAGAATGAGCGAAAAACTAAAGAAACATGTCCTTTTAAGGACATGTTTGGCTACAGCTGCAGCTTGGGCGGAGTTTCTCGGCGCTCAAGCTAACTTCTGCAGCTAGACGCGATGCAGAAGATGCCTATGAGCACATAGACATTTTTCATTCACATGCGTTTAGCACTGAGGCCGGCTGCAGTGCCTATGCTAAGCATATAAACGTCTTTAGCTAAAACTTCTTAGCTAGTCGTTTTGCGTAACAAAAACGACGCTAATTTTTGATGATAAGAGGTGCGTGAGCGCACCAAAAATAGCCATGTGCCCGTGGAGCACGACTGGCGGAAGTTTTTAGCTAAAGGGCCTACTGTAGCCCGCGTTTGTAAAGAAATAAAAATACAACAAAACGAAACATAGAAATGCATGAAAAATATAAAAACGAACGTAAAATGCATGTGTAAAAATGAAATAAACAAAAGCATGTTCGAGTAATAAACGAAACATAAAAATAACAAAATGTCGGCATGATCAGGATCACGTGACGTTGGGGAATTGAGCGGCACGTGACATTCCGATATGTGCTATATACAGGATCCAGATCTGATCTGGGTCCGGTCGGACCTGCTGTTTAGGACCCAGATTCAAAGTGGATCCATCCTTTCCCTAGTTCTCGGGAAATCGGGACGTTCAGGGAATAGGGGCTAATGCATTTTTCGGGGAAATAGGAAATTTATTCATTATTCGGAGAATATGAACTTTCGGACAACCTACGGGGAATATGAACATCTGGACAATCGGGATATTTGCCGAAAAGGGACGTTGGGGGAATAAAGACACAATCGAAATGGAGTACACTTGCTGTAGGAACATGTCTACACCTACTTTGCATATTTATAGTTTTTACACATTAATGTCTTCATTGCAAATTAAGTGATCAACTTCTTAGTAAATCTTCATTGAAAATTAAGTGATCAATTTGGTAAAATAATTTGACAAGTGTCAGAATTCACCATTCAAGTGTGAAAAATATGATTCCACTACATGTATAGATGTCACAGTATGCAACAATATGTTATAACAACAGTATGCTGCAACTTTAGAATATACATAACTTGTTCGAAAATTTCGGTTCAGTTGAAACCTGATGGCGGCGCCGCAAAAATTACAAAAACCTATTCATACTTCAAAGGTGGTACCGCGCGGCGCCGCTTTTAGTATGAATAGAACAACGGCGCCGCGCGGTGAAGTATGACAGGGCTAAGAACATTTTTTGCAAGATGTGATGGAAGACATCATAGACAAACGAAAATCCGTGTTTTGTCAAACAATTAAAAAACTGTTTTTGATGTTCAAACAGTTTGATACTGAAATTAACTGACGTCATCATAACCATTTTTGGTAAACCTGCGTGAGAGTTCTATAGCGTGGGCGGCAAACCGTTATCCAAGATCTTGCACCGTTCGAGAATTGTCCAAAATTTTCGTTTTTTTGTGTACTTCTTTTGGGTTTTCGCTGTTTTAGATTTAGTTCTTACGAGTTTTGCTCCTATGGCGGACACTCCACTATTGAAACTGTCCATTTTATTTATTCTTTCTGCAAATTTCATCGTTTTTATTTGAGCAATCGAATTACCACATTCTAAATACAACATGACTTTGGATGAGAACTAAAATTCAATAATGCAAGACCAGAACTGCAAAAACAATTGAATGCACGCTAATGACAACAAGGTTTCGTTGAACCATCGCCAATAGTCGTAGCGGCCGCAGGCGTGGCGGTAACTGGGCACTAAAAAGAGAAAAATTTTACGTGACTTTGTGAATATGGAAAACTTAAAGTTACAACTCAAGTTTCAATGGTATACTGTCCTTTAAAATATAAACAAGTTCGAAAAGAAAATAAATTTAAAGCAGGCTAAGTTATAGCGAAGTGGTAGTGGCTGCGACAGTCAAAGAATTTCGTATGTTCAGTTTTAACGGAATGGAAAACTCTATACCTACTACAGTGATAACGCCAAATTTCGCAAGGACGATGAGAAGGCCAAAATCATAACAATAAAAACTTGAGAGTTGGTATGGATCTGTGTCAGCATCTGGCTACTTGAGAAATATCGATTATTTTTCAACTAGGATATCGAATTACTAGTTAATCCTTTCTTCGCCAATCGACGAAAAATGTTCATGACTACAGTAATAAGCTTGCGAAATTTTCCGTGTTGAATTTACATTAATCGGTTCACTGTACCTTTGATTTTAAAAAATAAAATTATGAAACTGTATTCCCTTGGATTACCAATAATATAAATGAGAAAGTTGCGATTGAAATTTAATTTACCAAAGAACGAATACGATAGGGATGGGAGAATAGGGGAGGACCGTAGAATCACCTCAGAAATCGTCGGTCATGTGGCTATCCATTCGGCGATCACCCCACATGATTTGCCAGTCATATGGTTAGTCATATAATTGCTACAGGGTTCCTAGTGGTTTTGGACAGGAAAAACTCGAACAATGTTATTTCTGAACAAAAAACGGTCAAAAATGTCAATTTTCTCGTATTATTTGTTAATGTCAAACCTGGTATAAAGATTTTTGACTCTTGCTTCACATTTTAATGATTATTATTAGTGATGTGCCCCGGAGAAATTTTCATATCCGTATATCGGTGTTTTTAGCCCGGAATGCTGGTAACCCAGGTTCGACTCCTGGCTACACCCTATTTTTCAAATTTATTTTCACATAAAAAAAAATTCCATAAATTTTCATTTCTAAAAAGTATATACACGTAAATTCGAACCTTTTACTGTTTTCTTGCTGAAACTTTGAGTAATAATATAGAACCCAACTTCTCAGTAACTTTTACTTATTTTTTGAACAGTCAAAATATGCGGATATATCCGGATATCCGTTTTTCAAAATATCCGTCCGGATGTCCGACGTACATCACTAATTATTATATTGATTGTTGCAATGAGAAAAATATGAATTTGTACAACTTGATTTCGAATATCAAAACTTATACGATTATTCATTGGCATTATGCTATACGCAGGATCCGGATCCGGCCGGAATCATTGTTAAGGATCCCTATCCGACGATTGCAGTTTTCTGAATCAGGGTTCGATGTAGTAGTCAAAAAAGTGGATTCGTCGCATCTCTAGAATCTAGATCTAGATGGCAAAAGCTTCTCGGATTTAGAGTCAAAAGCTCACACCAGATTACAAGCACAGCAATAAGTCAATTTGAACACTTTTGTCTCATTGTAGTAGTCACTTTCAGTCGTAACTTGTAAACATGAATTTTAACACATACCTTTCGCTTGTCACAATGACTTTTGTAAGGGCCTTGTAAATCGTGCTGACAATTCGAAAGGCTCATACCCAAACCGGTCCCTGTGCCGAAAAATACGGGCCACGATCGTCCTAGAAAAATCGATAATGTGAAGAAATAAATCAAATATATAAAATTCCTATTCGGTTTTTCTTGATTGGTTTTCAAATAAGAAGCCTTGGGAAAAGACAGAGTACTGTTTCATATGTTTACGATTTCTTACTGAACATATTATGAAAATTGTGCATGTTCTCAACTAACCGTTGACAGTTTTCTGAGAGCAACTTTTGTTTAAACGATTTTGATGACAGTTAACATTTATTTTTTTGTAATTGCCGCATTGGTTTTGTGATTTGAACATCAAGAAATGCCATATTATGCCTGTTACAACTTTTAGTGCCATTATGAATATTGAGTTTGTTAACCCGGTATATTTACTGTATCAATTTGTGGTATTTTGATAAAATTGTGAATCCGCATGCTCCTTTGGAAATATCTTGGATACACTACTGATATTGGGTACCAATTTTTGTCATATTTAGATTTATAACCACTTGTAAAAATTAGACTACAAAGGGAAATCCGCAAAAATTTGAGGATAAATTTCGAATTTGTATAATACCATTTTTTGAAATTGGTGTTTCAGTGATACATTTTTGGAAATTGTGAAACAATTAAGAACTATATCAAAATTTCGATTTTGATGAAAAAGAAATTTGTACCATCGTCGGACTTATAAGAATTTGTCATTTTTATTATTTCACCAGATCAGATCATTGAGAATATCAACTAGTACTAGCAAAACTTACGTTTGAATAATACGACAGAGAAAATGATACCGATTCCTAAACCGGCGCCAACTTTTATGAGACCGTCGGCTAGACAACGGTCGAATTTTCGACCCAATTCATCTTCGGACCGGACAGGTTTTGGTTTAGTATCCAAAGTAATTTCGGATTTCAATTCCGCCATTTAGATTTTTGATGTTATAAGAGCTATAGAATAAAACCTAAAACAATATTATTATAATTTGTGAGTAAACAACAATAGAATGATGTAACCAAATATAATGAAAAACGGAGCATACTATAGTAACAATATGCAAATCGCGACCGCTCATTTCTGATACTCAGGGCCGAACCAGATACAAATAAGCACTTGACAACTCAAAAATCAGTAAACTAGCAGGGAAAACTTGATTTCTCAACTAATGAAAACCTTACGATCAATGTTTTTCAATCCACATCGTTGCTTTTTGAGGAAAAATTTCGTTAAGTGGAAAAAAATTGGGACTGTTTCTACATTTGGGATGCATTTTGTGCATTTTAGGAAGTCTAAGTGTCGAAATTATATGGCCGCTGTATATAATTTCAATAATCGTTATTGTTTGTTATCTATAGCTCAGGTGCAATTTTTAGCATGTCTACCTTACTTAATCATGTATCAACTAGTCTTTCATAGTTTTCATCACCTTAAACGTTATATCATCTCATGTTTTAATATTAATTTGTATCTTCGATGTTTTATCTTGTTAATATTTGATGATTTTTTCTCCCACTATGCTTGGCAAAATTGGACTCAAAACTCCAAAATTTTTAATTTTTTGCCCCATTTTGATAACTCGGAACCTTTAAAAGTATCAGAATGTTTGAATAAGCTAAAAACACTTCAGTAAAGCATATTATATGACCATTTTAAGCAAAAAACGACTTGGGGAAAAATGGATCAAACATTTGGTCTTTTTTTCGGAATAGAGAAAAACGTCTGAAAACGATAAAAAAACATAATTTCACGGATTTCATGCATCCTTGTCATTATTTGTTCAATTTTCAAAACCGAAGCGGAGAAAGAATACCAGATGATGAATCTCGCTAAGAAACACTCAAAAACCTAATTTTCAAGGGCTAACTTGATTTTTGATCGCTTTATGAACATTTAAAATTATGAATTCTAGCCGGGCCAAAATAATGACAACTCCTTTCGTCCTCATCGAGTGATAAATAATAGCGATTCGACAGAAAAGTTAAGCAAGAGTCGTTGACAACTGCCTGTTATAGGACTGAACATTTGCCAAACTACAGATAAGATATGTTCCCAGCTGTCTCTTATGATAAGTGCAACTTTGAAGGGGGTAAAAATTTTGGTTTGCGCGGATAAATTTTTGGTTGCTCACTCTAAAATCAATAAATAAGCCTAATTTCATCGGAAAAACCACCAAAAGCTAGTTTTCTTCTATTTCATTCGATTAGCGTCGGTTTTAGGCTTTTAGAACCAAATTTTCTGTCTTTTGAAGAGGAAATGAAAAGATTGGTATGAGTAATTTGTTCGGCGCATAGTACCGGAAATTTTCCTGGGATTTTTATATTCTAGAACGCTAGAGAATTAACTTTTTCAACTTTTATTTAATAGGCAGAAAGTTTAATTTTTCAGTGAACTCAATGAATTTCCAGTCGGGCAGACTACAATTCAAGAACTAGGAAAGCAACCAATAATTTTGATTCTTCAACCAGCAAGAATTCCTGCTTGGACTCAAAATGTTTTAATCACACATATTATTTCAAAATCTTTTTAAAGACCGCAAACAGACTGGGAAAATAATCGACAAAAATCTTGCTTTTCGTCAAAGTCTAAAAAAACGACACAGGATCAAACATTTATCTACAATATCTTGATAATTAAAAGATATAAAGCATTAGCTAGAATGACATGTTCTAACAGCGCGCGAAGCGCCGGAAAATTTCAACAATTTCCAATTTCATAACGCGTAAAATGCACCTCCGAACAGGAAACCACCAAAAAATTTTTCCTCAAATTGGTGCCTAAGTACAAAAAAATTTTCCTCAGTTTAAAAAAAAATTCCTCAAAAATGGTCGACTGAGGAAAAAACTGTGGTGCTTCTCGCCAGGGTTTTTTTTGTACAGGCTAGGTTGCAATGTACAACTCGGGAAAAATTTTTGGTTGCACGGACAAATTTTAGGTTGCTCATTCTAAAATCGATAAATTTGCTTAAATTTATCGAAAAAACTGTCGCAAACTAGTTTTTTTGTATTTCATTCGATCCGTGTCGGTTTCAGGCATTTGAAACTCAACTTTCCGAGTCTTGGAGAGAAAGTGAAAAGATTAATATAACTAGATTAAAGAAATTTTTTCGGCGCTTCTGAATTTCAATATTCTAGAACGCTGGAAAATGAATCAGGTTTGATTTCTCAGAGAATTTAATGAATTTTCAGTCGGACAAGCTAAAATTCAAAAACTAGGAAAGCGACTAAGAACTTGGATCTATGGTTATCTGATATCATCCCAGATGCTCTCATTTGTATTAACGCCGATTATGAGGTAATACGCCAGAGCACCCCATGGGGGGTATGGGGGGTATTACCAACCCCGTCTTAGATTTGGAAATTCATTTGCTACCCCCATAAAAACAGCTCACTATAGCAAAAAATTTTGGTAGACTTCATCCTCTCCCCAGTAGGTTATACTAATTCGAGAAAAATTGCAGAATGTGTGATTCTGAGGAATTACTCACTGCTCTTTTTGACACATTTACTGAGCAAATGATAATGGGAAAGTATGCAACTTCTGTGCCATATAGCGATTTTTAGGAAAGGATATCAGCACATTAAGATATACTACTTGTAGGAAATCATTATAAATATAATTGGGAGACGAAATAATGACTTATGTATATGTGATTAATCAAAAAATTGCCCCTTGGGAAGAAAAACATTATGTTCTTAAAATTCTGCCTCTTCATGCTCTCCTTTTCTTTTCCCCACTTCTGCGTTGGGTCTTCTGTGCGCATATGGTTACCCAAGCTGTGGCATACTTTCCTGCTATGAGTTGAGACATGTGAGGTCTGTTGATGTGGATCAGGAGTGGTACTTGGTTTCAAACTCGTAGTTCATAGTCTAATGGGATTAATAATACTAAAGCCACATTCAGCATCAGGACTTCCAATTGGAAGCACTGTTCCAAGCCTAATCAGTGATGGGATAAGTCCATACTGCTGAAGATGCTGGTTGAAACAATGTTTCCAAACGTATGTTGTGCCCGATTCTTGAAATATGCAGGAATCAGTTGGCACAACAGTTTTCAAAGTGTGACTATTCTGTACGTGTAATTAGTGCATTAAAGTTGCATGATTGGGAGCTGGAAAATGGAGTTGATTAGTAAATGTTTTTTGACTGTGAAAAGCATAAAGTAGGGGCATTATTCATTTCTGTAAGTTCTATGTGGTTAGAGTACTAAAACTCCCCCTCCTTCGCAAAAAGTTGGGAGCAAAAAAAAGGTCATGGCATATTCTAAGTACTACCCTTAAAATTTACGATTTTACCCCTACCTAATTTTTCGACCTTGGGGACCTCTGTAATACACTGTGATAGAAAAGGTCAGAATGGAGGTGGCGTTGCTGCTGTATATCGAAAAAATTTAAAGGTTAAAGTGTCTAAAATACCCTCTGAAAAATCTCTACCTGATGTAGTAACATTTGAAGTTATTTTGACTGGTGTCAAACTTAAACGCATATACTCTGTTATATGTAGACCACCCACCCAGATGACATTGAACTTATGGGTAAATTTATACTGCTTTTTGAATTTTGTGTTGAAGATAATTCCAAATGTATAATTCTTGGAGATTTTAATCTACCATCTTTGAAACAGTATGGATATCCTTGTCATATTGACAATTTTACTCTTCCATTGCACAATTGTTTGACAAGAAATGGTTTTGAGCAATTTGTAACGAAACCAACTCGTAGCCATAATTTTTGGGATTTCGTATTCTGTAATTTCCCTGGTCTTGTGAATAATTGCACCACGGGGGAAAACTTTTCTACGAGTGACCATTGTACTGTCAATTTCAGTACCGTAAAGTGGGGCTACTTTGGACAGCGGGGTAACTTTGGACAAATTTTACATTTCTCGTTTGGCGCGATTTCTAAGTTTTGTAAATATGTTCTTGCAAATAAATTTTATATCATGTTGTAGTTTGGTTTTTGTTCAACAATATTGGTACAGTTGACTTATTTTATAACCATCGTCTTACTGTGGCAATTTACATTTTTAAAAATTACAATTTTTTGAGTAAAAAAGTTTGTACGCAAACTTTTGCAAGTGTAAGCTCATAAGTCAAGTTCCGGCGTTAATTTTTTTTTTATTTTGATCCTCAAACAACCTAGTTTAGGATTCTATTATCAGTTTTAGCATGAGTTCAATAACGATTCGTGGAGGAGTCGTTTTTTTAGATAAACTTGAAATCTGTTGGTCGCGGGGTAACTTTGGACAAATGGTTTAAATATTTTTCAGCATTTAAAAATGGTTAGAGTTTATAAACGAAAGCTAGGTGCTCGAAATTATATTAATTATTCGGCTAGCATCTTAGCTGATGCTGTTCAGTGTGTTAAAGATGGAATGCCGTTGAGAGAAGCTGCATCAGCGTTTAATATTCCTAAGTCTACCTTAGCAAACAAGGCCAAGGAAAAGCATCAAGAACCTGTTGGAAAACCAACAGTCTTTACCGAAGAAGAAGAAACATAGATTGTTGAAGCAGTATTGCTGCTAGCGGAATGGGGTTTCCCAGTTGAAACTAGAGATCTAAAGGAATTAGCCGCGTCTTTCTTAGAAAAAATAGGTAGAAACGTGGCAAATTTCGTTAACAATCGTCCTGGTTTAGATTGGGTGCGACATTGTGAAGGTGATCTCGTCAGTATTCAGTCAAAATTTAGTGCCTTTAAAGATTCGATATGATTCTCATCACGTAAATCAGTGACTTTACCACTTATAAGTCCTGGTAACTTTGTTATGTTGGTGTTGTGAAGTTGTTTTGCATTTTTTTATTTTTTAAAAATGTTTTACTTGTCCAAAGTAGCCTCAATTATTGTTAAAAATTAGTTTGATAACACTTTATAATGAAAAATTACCGCCGTCCAAAGTAGCCCCAAACATGGGGTAACTTTGGACACATGGTTTTTTTAAAAAAAGGGAGGATGCAACAAAGTTGCATCCTCCCTTGTCTTTATGATGATTGTATGCCTAATGACTGATCTTTTAAAAAAAAAATCATGAAATTTGATCAGTCGTATCGAAAGTTACATCAGTTTGAAGTTGAATTTTGTCCAAAGTAGCCCCACTTTACGGTATCAATGTTAGAATCAAGGATAAACTCATTTATGATGATAAATTTGATTTCAGGAAAGCTGATTACGAACCTCTTCAAATCTATTTATCAAAAGTCGATTGGACAGATTTTTTGAACAATGCATTACTGTCCATGACTTCTAGTTTTTTTTAAAAGTAATGAAGAAATTGATACTGGAATTTGTTCCCAAAAAGAAAAAATTCTCAAAAACCTCTAATTTGCCGAAGTATCTTTTGAAATTGAAATCTGTAAAGAAAAACTTGTGGAAAAATTATGTTAAAAATCGTAGTAATGCAAACAAAAATAGACCCTGACTCCTGAGACAATTCTAAAGTCATGAAAACTGCAATGATCAAATATTAGGGATGGGCCGGATCGACTTTTTTGGTGACAGCGGATCCGGATCCGGATCTTGGAAAATTTGGTTCAGCGGATCCGGATCGGATCCGGATCCAAAAAAATTTGGTTCAGCGGATCCGGATCCGGATCTTGAGGAACAGATCCGAGCGGATCCGGATCGGATCCGGATCTTTCAATAAGTATATGTACTATCTCTACTATGTCTAAAATTGAGTAAAATGAATTTATATTCATTGGTGTCCATAGATTAGTAGATTATTAATGATTGAGGTGTTCGTTTATTGAAATAGTTCACATGTACTAATTGATAATTTTCATTCATTAAATTGTATTCATGTTTAGATTAATATTGGTTTCATCAGAAAAGAAATGAATAGAAATGGAAACTTTTTTCAGAAATTATGGATTTAAGTTTTTCTTTCACTAGCAGAGTGTGGGACTACTTCACAGTGTCCCTAGATGATGAAGAAAAGGCAAAGTGCAATAAATGCAGAATCCTGTTATCCAGAAAAGGTTGTGCTACTGGATGTCAGAGAAAACATTTGGAGAGGAAACATATGGCAATATATAAGCAGTTTGTGGCTGAATAAAAAGAAGATAATGAAAATAGAAGTAATTGCGAAACAAATTGCTACTAGTAAAGTAAAGTTTGTTAAAGAATTAATTTTTGTGTTTTCTTTAGAGATAACCAAAAAATGAACCTAGCTGCTCAAAAACCAAATTAAAGCATGAACTTAAATCTCAAACGTCTCTGGACAATTGCTTCATGCAGAAAGTAAACTTAAATTAGCACCAGCGAAAAGTGTCCCCTATGAACAGCCATTGAGTGGTGCTGGTCAAATTTATGATCCTACCAAAAATCTTTTGAAGAGTGGTACTGTTAAAAAATTACTGTTTCTCAAGTATAGTTTTGCTACCATTGCAGTGTTTTTTTGTACAAGTCTCTTTGTACCTGTAAAACGATCAGCCAAAAAGTCTTTGTACGAAGAAATTTTTTTTGTTCACTGAAAAAACCATGATCTTTTATGTATTTTCGCACAAAGTTTCTTCCTAATAGCACTCGAGTTCCCGTCCTTCATAATCATCTTAGAAATTAAGGAAATATACTCATAACTTTCATAAATCTGAGAAACTTCAATTTAAACCTGAAATTTCTGAAAATTAGTTCCATGATGCTTCTCAATTCAAACTCGGCTCCATGTTTAAAATTTAAGTTGCAAAAAAGTTGGAGTAGATTTTGACGTTCTGAAATGGACCAAAATTCGCCTTTTCCGTACAGGAGGACCGCCAACTTTTTTGCCTTTACTGAAAATTTTTTCTCCAGGAAGCACTATTTGTTGAAAAATAGTATTGCAAAGAATTATTTAATCCGGCGCGAAGCGCCGGAAAATTTTTGGTGTTTTCTAATACTGCAAAATTTTATGTGAATAATAATGAATAAAGCTCCGATTATGACCGGATCTTAATCATTGACAACAGCGGATCCGGATCCGGATCCGGATCTTAAAAAATTTGGTTCGGCGGATCCGGATCGGATCCGGATCCAAAAAAATCTGGTTTAGCGGATCCGGATCGGATCCGGATCCTAAAATTTAGGCGGATATCCGCGGATCCGGATCCGGATACCCGGCCCATCCCTATCAAATATTATGCTAGAAACGAAGAATGTTTGCTAAAATCGAATTCAATCAAGGAGTTTTATAGATTTATCAATAATAAAACTCAGTTGAGACACACTATCCTTGTTATTGCTTCTGGAGAGTCTGATATAACTAATGACAAAATGAAAAGTGTAATATTCAACCAATATTTTGGATCTGTATTTATCTTGGATAATGAAAAAATCCCTGAATATCCTCAAAAGCAGTTTAATAAAGATTTATCAATCAAGTTGGATTTCTTAAGAGCCCTATTGAGTCTAAAATATTTGAAGCCTACACTGTCTCTTGGTCCTGATGGTCTGTGTGCCTTTTTCCTGGAAAAATTATACCTAGTTTTGGCAGAAACTTTGAGAACAATTCTTGAAATTTCATTTAGAACTGGACAATTACCAGATTTATAAGATTTATAATTTAGAACTGGAAAACATCAAATGTGGTACCTATTTTCAAAAAAGGACCCAGCAAGGGTAGAAAATTATAGACCAGTTTTTTATGTTGTGTCTCATGAAAGGTTATGGAAAGTATTATAAATGTAGACCTGATGACTTATTTTTCCGAATGATAGACAACTTGGATTTAGAGAGAAAAAATCTTGTGTTCTTCAGCTTTTATGTTGTAAAACATTATGGTCAAAAAATTTGGATAAAGAGTAGCAACACATTCAATTTATATCGATTTTCAAAAGGCATTTGATACTGTTTCTCATGAAAAACTGGTCGGAAAATTAGCTTCCTATGGCCTGTTTTTTTGGGATGGTTACATGGTTTTTTATTTAATAAGACTCAACAGGTAAAAATTGGCAATTGTTTCTCTAATCCAATTAGGGTTACTGATGGGGTTCCTCAGGGTAGTGTATTGGGACCAACATTGTTCTTAATTTTCATAAATGATATTTGATGGTATTACTAGTGAAATTTATTTTTTTGCTGATGATGTGAAAATATTCAATGCTACAAAAAATGCTGGCACAAAAAAACACTGGTTTTGACCCTTTTAAGTCCACCAAAACCATACCTGTACTTGGGGGGGTTGGGGGGGGGATGTGGAAAATTCGTCCCCCACAATCCGTCCTCCACATTCCGTCCCCATCACAATCCGTCCCCTACACAATCCGTCCCCCACATTCCGTCTCCCACAATCCGTCCCCCCACAATCCGTCCCCCACATTCCGTCCCCCACAATCCGTCCCCCACATTCCGTCCCCCACAATCCGTTCCCCACAATCCGTCCCCCACATTTCGGGCGATGAAGTTTGTGGTATTCATGCAACAAAATGGTACTGTAATTTACTTTTTATTCTACGTAAGCTCAAAATATAAAACTTGAAAGATTGCACATAATAAAGACATAGTTTTGCGAATAGATGGTTTAAACATCAGCATTTTAATACTTAGTGAATTATTTTAATGAAAGTTTCGAACTTCTATGTCGCTTAGTGCTAAAGTCGGTATACGAATGTTTTTCATGCAATCATTGTTAAATAATACAACGTTGTACTCAGTTTTTGCCGTAACTTTCTGATAAAATGATGCCAAATAAGAGAACTCTACTTCACTTCACGTGTGAATGGCTCGTAACAGAAAATATGTTTGAAAAGTCTAGTTTATGGACTCATTTTGAGAAATTTTCTATTTTTCAGCTAACTGAAGATTGAAAGCTCGCAACGGTTAAGCAGTTTGCAACTTTTAGCATGTGAAGTTAGCAATATCTAAGTAGGGTCAATTTAAACTTTTTCAGAAAATCGTTTTCTTCCACTTATGTATTTAGTCGGCGGTAGAAGTCGAGGAGCCACCGAGAAATGATGCTGAGGGGTTCAGGGTGACGCGCTTTAGCGCCCCTGGGTGGGGTCTGGGTCCTGGGGCCGCCCCAGAAACTTTCGATTTAACGCATTTTAGATGCGTTAAATTTGCTTAAAATTCCCTTTTAATCAGTAAGCAACTAGCCTATAAAAGAAAATTTTTCTTACTTTACGCAAATTTTATATTCATAATGTTGAATTATTTGATAAGTTTTATTTTAATAAGCTTTAATTGTCGAACTTTTGAACATATAAATTTTGCTTATTTAGCGCACATATTACACATATTTTGCAGAAATTTTGCACAATTTGAGCATTTTTTGCACATAGAAATCCACTCTAGTTATTTCAGATTTTATATCTTTGAATGAACATGCGAGTTCAGTATACTTTTAGTGTAAAAACAGAAGCGGTATCTGATGAAATTCCAAGGCCGGTGTCTGTGTTTTCAGAAAATTAGACCGGGTTCATTTCAAACTTTTACAGGGTGCGTGACCCCGGATTTTCTTTTCCGTACGTACCGTACGGAAAATGAGGTAAACAATTTCCGTACATTAAGATTATTCCACTCTCATTTCTTATTCCTATTTTATAGTGTACTCAAAAAGGATTACGAATAACTGAATATTTTTGAGGATAATTAATAACGTCAATTCAAGTAAACCCAGCAAAAAACCCATTAAACCCAAAAGTCGAAATTTTGAAAAATGGGTTTTTTTCCATCCCTGGGTGTGGGTAAAACATGGCGACGACCAAGTAAGTAAAACATGGCCGAATGGGTAAAACGTGGCCGCATAGCCGTGGTTGTAGCCGAATGGGTAAAACGTGACCATGGCCCCGTGGCATTTGACACTAATGGTTTTTAACTGACATGTTACAACGAGGTTATCCCATAGGTATAGGTATTCAGCTTCCCTTTTTAAGAATATATATTTTAATCTCTCTCAATGACATTTTCTCAGCATAATTGACGCTTAGGATTAATAAACGATCGACTTAATGTCAAATGAAACTTTTTGACACATTTTGAATCTCTCGGTTAAAATCCGTTAGCTTAGCTCCTTGTGCCGTGGCCGAGTGGAAAAAACCAAAACGTGTAAAAAAGTAAACTGTAAAAAAAGTAAAAGTAAAAATAAAAAGAGTAAAATGTCGTGGCCGTGGCGTTACATTTAAAAAAGGTGAGAAAAGAAAAAATAAAAAAAAATCAGAAAGAAAAAGATTCAAAAAGAAAAAAGGAAGTGTAAAATAAAAAAAGAAAAAAGTGGTTAAAAAAGATAGCCGTGGCCGGCCAACTTATTCAATCTGCAAAATAGGCATATACTGCAGTTTTTCACTCATTCGGCCACGGCCACGTTTTATCCACACGGCAACGACTACGTTTCATCTACTCGGCCACCTCCATGTTTTAGCTTTCCCGAAAAACACCAAAACGATTAATACAGTAAAGTTACATATTTTATTTTACAAATGTAACAGCTATTTTGATATTCTTTTCAAGTCTTATACAACATACATTAATAATATTTATCTTTCACATTAATGTGGAAGACGGATTGTGGGGGGACGGAATGTGGGGGACGGATTGTGGGGGACGGAATGTGGGGGGACGGATTGTGGGGGGACGGATTGTGGGTGACGGAATGTGGGGGACGGATTGTGACGGGGACGGATTGTGAGGGACTGATTGTGGGGGACGGAATGTGGGGGACGGATTGTGGGGGACGGATTTTCCGGAAACCGGGGGGGGGGGGGATCCCCCCCAACTCGGCCAACCCTATACCCAAAATCATTCCCCCCCCCAACCCCCCCAAGTTTGGAAAAAAAAATTTTCAAAAAAGTGTATGTTTTTTGGCCTTTTTTGGGAAAAATTTCGACTTTTTCCTACCCCCGCCCCCAAAATTTCGGATTTACCCCCCTCCCACTGGTCGGAGGTCTTACAGGTATGACCAAAACGCATCTTTCCGGTTTCGAATTCCCCAAAATTTTTTCCTCAATGGAGAACCATACCCAAATTTTTTTTCCTCATTTCGAAATTTTTTTCCTCAAAAGACCCCATTTGAGGAAAAAAACGGTGACAGCAATGCAATGCTTTCTCGTAGAATAATAAATAACATGCTCCATCTGCAGGCAATACAGTAGATTTTGCATTAAAAGGCTCAGTTATGAGCATGCAAATCTGATTTAATAGCAACATCATGGTTGGAAGAATCTCGTGAATAATAAGACCTTTATGATGAATTAATTTATTTATAACTGAGCCTTCAAATGTGTTTTAGCTGGTGTTTGATAAATAAGTTCTTGTTGATTGCAGAAATATATAATTTCAATTATACACTTTGTCACAAAAAAAAGAAACGGGCCGGAGGCGCCATTAATGCTGCTACAGCGGCTGGAGATTGCCCGCTGTATCGTTCGGTCCGTACGACGCAACAATGTTGACATTGCCAATCGTTTTCGGCATTGTGGAGGGGTGTAAGACAACTGGCGTCACATATCTTGGCGGTGGCAGTGGTAAGGCTGGTGAAATCGCCAGTGCTGAAACCACTGGTGATGCTAAAAACCCAATACTGATTACGCAGACAGGATAACACTGTTGTGAAGGATTCGCCAGGTGTTCAGCAAGCACTTCATCATCCAGATCAAGCAGATCTGGGTGAGGAAGACTGTCAGTGGCCCCAACAGCATTATTATGACGTAAGGGCTGCCGATATTGATTCCCCATCCTGTTTGGACGTGGATAAGCATATCCCTGAGTGTAAACATTTGTCCCCTGGGGAGAGTAACCTGGGTCATCGTAGTCATTCTCGCGAGAATTTATCGGACCACGATGCGGGCAAGCATTGGCCACTGGGATTTGAGGGCAGTGCGGGCAGGGCTGGTCACACTGTTCTGTCTGGTGCGCTCACATTCGACAAAAATAACAACCACCAGTGTTGGCTGTGGTGGTGTTGTTAGGGGCAGTGACCTTGGGACGTTGGGCCCGACAATTGGAGTCGCAATGCGTGAAACATCCATAGAAGGAGCACATCAGAAGATGTGCCCCGGACAGACAGTTGCCGAGGTTCTGGACTTTTGCCGATGACTGTGTAGGCAGCGTCAGATTTTGTGGAGCCGGTGATTGTTTCTTGGCTGTTAGCTTTGCAATGTTGGCCGTGAGCCTCACCATTTCCTGTTGTAATCACCGGATTTGGTCGGACTGAGTCAAGGACCATGGTTGAGCATTGCTCTTTTGGTTCGGCATGTCAGGATTGAATCTGGCTGGTTTTTGTTCTGAACAGAATATAGCATTAGATGGTGCAGTATACTGAATCTCATCCTAAAAAATCTGGGAGCAAGCTGCTTTAAGAGTCTGTTCAAGAGTTGTAGTCTCTGAACTTGATACTATCTTGGAGGACTGGTCTCAGTCCCCTCAGGAAGATAGGTTTTATAATAGAATCTCTGATGTCAGTCATGAGACCGGGATAAGCCACCCTGGATAATCTCTTGAGGTGCTCAAGGTAGACTGTCACTGACTTAGGCGGCTTCTGCAGGCGATCTTGGATCAGCTGCTGATGCAGATCTGAGTCTTGCCCTACCAGAAAGTCTTTCCATAGAAAAGTCATAAACCCTTCATAGCGGGTGGGCTGTGGAGTACCACTGCTCAAGTCCTGGCAAGAGGCAAGAGCAGGGCCCCTAAGGCAAGACTCCAAAAACATGATTTTATATGCATGATCCATTTCGCTTACACCCTGAAGTGTAAAGAAATGGGTCAAATGAGATATAAAATCGGTTATAGCTCCACCAAAAGCACCCGAAAAGGTAGGAGGGGCCATGAAGCTGGACACAGGAGGGTGCCTCCGACCACTCATAGCCTCCAACTTTTAGTTAAGAGGTCCAAGGGCATTCTCAAATGCTGCTTGTACCTTGTTCTCGATCTGTGATGGGAGATCAACTTCCAACTTCATGTCTAAGAATTGGTCCTCTGATAGGGTGACTAGGACTGATCTACGAGATTGTGAAGCTATCTTATCAAATTGAATAAAGAGAGGCTCACTGGTCTGTGTAGACTGAGTACTGAGATGGCAGGAACCTTGGGGTGTCTCTATTTTGTAAGAAAAAGTGTTACTTTTAAGAATTCATGCCAAAGGAGGGCATGAATTCCTTAATCGTTTACACGATGGCGTTTTGGGCGTAAACAGCTTGTTCTACTTCGGTAACAAAGACTAGCATCCACATGATAACTGGGCTAGAAAAGAACAAGGTTGTAGCACTCAAAAACCCAGCAAGCGTAAACTAGGTGGACACAAAAAGGGATTTATCTAGTCACCTGTGCTAATCATAAGTGTAGCCTGATGTTTGGGGAACTGGTTGCAACCAAATAAATTTTAAGAATGGGGCCTGGACTCAGCAATTTTAGTAAAAATAAAGAATTTTAGATAAGTTGGCAGTTTCCCAGCCGAAATTGAGGTGACTCATGAAGACGGAAAAACCCACTCAAAAGGGATTTTATCTGGAGGTTCAACTGTAGGTACTAGTTTACAAAACCTTGGGGTGGGGCGAACTCGCAGCCGGCAAGGTCCTACTCACGAGGAGTAGTGCATGAAGTGGCTTGGAAGATTAATGAAGGTGGACTACTTAAAGTGACCTTAAGATGGAGTTAAATAAGGACAAAACTAATTTACACACCTCGTCATGCAAAGGGGCTGCCCTTTTATATAACTGGCTTCACTCGCCAGGAGCAATTGCGATCTCTGTGCAGTGAGATGGACTGCACAGGAGGTTCCATAGTGGATGACATTTGCAAATACGTTACAACCGTGCCCAAAATATGAGCTCACGTTTTGAACAGAACAGGCACTCTCCAGGAGTATTATATACAGCTGGTGGCCAGGATGCTGATCACTGTGTTGCAATAAGGCTCCCTAGGTCACCAGTGGAGGCAAAAGCACATTGTACCAAGGTGCTATTCTGACACACTCAGTCAGTAGAAAGGGACATGGGGGTCCTTGGCCCAGCTGTGTCAAAAATAAATGGAGATGGGATTCTCCAAGCTTCCTTGGGATGGTTTGAGGCAGACTCAAAGCATCTAGGGACAGAGGTAAAAAGTGTCTCTTTGACTTTCGTGAGTGAGTGTAAAGTGCTGAGGCAGACTCAGTACTGTGTTGAGGCAGACTCTAACACTGTTGCTGAGGCGGATTCGTGGCTTAATATGGGATATGGACAAGCAATGGAGGTGGACTCAGGGTTATGATGAACTGTAGTGCAGACATCATTAGGCCAGCTAACTAAGGTGTTTGAGTAAAGGAAGTATTACAAGGGGTCGTTTACACTCCATGCCCAACCAGAGGCTATGCCGTGGCTCCTTGGGAACCACTTCTGTGGAAACATTAAAGAAGATCATAGATGGAAGCTCGAAAGGATGAAATAAATGGGATAAATTTAGATAAGAAATTTACAATAAGGTTGCCAGGCCCTTGCCGATGTCAGACACAGGCAGTACTAATTGCAAATGCCTAACATTCACATGAGTGAAGCAACCAACCCAGCTGAGGCTGAGTGTCACTCATTCAAACCTGCAGTTAAAGCATTAAGGCAGCCACATGCTGATCAACAGTGGCCCTACGGGGGTGGACAAGCTGATCAGTATCACAGACTAAAGGCATCTCAGATTGAGTTTGCATGTTGACTGATGTTTCCCAGGCATCAGTTCCACACAAACTTCAACCCTTTGACAAGAGCTGTAGGTGATAGGGTCATTTTCCAACAATCATTGACAACTCAAGTGGCAGCCTGGAAAACCAACTGCAACCTGGTGCTGACATCAAAGGTGGGGTATAAACCAGCACATGACCTTGCTGCTGACCACAGGTGACTGGGCTTTAGTGCGGATGTCTCATGTCACAGTTGCAGGCATCAGGGGTAGGGTTCTGCAGCCATCAAATCCCCTGCTGTATCACAAGATGTTGCTGTTTCAGATGTCAGAATAGGGTTGTAGAACCTCAAATCAACTAGGAGAACATGAAACATTATCATAGCTGATGTCAGGGATAGGGCTCTGAAGCCAACTACCCCCATATGGTAACACATTATATCATTGTTGCTGATGTCAAGGGATGTGGCTGAGTATCAACCACCCCCACAGGAATGAAATGAGATGCAGTTGTTGCAGACGTCAGATGTAGGGTTTGTAAGGTCCACACATCTCAGAACAACAATATGTGGTGTTGCCGTTGCTGACCTCAAAGACAGAATTCAGTGAACCAACCAGTCCTAATACAACAACATGAGCCTCTGCTGTTGTGGACATCAGGGGAACAGTGCTGTAAGATCACTGACCCACAATGGCAACATGTTATGTTACTGTTACTGACATCAGAGGTGGTGCCTGTGAGGCCATCCATTCCTTAAGGCAACAGCAAGGGATGTAGCTGTTGCTAATGCCAAGGGCAAGATAATGATGATCAACAACCCCTGAATGGCCACATGTGATGCAGCCGTTGCTGACGTCAAAGGTAGGACCCATTGGGTAAACTTCCTTGATGCAACAGCAGCAAATGAGTCAATTGCAGACGTCAGAGGCAGGGTCTATAAGACTAACCACCCAGAAACAACAACACATGATGTTGTCATTGCTGATGTCAGAGTTTAGGACTCGTAAAGTCATCACCTCCTTGCAATAATCCACAGAAATAGAAGGATGAGAGACCTTACAGTAAGTGGATGAAAGGAAATGAGACTTACTGAAGGATACCACACTGTAACGCCTATGTGACCAAAAAATTATTTTTTTAGAAATGAGATAATTTGATTTAGTGAAGAGAAGGGAATAAAAAGATATAAATTTTTTGGTAGAAAGGAAAGAAAATAGTTTTTGAGATAAGAAAATATTTATTTATTGAGTTGGAAAAGTGAAGGAAAATTTATTGATTATTTGTTGTCACACACGATGCAGAGATGGCAGAAAAAAGAATGAGTAAAATAAATAGAATGTTTGAGACAGAAGAGATAAGAAGTGTGATTCTGATATGCACACATGTTAAATGTGTCAACAGTAAGGTTGAATTTACTTTAGACCAGAAAAGTGAGCAACTCTGCCAATGTGCGGTAGAGATAAGGAATATAAAAATATTGACAACAGTACTGTACACAGATAATAGAATCACAGCCACATGTGGCGTCCAGAATCAAGTGTGGAAGGATGTACTGTATCATGTGATTGTTAACCATGCAGAGCTCATAGGCCATAGACCTCAGGAACTGTGATACTCAAATACCCACACTCAGGTATACTGTAGTTAGAGTAGGTATTTAAAACAGGCATACTGTAACTGATCCAGCGCTAAGAGGGTGCAGTAACACAAGAACAGCGAAATTAAAAAAAGAGACGATGAAAAGGGAAAAGAAAAAAGGGGGAAATTTACATAAATGGAGAAACAGAGGACTCAGAGGAGATTTATCAGGATACTCTATATTTGACTCAACTCTGGGAAACTCAACTCTGGGGGAAAAACTCACACTATCGAATTTATTGAACTATAAACTATAAGGGTGGTACACACACAAGAGGGCGATAAAATATACACATAAATCAATTTTGATCACTCCTAAGGGCTAGTTCCGGCTTACAGTAAATTAACTCAACTTAAGGGATATTTTCCAGCTTAAGCTGGCGATATTCTATAACGTAAGGGCCATTTTTTGACTTAAGGGGCAGTTTACCTGCCTTACGGGAGGTTTCCAACTTATATGAGGGCTAGAACCTGTTTTAAGGGAGAGTTTTCTGACTTAAAAGGTGATTTACCTGATTTAAGGGAGGTTTCTCCACTCAAATGGTGATTTTTCATACTTGAGGGTGATTAGCCAGGCTTAAGGTCGATTTTCCAGCCTCGATATGTCACACTTAATGAAAAGTGAATCTATGTCACATTACATGATAACGTGATCTGTCACATTGATGGAAAACCCATGCCATTTCGATTGAAAAATATGGCCATGTCACTATGAGTGACATGCTGTGACCCCCTTGGGTGGCTTGCTTCTTTTTACTTCAGGAACCTAACCCGGCTAGTACTGGCTATAGGAAGGCCTATATGGTACTCTGGTGCTGTCTTGGTGTGCTGCTGTAGAGTAATAAACAATGCCACCAGGTTAGGGGTGGCAATCCCTGGTCCTATTCAGTATGAAAGATGGAGAAGGTCACTCGTAGGATGACCTAATATAGCGGACCTGATTGTAAACCTAATCCCCTTGTTAGCCCTAACCGAAGGGGACCAAGGGCTCTTCTAACTGAGGGAAAACTCAAGGGGAAATGGACTTAAGAAATGGTTCCCCAAAATAAACCCTCAACAATGATAATCACCTGAGAAGACTTACCTAGTCCTGCTTCTCAAAACTCGATTCGATGAAGTGTGATGGGTCCCTGATTTCAGATTTCAGTCGATAAATGGGAAGGTTGATCCACTCAGTTCCTTGAGGGGTGCACGTGGGAGGTTGGGGCAACTCTCTTCTTATTCAATGTGTGGGTATGGATGGAGACCTGGCACAAGGTAGGCGACGAGTGGCTTTTATGCAAATTTGGGTGGTGGATGGAAGGGAGAATCAAATATTCAAATTTATTAAAGATAATATAGGGGGTGGATGCAAGCTATAAAAAACCAGATGCAAAGGGTGAAAACCAAGAATGAGCAAAAAACTAACGAAACAGGTCCTTTTAAGGACCTTGTGGGCCTGCAGTTTGGCCTGGGGGGAAGCTTATGACGCCCAAGCTAACTTCTGCAGAGGGAAACAGTGCAGAAGATGCCTATGGTCACATGGCATTTTCCAGTTCGAATACGCTTAGCATTGGATACGAGTTTCATGCCCATGCTAAATGTATGAATGTCTTTAATAAAAACTTCTTGACTAGCCATTTTACATCACAAAGATGTCACTAGTTTTACTTAGAGGCACACGTAATGCCATACATGTAACGGAGCTCCGAGGTCTGGGGGGTTGGAGCACTTTTTTGGGGCCGGGGGTCAGTAATTCCCAAAATTTTGGGGGGAGGGGTCCCGGAAGGGAAAAAAATTCGATTTTTCCCATGAAAAATGTCCGAAAAAACGGTTTAAAAAGTAGTAATTTTTGTCTAAAAAGTGATAAAATATGTACTTATGGCGTGAAGCGCTGAGAAAATTGACGTTTTTGAGCATTTTTTGTTCAAAAATTCACATTTTTCATGGAAAAAATGACATTTTTCAGTATTATTCCGACTAAAACTATGGGGGTCCCTAGGGCTACCATATGGCTAGTCATAGGATTGGAAAATCCTGGGGGGGGTCGCCCAATGGCTAGCCATATGGTCGACGATTTTTTTTTGGGGGGGGGGTTCCCATAGCACTTCCCCCCCCCCCCAATTACATGTATGCGTAATGCACCAATTATCGCCATGAGCTCGTGAGCTCGTTTGGCTGAAGTTTTGATTAAAGGGTCACACTGCAGCCTATGTGCAAAAGGAAATCAACAAAATATGACAAAACCAAACACCAAAAATGCATGTAAAACATAATGAATGAAACAAAATAAAAGTAAGTAACTGGGAAATAAAAAATGGCGAAAAACATAAAATGTCAGCATGATGGAAATCACGTGATGTTTGGGAGAATTGGTCAGCACGTGACAACTTATTGTTTATTATTCAAATTCCATTGAGTTCCACATAGTGGATAAGAAGCGTCTTATGTCTGCTTTTTCTACTTCTGTACAAGCCTTGAACCACCAAACGTAACCTAGTAGTAAATTAGTGTGGTGTGAATTTTTCTGAAACAAAAACCAATGTTCATGGCTATGCTCTGCTACCATAATGGTATCATGTGAACCATTTTAAATTTTATGTTTACAAAAAATGCAAACATAAATTTTAGTATCTAATCAACACTGATTCTGAAGAATTAAAATTCAAGATAAAAATTCTTGGACAAACTTTTGAATGGGCCCAAGTCTGTTAGCCTACAACTATGTTTTGCATTACAGCATTCAAGTTTTGCATTTATAATTTTGAATATCTGTGGCGTATGAGGGGCATGTGGCATTTATGGAATTTGTGGTGTGTTAGGAAGATCATAACAATCTAAAGATAATGTGAAAAAACCAGTTTTACTGTAACGTTTTATCGTAATGGGCTTCATTTGTGTTTCATTTATTTTGTTGTGATTACCTTCAATTTTTCTTGAATCGAAAAATTAGTTTCTGGTCATGCTATTTTCACTCCCAGTCCAAAAAACTGATTGGTTCCCGATTCGTTGTGGTAATTGCCAAGCCAAATAAGGTAGTACATTGCTTATGAAAAATTGATAGAATGTAATCAAAGTTGATTTTCCAGGTTATTTCAGAGTCTACACACTTTTTAGGACATTGCCAAATGCGAACCTGGAAAACGTGGAACATCAGGCGGAAAAATTATGCCTGAAAAACCTAAATACGGCAGAGAATTTGAAAAAGTGCGTTATGGTGAATTTTAGAAGGTCGAAATCTCAAAATTTTAAGATGCACCGCATTCGTAGATTCCCCGATTGCTTTGTAGATTCTCAGGTCAGTTGGTTGATTTCCTGATTGATGGGTTTGGTTGATTCTGTGTTTCGCTGGCTGACTCCCTGTTTGGCTGGTTTGATTCTCTGATTCGATGGTTGATTGGCTGATTCCCTAGTTGATTGTTGCGTTGATTCCCCGAATGGTTGGTTGATTTCCAGGTACCCTTATTAATTGTTTGATTTCCTGATTAGTTAGATAATTCTCACGTTGGTTGGTTGATTTCCTGGTTCAATTGTTGGTTGGCTGATTGCTTGATTACCTGGTTAGTTTTTGGTTGGCTCGCTCTGATCTCCTGGTTGACTGAATTCCTGATTCTCTGGTTGGTTAAATTGATTCTTTGATTGATTGATTTCTATTTCCTGATTTGGTCAATTTCTTGGTTGTTTGGTTTCCTGATCTATTGGTTGGTTGACACCTTGATTGCTTGATGTTCCTAGACAAGTTGGTTGGTTGGTTCATTTCCTAGTAGGTTAATCATCTAGTTTTTAGTGGTTGATGGCCTATCTCTAAGTCCCCAATCTCGTTTTTGCGCTTGTTCGCATAAAAAACATGATCTGGTGCTGAGAATCAAATCATCTGGTACCAAAGTCGCCTCATCTGGTACCGAGTTGCATTCAGCACTCCTATTGTTATCTATACATGTTTTTTGTCTTGTTTTGCGTGTTTTCGACTAAGCCTAAGACCAAGCCTTAATCAGGATCTGTGTCTGGATGAAATCTGTTTGCTTAATAAATCCTCCTCTTCACTAGTGCTTTTCGTAGCCTATCTGTGTATTTTCGTCTTATTTTTGGTCGTGCAACTTGTAATCAAGATTAATTAAAGGTCATTTACCCTATTTAAGAATTATTTTCTTCAGATTCCTTAATGATCATTTCTTTCAGCCATTCTCAGGCATCCACAACTTATTTCATGATCTCCAGTAAGGCTGCGTTCGCTCATACCTCGTCCGCTGCATCGACCATTTCAAAATAGATAGAGTATATCAATTCTGGTTGTTACAGAAAACAAACAGTGAAGAATTGTTTTTGTGAATTTCGGGTAACAGTGAGTCCTATCTCCTGGGCACGTATACTTTTCAAAGCTCCTTTTGTATTCTGTTTTCATGTTTTTTTGAAATTTCTCGGAAAAATTCACTCTAAAATATATGCATCGATTTAAGGGTGAGAATGGTTCTAAAACGTATGGCATTCAGTCGTTGATTATTTTTAGATATGCCCTTGATCCATTATTTTTGGAGAAAAAGTAAAATTTTATTCATTACTATCGATGATCATATCATTGTAAAATCATAATAGTTTTGCATAATATCGTTTTTCCAATATATGTAGCTTCAAAATATTTTCCTTACGAGATGACATTTTGACCGTTTGTAATCAAAGTTGCAGTAAGCAACATAAGATACCGCTCTATAGCTTATTCTACTCTCAAATAATCTATTCATTTCATGGTCAGTTAAACCTGCTTTTTTGCCTATGTCACTGAATAGTAACGTGCTCGACACTCCTTGAATGCAATTTTCGAACGGCATTACGAGAGTATAATTGGTCATTTGGCGCCGATTCGGCTTTTTAAAATATGCAAATGAGCTTCAAGACCGTTCTTTTCCGAGCTACGATAAGATAAATAGCTAATGATATGCATTGTAGAAGCATAATATAAAGCCTCGGAATATATATCTTGTTTTGATTATCTACACTATAGTTCTTTTTGTGAGTACGAGACGTTTACAGATACGTGTTCAACATTTATTTACGCAAATGAATGCTACTAATTTATTGCTTACATATTATTGTTCCTAGAATGTCGAAGTTAATTTTCTTTTCTTATTATTCATTCCCATACACGTTTTTTAGACTATTCTGTATTTTGATGTCCGCGATATTTGTAAACTTTTTGCTTGTATAGAATTGCTTGCTCATAACTATAAATCAAAATTAATGTTTCCAATATTGCATTTACACCATACTGTTTAAGTTCTAGTTCAACCTTGACAGAAAACCTAGACTTTGATCTGCAGTACCAAGTACCCGTGCAATTTAATTTTTGCATTCAAATCATATGCCGAAATTACTTAGAAAGATAAATTATAGTATTGTAGTTTATCTGAGCTTTTCTTCATTAGTAGTAGGTATACACATGCATTAATAATGTACATAAAAAACAAGAGAAGAAAATATAATTATCAATGCATATTTTAGAACATTAAAAAAGAGAATTTTTTTGTCAAATTTATGACACGGATTTAGATGTATGAATAGGTCAAGTAAATTTAGGATATTTGTATTTTTGTACCTATTCACATTGAGTACTACAACAACTACCAACAGCGTACCAATGAAATTAATTAATGCCTTGAAGTAGGTTCTTTAATGTACTTGTTTGCATTTATATATGTACAATTTAGAAAATAAAATAAAGTTTTGAGAGCTTACTTTTTTGTAATGCCAAAATAATTTTTCTGTGTAATCTCCAATTTTGGATCAATGTTTTTTATTCTATTCTCCACTTTTTCCGCAATATTTGAGATCCAAACAAATGCATAGTAAATATTCTATATTTTCTTTAACCCTCAAGATGCTCATTCAGCTGATGTTTCAATCTTATATTCAACTAATAAGGAGGAGGTTACCAAATTTCTGTGTAACACTTCGAATTGAAAATATGGAATTTTGTTTGGTACAGTGATTTAACCCCAAGTGTTGCATGCTTTAATAGACTTCTCATTTGATAATTCATCGTTTCTTTCCATTTTATTCCATCCTTTGAGCTACTATATATTTGTCAGTGTAATTGCTTCAAATGCAGTCGTATTTCTTGTCTAACTTTTTCATAAAAATAGGACAAGCCCCCTTCTAAATGCGCCTGTTGTTGTTTATTTGTAGAATTTTTGATTGCTCTAGCCTATACCTGTTCTTGTGATCTGAAGGAAGACAAATTTCGGCAGTTATTGAGCGAATTCTTTGAAAAGGCCGCTGAAACGCTTCTAAAAAATAAAACCGGAAAGCAAATACTCAATTTTTCAATTACGATCTGCTCCTGAACTATATGATTTTTTGGAAAGTTTGTTTGTGAGCTTACTCAACTTAGCTTTTAATATTGTTTCCAGTGAAAAATGTTTTGGTAAAAGCATTATGTAATCTATATTGATATATTGCTAATTTTTGTCATTAAACTTTATATGGCTTAACATGCTCTCGATGGCTTGATCTCATCGGTAAAATATTCACTATTGCGCAGATGTGTTGTCAGGAAGATTTGCCCAGAATTAGGAACCCCGTTGGAATACCTTGCACTGCGTCCCCAGAATACTGTAACTGGGGCCGAGTTCTGGAGAAGGAAACTTGTCATGGATGCAATGGCGGACGTCAGTGCACTAAAATGCAGTGCAGTGGAGTTTTATTAATGACGTAAAAATAATACATACAATAATAAAGAAAAGTAACCTAAAAATGTCGCAGCCACTCACAGGCAGAATTACGCAAAAGCGCCAAGCACTGAGGCGTCTACACGAAATAAAAAGAAAGAACGAACACAGAAAGATGAAAGTACTTAAACGAAACTTATTTGCATAAAACACGAAAGAACGAGCAGTTACTGGGGAAAAAAAGCTGCTAGATATGTAAAAACGTGCACAAAAAAAGTTTTTATCACATAAAAACTGAGGTAATAAGGTAAAAAATTACATGTCAGGCTGACTAACTACAGATGTCGGCTTTTTCCTTGTATTCAGACATGTAACGGGAGGAGGTTTCCTATCATTTGGCAATTTGCTACAGAATTCACTAATCATATGGTTAATATAGAGGGTAATGCTATTGAACCATGATTGTTTGGGATGAAAAACGCTAAAATATTTCTATATTTGATAAGAAAGACCCATAACACGAGGAATTTTTACGATGTATGTATTAATGTAATACTATACTCTATCCATCTTTGAAATGATCGATGCGGCCGTCTGAGTTTCGACAATCGCAGCCTTATTTCGAATAATGAAATCAATTTCGATACTCTTGAAACGATTGGAAAGAGTGATCATCAAGGACTCAGTATCATGAAGAAAAAACTTATTGCATAGAGTCATAATTTTGAATAAAAGTTTGCCGCATCCATCATTTCAAAATGGATAGCGTATGGAAACGCTGACTCCGTAAGTTCGACAATCTAAAAATCTTAGAAGTCCTCAATGTTAATACATAAAATCATCCATGTTACTACACATTCGACAACTTCTGGCTGCCCAAGTAATTTTCGGTGCCAACTTGCTCAATTATAAAATGATTACAGCTAGTTATCGATAAGAGTCATATATGTGGAAGATAGTAAAATGGAGTTTCTAAACAAGTCAAGGTTTTGCGATTCATTGTTTTACCATTTGAAGAATAATAGATTTATTTGAGTTAGGAATTCCATACTGGTTACCTTCAGTTATGAATGTTGCTCCAGATTCAAAATTTGAAGACTGTTGTCTACAAAATGTTCGTAAATCGAAAAATGAAAAACAAAAAAATCGAAAACAAAAAATAGCTCTGTAGTCAAAATATCGTTTACACAAAGCTTAGGAATTTTTCTATAAATCATTAAATCTTTGTTGAATATAGTTACAGATATCCAGTCCTACGCAGACTATAGGTGTGCTGTCAGGAAAAAATAAAAAACATTTACATTACGAATTATGCTTTCTGACGATACCGTGTATATGGGATTTTTTATTCTTATTGGGTCAATCTGTATTTTTCCAGAAATAGACTTCGATCAATCTTCATCAGACATGCACTTAAAAAGAGATTGTGTGACGTGAATTTTTCCGCGATATGTCAGAAAGTTTGACTTATTCACAAGCAAACATTATTAATTGCAATGTCGCACATTTCCATCTCATGATTGATGTTTCATTAAATAATTTTCTTATGCAGTATGCAGTCTGTGTATAACATTCTATAGAATCAAACATTTTTTGAGTATTTGCTTCAACTCTAGAGGTAACCACGGTTATATGAATAATTTACTACTTTAGTGGTGCAATCAACTTTTTTTTCTTCTGACGGGTTTCCTTTTTCACACAATGCGTTGAAAATCAAAAGCTCGATTCAGTTTTTTTCTATATGCTATAGTTCAGAATTTTTACGACAAGAGAAAATACTGCCGCCACTCTGATGGTGATGGAAAAACCGCAACCTGAGCGACATTTTCAAAAATGCATTAGCTCCTTTTGACAAAGATGAAGCTAAAAGGCCAATGAAAAGAAGAAGCCCCAATGCACACGATAAGCAGAAAAAAGAACAATTAGTTGCCTTAGAATATTGCGTACAAGCAGGACGAGCACATACACACATCTTGTAACCGGGCAACAGTTGATTATTAATCTGATTAGAAAGTGCTCTAAAAATGAGACGGGCCGCCGAAAGAGGAACATTCTCCTTGTTGAGTGAGTTTCGATCAAGTGTGCAAATGCGGCATCAATTTCCTTGCTTTCGTGTTTCTCTCGACAGATGCGCAATGAAATGAAAATTATGACGCCGCGGTCGAGATTGTCATAAATTTTTCATTTTTTCATATGCAAATTAGATTTCTGGGATCTTTGGGCTTTGGACGTCGCGCAAGCGAAATGATTATTGGGATCTGTGCTATGGAAACAAGGGAAAGTCTGAGCAGCCCGACGAGTGTTTGTCCTCTTTTTTACAGTTGTGGTTTCCCTACGGCAGCTTTCATAAGTTTATGCCGGAGGGACGAACGTCGGATTGTTCTTTGAAACTGTCGACGCTTTTCTTGACAACCTGTGATTCGTCTTGTCTCACGATTTTATGGTCTGTAATTTCAGAAAATATTACCCTGTAGTGACCAGTGTGTCACTTACACGTAAATTTTACGGTAATCATAAAAAAGTGCTTGCTTTCTATGATGCTTCAAGATTTTTGATCATGACATTTATCAGAAACGGGAGAAATTTTTCATGGGTGTAAGATCTCTCAGCTAACTGCATTCAAATTAAAAATAGAATATTTGAGAGATTCGACTTTCCACATGAGAGTGGAACATATTTTTCACTCAAACCGACATGCAATGTATAGTTTTACATGCTAATCATACCAATGATATTTATTTTCACTAGTTTTTATATGGGTATAATAAAACTGCAGCAATCAGCAGAGAGAACTAAACCATACTTTTTTGGTAATTTTCTGCTAAATTTTTTTTTGTAATTTTATAATTTTTTCGTGACGTCTAGCGTATTTTCTGTTAAACCACGCAACCTATGGAGTATTAAATCTGCAAACCAACTCAGCTAACCCATATTTTTTGGGATCAAAAAGTTGTTCAATAAAAGCTTATTGTAGACGATTTCAGTTACAAAACTGTAACATTTGTCAGTTATTTGGCTTCCATAAAGAAACTGACAATGGATATCGTACATTTCGGCCTGATACTCTTTGATTGGTCAAAAGTAATGTTGATATATTGCGCGTCTCACTACTTTCGGATTTGGAACGGAGAAAAAATCGACTGGAGAACTGAATTGCTATGTATTCCACAATTCATAGTTTCCGCAGTTTCTTAACCCTTGTCTTGTCTATGCTGATCAAGAACATCAAATCAATTCAGCTTGAGCCTAACTGGCAAAACTCTATATGTCTTTCTTCAGAATGGGGAATACAAAAACTCAAAAAGAGAAAAAAACATAAAAATTACGTATTTTCTACAACTCATTTCTGAATTTTCTGGAGTCATCTCCGGCCATAGTTCCAATGAGAAAAACAACTTTCCGGATTTAGAGGAACTGTTTCACATCCCTTTTGAGTAACAATAGAATGCTGCGATTTTAGATAGAAATGAAAAAGTTATTGATTACGTGGATCATTTGAGTTGAGCTTCGAATGCGACAGTTTGATGATGTTTTCAAATTAGATTCGATGGTGAATGGAGCTGCATTATTGAAAGCTTTTATTCAGAGCGACGATTTCACAATCGGTAGATCTTCAAGTGCATGTTCTCCCCAAAGCCGTAACTCCTTTCACATTACTATTCATGAAAAACCCAGTACGGCTTGTAATAGATCTATTTTTTGATCCCCAATTCGAACCTGTGTCTCTACGTTGTTCATGATCAACATTTGTAACAGTTTGCAAGCTATCAATATCCGCAACACGATCCTGCCCCGCATGTTATACGATTCTAGATGGCGATCTTAGTCTGCCTTTCATCCTTTTCTTTCTGCTCTCCTAGACATGTTTCTAATATTCAAACTTTCCATCATCATGTTGGAAAATCTCGTGTTTCTCCAATTAATTCCCGCGATGAACTTCTGTGTAGCTCCTTCCCATTCCACACATTGCTTTTTAGTTTAATCAAAAAATAATGCGTATGACTAATGCCATTGCATAAATTTTATGCAAATTAACCCTTTCACTTCGGCGTCACATGCCATGTAGTTTTTTCCACAATTTTTCCGTAAAGTACAAAACATTGTCGCTGAAAAAAACTTTTTCGCCCGATTTGACAAATCTCATCCCCATCGCGCAGATTAACGCTTTCCTGTACAATACATACAGTACTTTCAAAGTTTTTTAACCATTTTCCACTCGAAATCGCCGCACCTTTATCGATCAAACTCATATTTCCATTACATAGAATTCGAGTATACGTGTAACTTTTTGATAATGGAAAATAGTGACTACTATGTGTGTCTACAGACTACTCTACAGTTCAGTTATACTCATTTTAGAAAATGCTCCGGCCCAAAACCTAGACTTTCATTGAGCATGAGGAAGCAATAAAAAGCTTGTTTTATCACTAGTTATCAGCGGGAGACTGCACACGACTATAGAAGAGTCTATTCGTGGCTATTCTAGAGCTACCACCTCCAAGGGCATAAACATTGCCGAGCTGACCAGTAATAGTAGACGGATCGGCACCTTATGACACCCCCGTGTATTAAACGCCCGTTATGATATAATTATGCAAATTGGTTGATAAATAAGCTTGATTGAAGGAGGCAGTTCGTTTCAAAGGTTTTGAATGGAAAGGCCAGATTTCAGATTTCCGACCCTTGGTTGCTATAATGAACAGCCATTGGCTCGTCTGACAACTATTCCATGGCGACTTCGAGTTTTGTAGTTTTTTACTTCCGAACGGGTCTATCAGCATTGTTTCAGGAGCTAGCAATGCCACATCAGTATCCTGTTTTATTAGGAATCGCGGTAGGTGCATTACATTCATCATAAAACTTATATCCTTCATCATACACCTTAATATCCTTCAAAGTAAATCTTATTCTTTGCGCCTTACTCTTCTAATAACTGAAAAAATCCCGAAAGAACTCGAATTATATTCATAAAATTGCATATGGACAGTTTTTCTTGAAATAATTCTGAATTTTAATGATGAAACACAATTACTATTTAATATTTTTACGATTTCCTCCTAAAACGAGAGCCTACTCAAAGACCTTTACTAGATAATTTTTGAGTAAAAAATCCTGCAGCAAACTACTTTGAGGAAGATACTCGATTTTTTTCCATTTTTCAAGTCATAAGCATTCTATCAAAACCAGACTATTTGAATTAAGGCGCCAGAAACTCAGGTTTTTATGGCCAATAAGGGACACAATGGATTGAAAAAGTTATACTCCAAAATTATTATCAACAATTAATGAATGTGCACGAGACGGAGAAAGTTTTGCAGGAGAATCTTTTTGAGTGAAACAGTCGAAGTAATTTAATTCGTCGCGGTACAAAGTGAAAAGTATAAAGTATAAAAAGCGTGTCCATGAGTTTTCATACTTATGAACTACAGTTCACGAAGAAGAATAAGTGACAAATTCGTCTTAAAGGCACTTGATTAATTTTTTCGGTTGTGGACAAAATGCATTTGGAAACGGTAATGGGCCTGACCCGGCAACGATCCCCCAATCACGAATTTCTGACCTGACTCAACTAAGCCCAGGAAACATTTGTGTAAAAATTCTATACTGAAAACTTATTCAGCTACTTTTCAAGATAAATTCTGAAAGTAGAAAGCTAGTTGGTAAAACCTGCATTGGGATCCACACGGATTTGAATCGGTGAGGGATATGACATGAAAAAGAGGACTCGTTTAGATCAATCGAAAAAGCGGTTTGAAATAGCGTATCTTCATTTAGAGATGGTCATTGTTCGGTTAAGATGTGGTTGACTTCCTAGATTTTTCTCGCTGCTGATTCATTGGGCTGATATCATAACTGATCGTTAGATAACTACATCCATTTCTGCAACATTTTCATTCGATTTAGCAAATATAAATGAAGAGCCTTAAATGCAAGTTGAAAATTTTCCTTGTTCATTGGTTCCTTTGAGAGCATGGAATTTGATTTGAGAACTGGCATACCCAGCGCCAAGAAAAAAGTAGGTTCATTTCGACTTTTTCATAGAGTGAGCAATTTTATACTGTACAAATCAAAGAAACGATGTCTTGCTTGTCTATGTTTGATTTAGATAGAACTGTTGCCGATACCTAAATGCATTTGAAAAGATTATTGCAGAAAATTATCATGCCGCTGATGGAAGAGAAAACTTCTCTCATTGATACAGTAATAAGCTTACCATTTTTTCGGAATTGAATTTACTTCCTACGCTTCGCTGTATCTACCATTTCAAAATAGACTACAAACACCTGCTGTAATATTTTCGTCAAAAGTAACTCAATAAGTAATAGCATTTCTTTGTGTTTGCAATAAAATGTGGAAAATCTAATAATTGTTTCGGGTTAAACGCTGAAAAAAAATTATGATCAATTTCCGATCCGAATAAATGATTTGATCTAGTCTGTTCAGCTAGCTCGAACCAATTAATTTCACCGCGTAAGGACTGTAGATACCTTAGTCTAAAAAAGAAACATGATACTAACAAAAAAACATGGCGAACTTAAGAAGCATCTCTTTAAAAAAGTTATCTCGTGTCAGATGAAAAGCTTCCTATATTCCGTTGATTGTGCCTGGCTCTCTCAAGCTGAGTTATAAGAACGATGAATAGTGAAGTTTACAAGCCAGTCAAGATTATGAAATGTTTCTTCATGCAAGAAGAGAGTCGACAGAATCAAGTAGTGGAAAATCCTTGCTTTGTGCAACAAGACATTGGGTATTGCAAACCTTAAGTTATTTACCATACATGATACATGTGCGTGGGTGGTTTGGGGTTTTGACATCACCGAGAAAGTGTTCCATTTCATCCAGATTTGTGTTTGATCTTGTTCACATAGTGACCTCCTAACGTGAGCATGGGCTTTCCGTCAAAGCGATTGATGCATCTCGTATTCAGGAAAATGATTTTGACACATTTATAAAGGTTTAAAATTTGTTAAAATTTAGTTGACCAGCTTGAAATTTCTCTTTGCTACTGATGCCTGAAAATACGAGCACGTTTTTGATACTGTCTCAATAACACACGCTCTTATTTCTCAAAAACTTTGGCCAATTTTATCATTTAGGAATGAGTATTCAAAGAAATTTGACTGTAAAATGGTGCAGATTTTACTGTCATTGTCATATTCTAACATGATTTCCCAAACAGTCAATATACTTTCACGAGCTACTAATGATTCTAAAACGGCTTCATACTGTTCTTTAATAATTGTTATGAAAAATTTAATTGCTTTTTTCCCCTGCTGTATTGCATACATTCTTACTTGTTTTAGAATCATAGTATGGAATCCATATCTCCTCACAGTTGGACAGGGAGCCACTTTTTATATCGATCTTTATCCAATCAATGTCAAATTTATTGAACTTTATGCGTGACAGCTATCAGACAGATATAATTGAACGATGCAATTTTTTTAGAAATATAATTTTGACCCGGCTTGCTGAAATTTTGACTTCGTCTATTTCATGGTACATTCTAATACACCTATCTTTCAACAAATTTTGTTCACTTGTTCAATTTTTTGACACCCATTACTCTTGCAGGTTGTCTATAATGTCTATCATGATCAGTTGTTAAAAATTTGATGACTGATTAACACTCTAATTTCTGTAAATTCGATGCATTATTCTAAGGGACTGAAACTATATATATAGATATGCTTCAATAAAATTATCAACTCCTCATGTGATGAGCTAAAAATGCGTCAAAATTTAATTTCATTCTTTATCAGTCTCTAAACTTTCTAGTTACCTTCTGTAGTTTCCTGTGTAAACTTATGACGGAAGCTGAAAAATTTTGATCGGGTCTTACTCAATTTTCTACAACTTCATTCTTGCTTCTACTCAGTGTTATATACTTCTGTCATCATGGTTCAATCATTGATCATCCGACAAGTCACTATCCTAGTAATTAATTTCTATATAACCATTTTACATTTCATGACACGAGTGCAATCTGAATTCTGTTTTACGCACCTCTATTCCGAGCCATGTGCGTGGCTTTTGAGCAGTCGCTTCCCTTGATATGTACTACAGACGGCTCGTGAATCAATTTTAATCATGCATTTGACTGATGCTTTATCAAAAATAACGTGCTACTACGCGTATACGAGCGTTATGCTTTCACATTTCGACCGTATTTAAGCTTGTATAATAATATGCAAATTTGTCTTGTATGCTTACTAAATTACCATATTTTCGGGGATACCCATACTCGCATAGTTGTGCACCAAACGAGACCGCGCATTTTAGTCTGGAGACTTGTTTTTTTTTCTCAGCGTATATTTCTAGAAGGCGAGATTTCCTCCGAGGATACAGAAAGTTTGATGGTCGTTTGTTGATTTTCTGCCGTTTAAAGATGTTTTACTCTTTCATTTTTTAGTACTCATGTTAGTCTTATTTTAGACTTTTATCTTTTGCTAAAATTCTGGGAAACGCTCAAACGCTGACGCAGCATTAAAAAATTAGCATATTCCGCATGAAAAAGACTTTTTCGTGAAAAATGAGCATTTCTTATATCCAAATATGAAAGCTAATATCATTTCCTCCTATGTCTTGAATAGAGGCAGTCTCCGTGGTTCACCGATCCGGCTATGGATCATCAGCTAAGAATTGGGCACTGATCGCTACTATCCTCGTCATCAAATAATCTGGGAGCACTTTTTAAGAAGTTTCAACCGTCCATATCTCAGTGAAAAATAGATTTGTATCGTTCTAACCCCAATTTTTGAGTAGAACTTGACGATATTCGTGTTTAATCTGCCGCATTTTCGCGAAAAAATTTTTTACTTACCGCAAAAAATGCAGATTTTCAAAAGTGTGTTCGTTTGTGTGAGAGGCCTTCACCCATGCTTTGAATTATAATTCATGACCCCAGCTTAAAAACTAATGAGTAAAATGTGAAAACAATGTTTCACGAAAGAACTCAGTCTGCGAATGTGGAATTCTAGAGACAATGAATTACTGAGGTTTGTAGTTTCTCGACATTTTTCATCGAAAATTAAATCGGGGATGCCTAGTCTTTTTTTAGATTCTACACACCTTCCATAATTGCATACCAAATTGAGCATATACGCTTTATGTCTGTCGCTTCCACGGCTATTTTGGGCGATGGTCTTATGAACTTGAGGGATATTAGAAATATACATGTCAATAAAATATAATATGTGATAATATATGATCAAATGATGGTAGATCTTCAACATCAATTAAGAATACATAGATTTCTTGGCACGTTGCAGACGTTGTATGGCTTCGATAGACAAACCAAAAAGTGAAAATTTTAACGAATTTCACGAATTTAGTAGTTTTTCGTTTTTTCTATATGATAACTTTTTCTATAAGAAATAGCCATGTCAGAAGCATCGTAATAATCAATCATTCGAAGGTATTTCGTAGAAAATTGTGATTTAAAATGTCTACAATTTTTTCCCTGGAATATCAAAGTTTTATCCGAAAAGTGCACGAAGTTACTGGCGTAAGTTAAGGCCCTGTCATACTTCACCGCGCGGTACCACCTTTGAAGTATGAATAGGTTTTTGTAATCATTGCGGCGTCGCCATCTAGTTTCGACTGAAACGAAATTTTCGAACAGCTATGTGTTGTAAAGTTGCAGCATACTGTTGTTGTAACATATTTTTGCATACTGTGACATATATACATGTAGTTGAATCACATTTTTCACTTGAATGGTGAATTGTGACACTTGTCAAATTATTTTACCAAATTTATTACTTAATTTTCAATGAAGATTTACTAAGAAGTTGATCGCTCAATTTGCAATGAAGACATTAATGTGTAAAAATTATGAATATGCATGTTCCTACAGCAAGTGTACTCGCACATTTACATTGTGTCTTTATTCCCCCAACGTCCCTTTTCCGCAAATATCCCAATTGTCCGAAAGTCCATATTCCCCGTAGGTTCCGATTCTCCGAATAATGAATACATTTCCTATTTCCCCGAAAAATGCATTAGAACCTATTCCCTGAACGTCCCGATTTCCCGAATACTAGGGAAAGGATAGATCCACTTTGAATCTGGGTCCTAAACAGCAGGTCCGACTAGACCCAGATCAGATCCGGATCCTGTATATAGCACATATGTGAATGAATAATCGTGTATATATATTCCATTTTTCAAAATCAATTTATATGAATTGATATTTCTTAGCAGTTCAAGAGCTATTAATCGTTGGAATGGGAAGCTAATTGAAGCAAGAGCCCAAAATCTTTAGACTATGCTTTTTGCAAGCTTCTATCTGCACCGTGCAGGAATGATTGATTTCATTTTTCTTTTGCACTTTTTATTTTTTTATTTTTTCGATTTTTTCGTTTTTTCAACTTTTTCGCATTTTTTGTATTTCGCATTTGTCGAGACGAACAATACGCATTTTTTGACAAGAGCAAAATCCAAAAGTAATAAAGCGGCGCCGCGCGATACCGCTTGTTAGTACGGATAGAAAAACCGGCGCCGAAGGCCTTAACACTCAAGTCGTAAAATCCCATTTTTTCATTCTGATCAGAGCAGACGTAGATTCAGAAAATTTGTTTACCACGTGTCGCCGTGTATTGGAATCAATGGATTATCGTGACTCATATCACTATTTTGAAACACGGATCGTCTTGTTCATTTTTCAGATCTCCTTTAACAACCGAGGATTTTCCTAACCGAAGTTTAACCAATTCTATGTGCGCGTGGAAATTTTTTTTAATCAACAAATGCAAACTCAACAGCAGTCGCGAAATCCAAGTGATTTATAGACGAAAAATTACTTTTGGTCATGAAAGATAAACAATATTTGAATGCTGACATGTTCGAAATATTTTTACCAACGTATTTATCAGAGGAGAGAACCATTTGTTAACATTAACAGAAGTATTTTACAATATTTCAAGTGGAAACTTTTCGGCATATAATTGGAAATAACATTGTAACACCTTTTACAGTAAAATCTAAAGTGAAATATATTTGGCCAAGATTTATTTTTTCAAAAGAATAGGGAAAAAATTCTTCAGTAAATTTCGTGACTATTATATTCCATTCATTTTAAAATAATCGACACAGCGACGTCGCAGCCAAACTTTTATTCAAAATTATGAAAGGCTAATCAATGAATTTTTGCTTCATGATACAGCGCGTCACTCTTTTAAGTCGATTTCATGATTTCTAATGTGGCTGCAATTGCCGAAACTCCATCAGCTGCATCGATCGTTTCAAAATGAATGGAGTATAGAACAGGATACGAAAAGGGTCACTTGAAAAAATTAGTTTCCACTTGAAAAAACTCGTTACCTTCAAACATAATGTGCAACATTTTTTCTAAATGCACCCCAAAAAAATCAAGATGAAAGAGTTTTTCAATGTTCGACTTTCTTTTCGAGCGCATCGGAATTCTTTCAAGTAGTGCATCGCAATTTTTAATGATAATCTTGAAAAAAATCAAGATGGAATCATGAAAAAATAAAGAAGTCATCTTGAAAAGAAATCAAGATGTCAACTTAAAAAAAATTTAAGATCCCATTATGAAAAATACAATATCCCATGAAAAAAATCGAGATGTCATCATGAAAAAATCAAGATCTCATTTCAAAAAAATAAAGATCGCATCTTGAAAAAAAACAAATTTCCATATTGAAAAAATTAAGATCCTATCTTGAAAAAAAGATGGGCGGCACATTAAAGGTTGAAAATCTCTGGAACTAGCCAAGTAAAGGCGTGCTCCGCCTCCTATGTTGTTATATACGGGA
Organism: Romanomermis culicivorax; assembly: GCA_963922205.1. Taxonomy (NCBI): domain Eukaryota; kingdom Metazoa; phylum Nematoda; class Enoplea; order Mermithida; family Mermithidae; genus Romanomermis; species Romanomermis culicivorax. The sequence goes on from CAWUHX010000285.1 coordinate 412,724, forward strand.
ATCCTTCGACGTGGATTCCCGTGGTAAGGACTTGCTGGCGGAGGACGCCCTTGATTTTTAAAAGAGTAGCAGAGGCCAGAGGTTATTTTGGCTGGGGAATCTGATATTGGTTTTCTTTAAGAAATTTATCCTTCGAGATTTAAAAAAACCGTCAAAAATGCTTGTTTTTGACCTAAAATAATTTTGGGAAGGAATCAAAATTTCTATTTCTTTGTTGAGTTCCTGAGCAGGTAGAGAATAGTCATAAAACAGTCGAAAAACTCCAACATTTTGATTTTTTTCAGAATTACTGCATTTTGGGTGAAAAACAAGAATTCTTGGCGTTTTTCTGAGAATCTCGAAAAATAAATTTTTTTCATGAAGAACCAATATGTCAATCAAATTCATCACGCAAAATAGCCTCATCAGTTGCAACTCCTCACGAAAAGCAAGGGTGCCCTGCGCCAGCAAGTCTTCAGCTTTGAAATCCAGAATTTGAAAATCCAAGAATTCCCGTACCTATAAACGTAGGAGGCGAAGCAGAGCATTCAATTGGCTAGTTCCAGAAATTTACATCCTTTGACGTGATTTTTTTTATTGATTTTTGATTTTTTAAAGATAGAATCTTAATTTTTTTTATTGTAATTTTGATTTTTTTCAAGATTATCTTGAAAAAGAAATTGACTTTCGAAAAACTCTTAATCTTGAATTTTGTTGTGATGCAGCTTCGAAAAAATGTTGTGCATGATTTTTCAAGGTAAAAATTTTTTCATGTGGCCTTTCTCGTATTCCATATTAGTGCTACTTTTACGATAAACTTCAAAAGAATTTACTACTATACTCCATTTATTTTGGAATGATCGACGCAGCGGTCGGACATTCGGCAAATGCAGGCTTACTAGAGATCAGGAAATCAATTTCGATAATCTTGAAACGATTGAAAAGACTGATTATCAAGGATTCTGTATCACGAAGAAAAAATTTAGTGGACAGAGTCAACAAATCATCCATAATTTTGAATAAAAGATTTAGCCGCGACCTCGCATCATTTCAAAATGAATTGAGTATAGTGTTCAAAAGTTTGAATAGGTGTTGCCTCACTCATGCATGCAAAATTATCAACTTTTAAATGGTGCCATACTACTTCCCTCATAATATAGTCTGAAACAAAAGTATACCGCTGAAACTAAGAATCGATGCAAGCAACCTACAAACTTTTTGTTGAATATTTCTAGAACTTGTTGAACTACGAATCAGTGCAAGTAGGGATTCTCATATTTGCATGGGTCAATTTGAAAAAATCAAATTTTTTGCCGTCGTAATAAGCGTGAGATTAAAAACGTATGATTGATCATCTTGTGCTTCTATCGTTTCAGTGCACCTATAGTTCTAGACTGCTATTGTTCAGTTATGCGGTATATTTTTATTGTGAATGATTGACAAATCAGTCTTTGTTTCGTCACCTCCAGGGAAGATACCATTTTTGTAAAAATTGAGATAACATGTGCTAGATCCATTCTACGACACTTTCTACATTGTCAGAAAATTGCTACGTGCAAGAGTTAATATTATAGGAGATAGACAGTTCAAAATACAGATATAAATGTGTATGCTTCATTATGTTTCTTGAGCTTCAAAAGGTTGCTACAATCATCTGTCCAACCCAATGTGATATCTTGATCCTGGAAAATAAGAATTTTTGATTTCCTATGATTTTTGATTCGCCATTATTGGCGATTTCCTATGATGACATGCTCGTAAGTAGTGGCCTTGAGGAATAAACTCCAGTTTAAATAAAAAACAATTTGCCTTTTGAGAAATAAAACATTCCTGCATGTTTGAAGCCGATTTTCTCAAAACTAGAAATCCTTTATGTAACACTTTCTTCCCTGATGGTAACGATTTAAAGTTAATTTTTTAAAACTTCTCTCCGCAGCACAAAATGAGGAAAATTGAGAGAAAAATAGCGGTTCGATCGCATAGAAAACGTTAATATTTTTTCTATTACAGTCAACTTGTGAAAATTAATGTCGGCCTAACAGTGCTGGTTTTTATTACCATACAAATTTTTCTTACATCGGACTTTCAAATAGACTATAAACTTCACAGACTGCCGTTAGCCTTACACTAATGACCACTAAATATTGAACTAGTGATTGGTTAATTCATGTGTCCACTGAAACAGCACAGCTTAGAGATTCAAACGGAATTTTTTTCTCTTTTTCTATAATTTCTATATTTATGATTGTAAAACTGGAACAAGTATCATATCATCTTAGTTTTATATAACATGATATGATATAAGGTGATATCGTATCGTATCATGATATACCATATCGCATGGGCTAAGACTCAAGTCTTAGCAAAAAACTTGTTCTTGGCGGGTTTGAGATTCCTGCATCTGAGGTAGACTTCCTTTTGATCCTATGCAGCATTCTGCTTGACTCCCAACAGGCTCGAGTCGATTTTTAGAAAGCTTTGAATTTTCACAAGACGGGTGGAATTTTCATGTGTTGATCAAAAATTTTGAAACTAATTTATGGAGGATGAGCAACGTCTGCTATATGAGAGACCAACGTTACATGTATATGACTTGTAGTGGTATAGTTGAAAAAGTCTATCAACCCCTTGGTATCTGATCCTAGCAGATTTTGGCTACTATACATGTACGGTTAAGATTTAGGTACATGTATCCACCAGAGCCGAGCCAATGGGGATATAAAGATGATATTATAAGATGATGATATCAAGATGAGTATACTGATGTGTACTTACTTTTGGCATCGAAGCAATTACGTTTTATAGCGTAGTAGATAAGTCTATAGCAAGTATCTTTTTCTTCAAAATAGCTCCCTGAGGAACGGAGTGGCCGCCAGCAACATATTTTTGAATCATATTTTTGCCGTACAATCCGCTGGTTTTTCAACTTTTCTACTCAAAAACCAATTTATGGAAGCTAAATCCCTCTCGCTTTTAGAAAATAATGACTTTTTCCTTGATACGGCCGAATAGTGATATCACTGACATTGTTATCATTGATAAGTTTCGAAGAACCGATCGTCCGAAGCTACATGTAATTACTACCCGAATCTCTCGCGGCCCCTATTTTTAAACTTTTTTCTTTTTCATTTTTTGCAGGCCAAAATGTACGCTTCGTATCGTATAATGGGAAGAAAATTTATGCAAATTAATCGTTAACTTCCAATTTCGTTGTAATCGTTTAGAATGAAATTTCGGCCGATCGGAAATTTTTGGGCTTATTTTTTTATTTTCATCTTACTTTTTCAAAAAAGCGTCCAATTTACGTTAGAAGGATCGCCCGAATCGTACGCTCGTTTCCCAAAATGGCATCATTTGTTCGAAAACGTTTTGAGTTTCGAATTCCATACGGACAGAGACGACGGTTTATTACTGTATACGGACGACGGCGGGTCTAATAATTTCTACGAAATCCGCCTCATAGAAGGACGAATTTTGAGATTGACGTTCAAAATCGGGCGACGAAATCATCATCCGCGTCATTCAGGGTGAGCATCAAGACATTCAAAACTATAAACCATTTAGTTCAAAATAGCAGATTAAGCAACAACAACAAAAAGTATGTTCAATTTGACACAAAATTTTCACAGAGCGAGAGGCTTTATACTGTAGAAGAAATATGAATTCCTTCATGATAAAGGGAAGCCAAAATCATACGAAAAACATCATGTATATTGAACAGATTATTTGAGAGAATTTTCAGTCTGTGCGTTTGTCGTTGGTGGATGAGAAATCTTTCCCGTCGATTACAGTTACAAAATTATTTTTTTCCAATCGAACTTGATTTCATTGGTTTCGCTGCATTTGCAGTTTCAAAATAGACTGCGGTTCTAAAGAAAAAATATATTAGAGCATAGCAAATGTCAATCAAAAAGTACACGTTGGGCTTTCACAAAAAGTTTCGATGTATGGTTGGCCAGAATCGAATCGAGGCACATTCCATCCATTGGTTAGTGATTCCATAATCCGCTTGGCGTTTTTAGCAAGAGCTGTACACAGTTAAAAGCCAGGATTTTCAGTGCACAACATTTTTCTAGACCATTGATACCCATGTTCAAAAACTTTTGGCTGCTCATGGCACACTGTAAAGCAGTGCCATTAAATACCAACAGGAAACGCCAGACTAAAGCATTGACAAAAGGATTTTTCTGATTTTTGCATTTTTTAAATTTAGAAGCGATTTATGAAAAACATGTTATATTTGAAAATGTCAACCTGAAAATTCAATTTTTGATTGTCTTTATTATTTGAGACACTATAATGCTCATTGTTGCATAAATAGGTATGCCCAAAATGCACGTCGACCGCCCATAGCCGATCATCCGAACATCTTGGAAATAAACGCCGATCAAACGTCGCGTTTCTCCGACAACACGTGGCGCAAAGTTGAACTTTTTCAATTTTGGGAGAAAATCAAATTGACCGTCGACGGCCGATTGAGCACTTTTTTGACCCTGGGCCAACAAGATTTCGTTTTCGGCAATTACGAAACGAATAGCGACGTCTTTTTGGGCGGTCTACCGCCCAATTGGCCCGACGCCAAGTTGTCCTACAAAGGCGTACGGAACGTCGCCCGATTGGCCGGTTCTGTACGCAATTTGGTCTATAGGACGTTGCCGCACGGCGTAACGGCGCCGCTCGTTTTGGACGTGAGGGGCGTCCGAGATAGCGACGATGATCATTGCGAACAATTCCGATGTTCGAACAAGGCTCAGTGTTACAATACAGACGATGGACCCAAGTGCGACTGCGGCTTGGATTTTGAAGGCCACAAGTGCCAGTATGGTACGAAATGATTATATATGTAAACTAAGGACGTGCATGGGAGGTCCACTGCCGGGCCCGACCTTACTCAGCCAGGCCCCTGAACAGGCCAAACTGGGATTGGCCACAAAAAAATGGTGAACCGGGCCGGGCCTGAGGTCAAAGCCCATAAAAGCCCATGTAAAGTTAGTTAGTAGATTACATTTGAAATTAATTTCTATTCAGATTACTATATGTTACATTACTTGATTGAATTTTGATTCGGTTTGGTTGTCTGCTCTGCATCACGCTCATGATGTTGGCGTTGATGCCGTATATTGAGTTCGAAGGAGTCAAACCGTTATCATGATGATCAATTTTCTCATTTCTGCACAACAATGTCATAGAGTCATAGAAGAAACCTATTTTTTCTAGTTATTTTTCAGTTACAATGGATGAGTTATTGAGGAAGTCAATAGATGCTTGCAATCTGAATTTTCAATTTCAGTGCAATCTTTCGCGTTAATTTTTGTCTAATTGAGATGCGTTGTTTTCAGGTGTAGACTTTTCGCATCATTTTTTACCAATTCTTCAACGATGATGCTTCAAATGATAATCCACCGACTTTCAAAATTTCAGCTGATGATTCCAGAATCATTCAAAAAAATCAGCAGCATCAAATACATGACACTGACAAAAATTTGTTTGAAACGAGAATTATGCAACTGAAGCGATTGTAGAATCAAAAATGCAAAAAATGCCTTTAGTTCTATTATTTTTCATTCAATCATTGACAATTATATTGGCTATACTTCCGGGCAGAAATTACAGTCATCGCTTCCCCCCCCCCCAAAAAAAATCTCCAATTTTCTGTATTCCGAATTCAAAATTACGAAGTTTCAAAAAGCAGCACGTAGCCGAAACATGAAAACCTATCCATGCTACCTATCCTAGATGTGAGAAGACTTATCAGTTTATTTCAGAGCTTCTGAGCAAAACTGCTGTTGAATGCTGAGGTTTCAAAAAATACTCAAGGAATAAAGAAACCATCGACATATTTATACTCTGCCTATCGAAGACTTCAAAATTGATGTTTTTGGATTGGTCGTAGATAAATCAAATGAATTTCCTAAATTGGCTATTATTGTATAAAGAATTTTATCAATTTCAGCTTCAAGTGCTGCTAGCAAATGCTGTATAGTTAGCTGCACATATTGTCAAACATTTATATCAAAGAATCAATCCTGAAAATTTTTTCCTAATAATTTTGACTTGCTATGATTCTATCCGCATTTTCGGCGAAATTCATTAGAAATCATCCCAAGTAATCTGTAAAGTTATGATCATACGTGGACAGATAAATCGAGGGAGATAAAATTGATCAACCCGAGACTCCCAACACTGTTTCTTAGTAGCGTAATAGATTCCTGCAAGTTCTACACATCAAAAGGCTAAAATTGTTGGAAACGTTGAATTTTAAAATTATGGGAAATTACTCTGGAATGCAAGAATATTGGAGTATTCCGAAACACAGCCTTTGGTAACATCTTAGTCTGAATTCCCCCCCCCCCCCCAGAAACGGTGCTGGTGCTAGAACGAGGTGAATACACCCAATGGCTCTTAGCACATGTTCGACTATCGACTTCCAATTTTGCAGAAGAAAGAATCTGATGACATGCATTTTTCCTCGTGTTTTTTGATAGATGAGCTCAGAAATTGAAGGAAAGAGCTTTGAATCGTCACCTAACACTACCTTCCTGTTGATTGCAGAGACGCTGCGTAAAGGCAGTCATTTTAAATGAGCATTCAGTAATTTTCAACGCTCATTTTATTAGAAATATTTTACTATTTTTGTTTTGCAATATTTAGGCATAATTGCTCTAGTTCACGTCAATCCAAACATCTATAATTTTTCTCACGACATCGTTAATCGTTAAATAATTATTTTCTCAGAATATAAACGATGTTGATGTTCAGGAAGCTAAATAATTTGAATTTGAAGAATAGGGTGAGAAACTATTGAAATTTATCGAAAAAACTACAATTAGAATTGACCAAGGATAAAGATATTTCGAAAGAGAGCTTTTACTCTTCAATTCCAAAGAACTCGATAATCGTTTTTTCTCCGGTTGCAGAGCGATATTACATTTTAAGCTTCTTGAGCAAGCTGCCGGACAACAACAATAATGAATATTAATTTTAGTCGAAATAGATTTCTATTATTGTATGCTGCATAAGGCTGCTTTGTGTTCAAAAAATGCACAGAATATTTGTCTTGGAGATGTTTGCAAGGAGGAAAATATTGATGGAACAAATTATTGAACGCGAGCACTAGTAGTAGGGTATCAATTCATGAAAAAACTACACAGAATGGATTCCCGATCATAACTACATCTGCTGCAAAATAACATTGACAATTGATACCAATCATCTTTTTCCAGTACCAAAAAGTGATACGATCTTTCAATAAATCTCTTTGCATTGATGGAACTTTCGCAATATGACAGAATTTTATGACCTTTTGATAACTTTTAGTTTTATACATGTCTAGTGTGTGAGAATGTTGGTTATTACTTCAATTAGATTGATACGAATCCGACTGGTTGATGGTCTAAAGATGCATTTTGAATCGAAACAGTTAGTAGCAGAAAGAATTCCTCATCAGCTATTTCAAAATCCGTGACTAGCCAGATTCTACAGTATGATAGTCAAAAAAGTAGCTTTTCGCTTCAAGTCATATCACATTTATTGTGGCACTTGCATTGAACCATAGCGAAAAAGGAACAAAGTCAAAATAGCCAGCAAGATTTGCAGTTTGCAGAGTAGCGAAATCGTGCTTTTTACTCGATCTTTAGAAACTTTAAAACGTGAACACTTTTGGTTTTGTTAAGAGTTTAAATGAGGTGCTACTTTTCATAGATTTGCACCAGAAACATCTTGGGATGCTTAAAGACGGTGATATGTCAGCTACCTGCTGAAACTACATTCGTTAGCGGTACTTTCTTGGGATTGATTCTTTGGCGTAAATTCATATTGTCGCGGATTTGCGTCGAAAAATCAATCATGGAAAAGTTTATGTTCTGATATTTTTACGTAGTAATTTTGATTTGCTATGATTCTATTATGTGTTTTTTTCATTTTTGAATTTTGAATCATAATAACTCAAATCCTGGAGGACGGACTCCCGTGGGTTGAGCCGGGTTTTTTTCTCGGTCTGTTGATTTGCTGTGCCGGTTTGACCGGGCTGGGCTCGGCCCCACTTCTCCGGCTATGCCTGTCCTTAATGTTGGTTCTTCTAATTCTTGAGATACTAGGATGCAGACAATACTTGATTAAAACTGCTTGACAACGGACGATTTTCTTGGATATATTGGAATAATTATTAATTGATTGTTCCAATTTATGTTTCTTTTTTTAGAGAAAGATCCGGTCGAAGCAACTTTCGTCGGATCAGAATTCTTGTCGTACGATTTTACGTCGAATTATAACGGATTCGCATCGCACGACGAACAATTGACGTTATTTTTCAAAACTAAACAATCGTCAGGCATGATTTTCTATTCCGGCGATAATCAGGTGAACACGGCGAATGGTATTTTACTTTGGGTTGGTCGAATTATGAAATTCTCGCAAATTTATACTTTTTCTTCTTGTATTTTCTTTTTTCTCCACCCTGACGAATTTTAAGGGGTTTCGTCCTTTATTTCACCACCCGTCTTTTTAGCACTTCAAGAAATTGATTTTAAAGATGTAGTTTTACGGCTCTAATGACTTTTTACGTGGCAGACTATAACAGGTAGGCATCATCTGATTCGTAGACCAAGGTCATATTGTTGACATGTAATCATCGGAATCTATTTACATCCTATCAAAGCCTTTGAGACGCTGCGTGAGTATTAACAAACTGACCATAAGTGTTTCAAGTCTCACAAAAGTCTCTTTTCCCATTGATATGCAACTAAAACGTGGAAAGCAAGTGCTATATTTACTGCAAAAGCTTTGTGCAAAGGATGTAGATGACAATGCAGTTTTTATCATTTTCCAATTTGCAATCATTTCATAATGAAAGTCTACAGTTTATAGGAATATTGTCTAATGAATACTTGTGACAAACGTATGGAATGATCAGAAATCTCCTAGCCTTCGTATTATTATTATTTACAGTCTGTTTTTTCATGTCACAGATTTTCTGCCAAGGCATAATGTTACATACGACTGAAAATTTTTGATAATAATCAACTGCAGTCTGTTTTTCTTGGAATGCTTCTAAATAATGAAAATGAAAAGCAAATAGTATTTCAAATCTTCACGATTTTCTGATAAACAATATATCATATAGGAGTGGAAATTTGTGAGCATACTGACCTAACCTTTAACATGTTTACATTACAATTAACATTACAATAAGGCTTCGTGTAAACGATTTTGACGACAATACTGATTTGTGTCACTTTTCCATTTGAAAGCATTTCATAAAAATAGACTATAAATGTTCAACAATTTTTTGTCCAAAAATTCTACAGTAAAAGTTTTGTGTGAATGATTTCGTCGACAGTGCTAATTCTTGTCACTTCTTGATTTACAAGCATTTTATAACAAAAGCTGAATAGGTAGAAATTCTGTTGCATGAGGTGCGCATGCAATTCTTTGGCGTTTTACAAACATTAAAACTTCTATGCGCTGCACCGGAAAATTAAATAAGAAAAGTATCAACTTTTTTCAGACCCTAGCCTGCAGTCATTTGATGTAAGACAACAAGATCTACATAACGACCACTTTAGAAAAACCGATAAATTATTGTCTAGCTTCGAAAATAAAACGTTCAATAATATTAAACTTAGAAGATTCACTTTCTTTGAAGAAAATTCGAATCATCCTACAATTCTGAATTAAAGAACTATGGAAAAACTGCAAATCGTATTGCAAACAGCACATGATCATTGCAATTCACGACTGTTAAAGCTCAGAAACCGGACGTTCATTGTCTTTTTATCAATACATATAGTTCATGGTTTACTGTAGTCTAGAATATGAGACGTCAAGGTCAGAGACTGGATTGGACACTACGCAATGTGATAAACAATATCCGAACATTCTAAAGTTCATGCATTATCAAATAAGGCTTTAAAGAAATCAATCCAGTTCATGCATATGCATCGCTTGCGAACGTTTTTTTTCCTTAAATTTTAGTCTTACGGCTACAGTCAATCTGAAAAAATAATGTTTCTCATGTACATGAGCATCTTTTCTCTTGTCAATGCTCATTTGGAAAAGATAGACTATAGCTTGACTACCTCGCGTCCTATTTTTTTGACGTGAAATTTTTTAAATAAAAAATACGAAACTTTAAAACCAAGTGTAAAATTGAAATTAATTTTTGAAAATCTTTATGCCAACAATCTCGTTTTTAGGACTACCTTCATTTGGCCATGAAAGAAGGCGTCTTAATCGCGGCGTCCAATTTGGCCGGCAGTTTTAAAGAAGTCCGTGTTTCTAAATTTCCTGAACAAAGTTTCACGGCCGTCGAGTCGACTCGATTCGACGACAACGATTGGCATCACGTTTTTCTGCATCGACGGCTGGAAATTGTGAGAAAAATGTTTTTTTTTTCTTCCAAAATTGGTAAAAATTTTCAATTTTTTCCAGAAACAAAATGGCGTAGCGATTATGCACGTGAGTTTTCAAGTTTAATTTTTGTAACGAATTGAGAAAAAAGTTTGCTTCATACTACAGCTGTCGTTACAAGTCGACGGGGTATATTCCGATGCCAAAAAAGATTCTACCACGTTGCAATGGTTGTACAGCACTATAGCTTACGTTGGTGGTAAACCCAGGCATAAATTTATTGCTCAAATTTTAGAAGATTCGAATTTTATTGGTTGCCTTAGAAAAGTGAGTTGATATTCAGGGGTAAGAAAAATGATTACTGTAGAGTATACAACGACAGAAAAGAAAATCTGGGTGAGGTCAACCGAGGAACTGCCTAGGAACTGACGATACCTCATTTTAAGCCAAGTTTACGAATAGATGTCAATGTGACATTTCGATTCATAACTATTTTTTTGCGTTTTGTAAGGAAAAAATAAAAAATAAATGGGTATTCTGCGGGGCGAAAGGTCAATTAACCCCTACTTTATGCTGTAGAGTGTACTGGTTTCATAACTTGGATAGTGGAATGCACGGTGGGGAATGCAAAAACAATGTATTATCTACATCAAATTAAATCAAACTCTGAAGATTTCGTTTGAAAAAACTGCAGTAGTTTCCACCGGTAAATTCACATTAATGACTCAATTGTTTGATTGAAGCATAAGCTTTTTGGTTCTAAACTTACAACCGAATTCTACTTTTTTGATACATTGTTAAGTAAACAGTTTGAATGAAAGCTATCAAAGAAGAAAGTTCCATTTTACTACTACCTACTTATTAAGCAATGTCAGCTGTAAGCGTAAGTTCAACATAGAAAGGAGCTAAGCTTGCTGGTTAATCAGTAACATTTTTGCTGTAGAATGGAACACGAACAGATCGAAAATTTAGTTGAATAATCGTAAATCGTAAAGATTTCAGTTGTAAATTCAAAGGTGTCAATGTTGCTTTATCCAATGGACATAGACGATATTTTTCAATTAGTTTTAAAGTATATTCCTATGTCTGTCATGAAAGAATCTGCCTTTTACTACTATATCAAGTTGTAAAACTCTGTGGAGAGAATATGTCAAATTCAATCTGCTTTCGTGGTTGTCTATTGAAGCATAATAAAAAAATTCGAAATCCTATTGATTAATGCTGGTATCGAAACTTTTTTGTAAATAACGGAATGTTAAATCCCGATGGACAGTACAGTATTCTATCATGTGACCGTTCTGACCATGAAAAATTTCCTTTTCCACTCTATGCACGCTGTAAATTCTATCCCTGGAACAGGTTCGATTCACGGCAGACGGACGACGAGTGGACTTTTTGACCATCGCCAAAAGAAATGACCAATACGTGAAATTGGATGGTAATTTGACGCTGATGTGCAGAGAACCAACGTCTCCTGAATCTATATCTTTCACGTGAGTAATGGAAGTAATTTGTCACATATTCGAAGAATTCAGTGGTTGGTAACAGATAGATTTTTTGCCTTCCTGGACGAAGTTATCTATTGTCTGCTATTCTACTGGATGATAGAAATAAAGCATGCATACATGTTCCTGGGGAGGGTTGGGAGGCAGAATTTTAATTTTTTGGGGGGATTTTTACATTTTTACATTTAGAGACTTTATGATGGAAATTATTGGGGAAAACTTTTTTTTCCTATTGAAACTGAAATAACACAATGAGAATCATCTAAAAACACAAAACATTCTGATCAATTTTATTGAAGTTCTGGGGACTTTAGTAAAAAATTGTGGTGGACTTACCCCAAAATTTCTATGCTGTACTCGTACATGCCTGAAAGAATGTGCTACGATTTTCTGCTAGCCATTTTTCACATATGACTGAGAGTTATGGGCTCACTCAACCTAGCCTTCACAATTTTTCGGATAAGAATTTCTACAGTAAAAACGTCATGCATAAAATTTTGACAACAGCACTAACTTTTGTCATTTTTCCTTTGACTGCCATATAATAAAAAACTGACGTTAGGTGACATCGAGTCTCTTTTTATACCTACTAAAAATTCTATTTTTACTCTTTCTTCAGAGCCCCAAATTCCAGGATGGTTCTACGCACATCTTGGCAAATCGCTCAACTGACCTCCGTATCTTTCAAATTCAAAACCAACGAACCTAACGGTTTCATTTTATATTGCTCTTCGAACGATCCGACATCGAAATCAGATTTTATTTCGTTCGAATTGGTGGACGGTCTACTGTATCTAACGTTGGATTTGGGTTCAGGGCCGTCCAAACTCCAAGCTACGACCGTCGCCGTGAAAGGACGACATTGGCATACGGTTTCTATGACCAGGGACGGCAGGGAAGGCAAAATCGTGGTCAACGACGAAGTGACGGAGTTTTCAACGAGGGGATCGTCGTACAAGTTGGATCTAGGTAAAATTAGTCATGTACCAGTGTATAATTTTCTACAAATTTTGCATTTTTCATGTTGTGAATGAGATAGTGGAGTCTCAAATATGCTGATTGAAATTTTTCTATCAATCGACAGAATCTATTTGGGGTCGGGTTTCATTGTATGACAAAATATTCACCTTGCGTTCTACTTAATAGAGTGGTACGACTTTCTGTGTACTTCTGCTGTGTACTTCTTCAGTGGTACAACTTTCTGTGTACTTCTGTTTCGAGTGGCCACATAGGCTTAGGCTCATGCTTATTGTTACTGCAGTTAAGGACCCCCACCTCCTATCCTATAACGTTACCACACAAAAGATGGGTGGCCACTTGCAACAGGAAATTTTGTGAATTAGCATGTATAATTTCGTTTTCGTGACATAAAATCCTGAGTAAATCGACACCTGGTAGTTCGAAAACGATTTCAATTTTGTTCCACGGTAACCCGACATTGCTTTAAAGTACACCCCAGTTCCGCATTAGATGGAGGGCATGCAAAAAATTGAAATATTGTTGCCAGCCCTTCGGCTTACTTACTAGTGGCGAAAAATTGGAATTAGTAGGGCTGGCGAACAACTATCCTCAACTACGTTTATGGATAAGTATATGGGGATGAGTGAAATCGATCATAATTGACTTATTTATTTCTTCGGCTAGAGTTCTAAATTATTTTTTAAGCGTTCTTCCACTTCTTTTTTGACACTTTAAATAGCGTAAAAGTGTAAAGTGTAAGATTAAAAAGATTGTTTCGTGCAAAATCATAGACAGTTGTCTCTTGCACATAATGAATGCTTTACTATAGAGTTATTTCTTTTCTTTGCTTTGATATTTCGAATCGGTTGTACATAACACAAAATGCTAAAAATTTGGAAAATTCAAAAGTTTAAGATACTGTAGCTACAACTAATTTGACTTCCATGCAAAATAAATTCTGGGACAATACACAGCGTGGAAAATTACACAATATTTTTAGGTATCATTAATTTTTAACTTATCATAATCAAGGTATAACTTTTAAGAATATCCGCATTAAAATTCCTCATAACTCATTTATGAGATCCATGGCATGGAAATTGTAAGAAACCTTCAAAGATACTGATCAGTTTTACATAGAAATCCCTCACTGCTTGTGTTTATTTTCGTATTCGGTTCAGTGAAAAAATATTACCATGACTGATATGCGATAGTATTCTAGTGCTTGAAGAGAAAATACACGGTGAGCTAGGAAGCAGCCCGCCTAAAATGCCTGTAGTATGACTGCCTGTCGCTTAAGCTAGAATGTTTGAGTTCTTTTAATCCCATAGCCTATCTGATCTAGTTTCACGACATCGAGCGGCTATTATAAACAAAAAAATATAAAAATACTTTCATGAAAGACTTTTTTGACGCTGCAGAAAAAAGGGACGGAAGGCTTCAAAATTTCACGAGCAGCAATTTTCTGTCTTTTTCTAAGGTGACAAATTATATATCGGTGGTTGGCCCGAAAATCAAACAATTTTCCCGTCCGTTTGGAGCAAAGGCTTAGGTTCGTCGTTTCTGGGCTGTTTGAAAGACTTGAAAATCAACAATTTCGTCATCAATTTGGGCGACAACGTCGTTTCGCGCAGTAACAATAGCGAAGTTTTCGGTCGTGTCGAAGTAGGCGGATGCAGCGACGAAGCTTTGGCGTCGGCGTGCAATAAGACACCCTGTCAACACGGCGGCCGCTGCGTCGAAGGTTTCGGGCGTTCGACGTGCGATTGCGGTCATAGTTCATTCAAAAGTGGAACTTATTGTGAGAGAGGTAAATTGGTAATTGGTGAGCTGAAAGCACGCTTTTGATAGTCTTGATGGAGACACTTCCTTATGTATGAGGACAAAAACTGTTGCCGGACCGAGCCTTAACAAAAACCGGACCTGGTCCTGATTCTGGATTGTGGTCTCGACGGTTTGGGTTCTAAAAAAGAACGCGTCACTAGGACGCGAGACATTAGGACGCAGACATTGGGATGCAGGGACATTAGGATGCAGGACACTAGATCGCAGACAGTATATTCTGTTTTTTATAAAATGCTTCCAAATAGAAAAGTGACACAAATCAGTTCTGTCGTCAAAATTGTTTACATAAAGTTCTTATTGTGAAATTTTTCGCTCAAAAAATTGGTTGAGGTTAGGTCAGCAGGCTCACAAATTTCCAGTCCTACATGATATATTGTTCATTGGAAAATCGCAAAAATCTGTAATACTACTTGCTTTCCACTTTCATTATTCGGAAGCATTTCAAGAAAAACAGGCTATAGGTATCATAACTAAGGACACCAGAGGATATAATGCATAACATTAAGATGCTTGTCACAAAATTTTACGCATGTTTTGATAGTCAGTCATTGTGAAAGTCATGATGAATTCACTGTTTTGGAGGCTAGCCATACAGGAATGGGATTAAGGAAACCGAAGGATCTTGCATGTCTCCCACATTGAATCTTTTTTTGTTTTCGAAGAATAAAATAGATAAATCAGGAAGTCCAGGACATTTGGAAAGCAGTTTCAATGCAGACTATGGAAAAGCAGTATAACTGCAGAATCTCTATCTACTTTTTAAGAAAGCACAAATGAGCACTCTAAAATTAGAAATTGTACGATTAGGTCTAGTCTCATGCTTGCGTTCTAATGTCTGAATCCTGATGTCTTGCGTCCTAACTGCAGTTTCGAAAATTGATTTTTACGAAAATGAAAGTTTTCTACAATTATGAATTTTTTACACAAATGAAATACTACATGAGATAATTTTTTTTCAAAAAATTGATTTTTTTCAGGAAATGACATTTCTTTACAAAATAGATTTTTGAAAAACTTTATATTTTTTACAAAGACAAAATTCACTTACATTTAACACACCAGACTTCTAAATTTATCATTTCTCTATCCGCCAGATGCCATCGTCATCGACCTCAACGAAAATGACCGGGCCATTTTAGCGGTCGGTATTTCGGAATCCGAGGCCGAAAGTTTGCTTTTCAAATTCAAAACTAGAAAACCCGCTTGCCACATATTTTCGACCGGAATAGCGGCGTCACAAAACGATTTGAGTAGGAAAAGCAAAAGTGGTTTTAAAATCGGCATTTCGGCCGGGCAGTTGGAATATAAGATCGACTTTGGTCATGGAGAACAGGTGAGATTTTTCATTTTTAACAAGATTTGGATCAAAAGTTGATTTTTAGGTTTTCTATTACGGGGCGAAATTGAATGACGATTTTTGGCATAGCGCAAAAATCAGGCGAAGATCAGTAAAATTGGAAGTTACGATCGACGACAGTCAGCCATCTATTAGTAAGTGGTTGTTTCTAGGAGAATTTTTTTCTAAGTGTCGTATTTTCATGCAATATAACTATAATCTTTGAATCAATATTTGTTTAAACACTGGTTCAGAATATGTTTAGACAAAAACCCACCAGAGAAGATTATTGGGAGTGAAATACATGTTATAATGCTTTCGATAGCCTAAATCCATGCAACTAATGTTACACTCATCTTTTGTTCCCATTTACTCCAAAATTTGCATCAATATGGTCGACAGTTGTTATTTAACCTCTATCTGACCTGAGCAACGGGTAAAGATTGGTAGATGCTTTCACATGCATTAGACAAATAATTTTAAGCAACACGAAAATAAAACTTATAGTCTGTTTTTCATAAAATGCTTCCAAATAATGAATCTGGTAAGCAAGTTCTATTCTATATTTTCAGCACTTTCTGCCAAGCCGTACATCATATGGAAGTGAAATTTTATGGCGGCACTCAGCTAACATTCAGAAATTTTTTGAGTGAAAAAATGTACAGTAGAATCTTCATGTACAGGATTTTCAAGTGACCTAATATTTGTATCATTTTTCATTTTAGTAGCATTTTATAAAAAACAGACTCTAGAAGGAACATTCATCTTTTATACGCTATGAAATACACAAATCGGAACTGTGATGAAGTTCGATAGCTTATGTTCCAAAAAAGGTGCGAGATCAGGTTGTCTTCCTATGAGGAACTTTTCTTATGTCAGTGTGTTTTATCGAATACTGCCTATACTTGTCCATATCTGTTTTAGTTCTAAAGATCAGGTAATAAAAATTTCAGTTTAAAAAATGCCTATGAGTAAAGATTTTCAGTGTAGCAGTTCTGAAGCTATCAAATGCACGTATGATTTCATTTATGCTATGCAACTTCCCTGCGAAGGCTTCTGAATGCATGATTAACTATAGTCATCAGTTGTTGTTGATTCGGCGCTACGCTTCGGTTTATGATGGAAAATCATCGAGTTGTAGAATGTAAAATCTCTTCAGGAACAAGATCAGGGTCCATCAGAAATTCATATAGTAAAAATTATGCATATAACTTTTGCATATAACGAAGATTTGGGTACGATTCTGGGACGCAAATGGCTCCGCTGACCTTTACTGTTGAATATTTTCATGAATAATGTCGTTGAACTTTTCGGTCTGAAAAAATATTTTTTTTGGATAAGTTTGCAGCACTTTTCTATTTCAGATTCCGTAGTTGGCAATTTAGACTAGATACATAGCTGTAAGAGCTCTGATCAGCTTACATGAGAATAAGCGTGATTTTAGTGAGAAGTATTCAAGATTTTCCAAAATTTCAGATGTCGAAAAGGACACTACTTGTTTAATTTACTGAAAAAGGCCATTTAAAAATAAAATTCATGCTTCCCGATTTACAATGGGATGTCGCCGAATTAGTCAGTTGTTCAAAATAGCCCACGCGGTTAAAATTGGGTCTACCTTTGTCTATAGTATGTTTTTACTGGAATGCTTCTAATAATAGCAGTTGGAAGCAATTACTATTCCATATTTTTACTATTTTTTGCTGAGCCATAACTAACATATTGACTGCAAATTAGCGAGCATGCTCAACTATAATCTTTAGTAATTTTTGAGTGAAAATTTTACCGTAGAAGCTTTAATTTTCACGACTTTTCTCATAGATCTGACTCTTCTTCAAAAAAACACGCGATAATTTGTGGATGTACAAATGTAATCAAGGTCGAAAACAAGTTGAATAACTTGAGCCATATTGGGGCCGGTTTCACCAAGATCACTAATTCATTAATATAACCAATATACTACTAAATTTGTCAGTTTTCTAGCTGTCAAGTTGCGAGAATTGCGGGGTTTCCGTAATCGCGTCTAGTAATTCATTAGTTTAGTAGTCTCCGCAATATATAGATTGACATGTAAGGTAAGACGTTTCATCGTGAATTTCCAAATATCAAATCGAATTTTTATGTCATAACACTTCCTAAAATATTAGCTACACAAAAATTTTCAGGAAAAACGTTAAATGGCCGTTTCTGACTGCTTGAAAATAGAGCAGTGAACTGAATCACTGAACTAATGAACCACTAGATTTTTGGAGCAACCGCAACATTTCTAATGGCCATTTTTCGACTTCTCTAGAACTTCACAGATCAACTGTAATAGTTCAGTAGTGTACGCGTGAGCGTAACCGAAAGTTTGGTATTATACCAGTGTCGATCGTCCCAGAAAGTCGACCTGTCACGTTTAGATCTCTGCTTAGGTCAAACGACGTCAACAATCTAACTAGAGGGCTATTGCTTGTACACGACTGATTACTGTAGGTCACTCAAAAGAGCTTCCTTTTGGTATATAGGTCTGTACAGTACAGCAGTTCTCCGGCAGACTAAACAGAACTTTCAGCTACTATGTAACCTATGCTACAGTAACCGGAAACTAACAAAAGCTTGCAATAGATAAACGTGCAGGGTTTCGCCAAGCTGCACAACAGGCTCCTACTTAAAACTAGAAGCTCACTATGCTCGACATTCACATAGGGAATTCTCCAAGGGTAAGGCCAGGTGGATCCTCCAAGGATAATTCCAAAAATTAGGTTTTTGATCAAAAATAAACACCTTGAGAGAGTTCAGACCAATGACAGGGTAAATGGATCCTTACGTGTGAAAGAAAACCTGATCTTTGTATGCATTTTCTTTCAGCGATTCCGCGAGACTTGATGAGTTAAAGACTCCCAAACAACAAAATCTACTTAGTTACCATGAATGGTCGAAAGAAAAGAGTATAAAATAAACCAAAAGAGCGTCTGAAATTCAAAACTGTGCGTGCTTTTATCAAGTTCGCGTTTTTACAGGAGAAATTTTGTCCAAAAACTACCAGTCGTCGATTGTATACGATTCCATAATTTTGAATTTCGAAGAAACTTCGTCAAGTGCCTATTCAGTGATCAGCAGCAATAATCGACGCCGGAAACGTTCGTCTTTCCAAAACGGGTTCAAAGGTCAATTGTCGTCCATCATACTGAATAATATTGATCTATTAGAAAAGAACGTCGCCAAAATTCGGCCATTCAAATTGGGTTCGATTGATAAAATTATTTCAGAAAAATACAATAATTATAGAAAAAACGCCGAAATTTCTGAATCGGCGACCTTGACGAATAAACAAATGTCATATTTGATGTTGAAAGTTGACGGAAAAGCATTTGCGATGGAAAATATAGAATTGATCGATAGTAGGACGTTTAGGATATCGTTCAATTTTAAAACTTTAGAATTGGACGGTTTATTGTGGATTTGTTGTTCGGGCAGGATTGCTGTGGAGCTTATAGATTCGCAAATTAGATTGGCAATCAGGGAGGGAAACTATGTGTGGGTGAGTTATTTTATGTTAGGAGCATGATTCTGATTTTCATAGCGTGTCAGTAAGGGCGAAATTCGTTGTTCTTAACGTAGTCAAAAATCTGAAGAATCCTTGTCAAGCTGAATGCGGTAGGATGTATTATGCGGTGAACGTGGCGTACTGTAGTAACAGAAAGTCTTCGAACTGCAATCAAACCAGAACTATCCATTGAAGAGAAATGCACCGAAATCTGTATACAGATGATGAAGTTGGTCGATGTCAAATGAACAATCAAGAATGTAGTAACACTTTCTTATATTTTCCTTATCCAATATTTTTGTTTGTATGCATTTCTTTTTTCTTTTGTCTTCTATTTGTGTTGCTCATGTTTTTGTTTACGTTTTCAACTTTTGTCTCAGTTTCTTTCATTTTCTTACTTCTTGTAATTAACTTTTTTATGTTCTTCTCATTAAACAATACATTACAAGATTGTCATTTTGAATAAACATAGTTTCCCGTGTATAGCAAATGAATAGGGAAAACCATAATTCATTGGCCATGGTTATTGATAATTATTGTCCAAAAAAGTGAGGCAAAAGTAAAGTAGAATGTAAATTAATCTAGAGTTATGTGAAGTAATGTAAAGTAACGCAAAGCAATTTGAAATAATACATAGCAACATAACATAATGCAATATATGTAATATAGTGTAATAAAATGTAATGTTAAGTAACGTGAAGTAACGTGAAGTAACGTGAAGTAAAGTGAAATAATTTGAAGTAATGTAATGTAAAGTAAAGTATTGTAATGTAATGTTAAGTGAAGTATTGTAATGTAAAGTAGTGTAAACACGTAAAGTAATGTAAGGTAACGTGATGTCAATTAATGCAAAGTATTCTAAAGTAATACAAAGTAGTGTAAAGTGATGTAAAGCAATTGGAACTCCATGTAAATCATGTAAAGTAATGTAAACTACAGTAATGTAAAGTAATTCAAAGTGATTTAAAGTAATTCAATGTGATATAAAGTAATTCAAAGTGATTTAAAGTAATTCAATGTGATATAAAGTAATTCAAAGTGATTTAAAGTAATTCAAAGTGATTTAAAGTAATTTAAAGTAATGCAAAATGTTCTAAAGTAATGTAAAGTAGTGTGACGTGATGCAAAGCAATTGTAACTCCATGTAAATCATGTGAAGTAATGTGAACTACAGTAGTGTAAAGCAATGTAAAGTAATTTAAAATAATGTAAAGTAATGTAGAGTAATGTAAAATAGTGCCCGAGAATGTGAAATAATGTAAAATAATGTAAGTGATGCAAAGTAATGTGATGTAATTAGGTTAATGTGAAGCAGTGTGAAACAATGTATTGTAAAGCAATGTATTCTAAAGTAATGTAATGTAATGTAAATTAATGCAATATAAAATGATGTAATGCAATGCGTGACCGGACATTAGAGCGCGGGACATTAGAGCGCAGGAACATTAGAGCGCAGGACAATAGAGCGCAGGTACATTAGAGCGCAGGACAATAGAGCGCAGGGACATTAGAGTGCAGGACAATAGAGCGCAGGGACACTAGAGCCGGGGACATTAGAGCGCAGGACAATAGAGCGCAGGGACATTAGAGCGCAGGACAATAGAGCGCGGACATTATAACGCAGACATTAGAGCGCAGGGACATTAGAGCGCAGACATTAGAGCACAGCACAATAGAGCGCAGGGACAATATAGCGCAATACAATAGAGCGCAGGGACATTAGAGCGCAGGGCAATTGGGGGGGGGGGGCGCAGACAATAGAGCGTGGGAACATTAGAGCGCATCTGTTGGTTCGAAAAAATTAACTAACGTTCCGTGGTCTGAATGAACGCGAATTTTAAAATTGTTTTTGAACATGAAAAAAGAGCTTTATTTCAGAAGTTGACAAAGTTTTCAAAAGCTGACAAAAAATTGCGTGTGATGCTGAATGCGAGTTAGAAATTCAAGATGAATTCGAAAATAACAAAATGACACAATTTTATTCAAAGGTTCAAAGGTTGACAAGCAATAAATCAATAAAAATATGTGTGCGATTATGGATCAGGGGTAAATTCCATGTGAGCGACTGAATAAAAAAATGCAAAAAAGTATGAGTAATGAGAATGTAGACGAACAGTGAGATATAAAGAAGAAAAGAGAAAACCACGAGAAAATGAATACAAAGAGAAAAAAGATAAATAAAAAATAAATGAATAAAATATAGGGGACAGGAAAAATTAAGAAAAGTGAAAGAAGAAAAAGGAAGAAAAAGAACAAAAAAATGGGAGAAAATACTGCATGGTAGAGACACGAAAAAATTTGAAGAAAGCATATTTGAGCTGAAATGCAGTTATTTTTCGAAATATTTCATTTTCAGTTTTTTTATTCGCTCTGATCTGATTTTTCTGTGCTCTATCGTCCTGCGCTCTAATGTCCTTGATTTCGTCTATGCGTTATTGTCCTGCGCTCTATTGTCCCAGTGGCCGACGCAGGAATTTGTTTCGTGGGAGACCCGGTAATTTTGTTTAAAATTTTTATATTTTTGTTAAATTAATTGCATTGATATATTTTTTCTTTTTTTATTGTTTTTTCTTTAAATCTTTACAAAAAACGAAACAACAAAACGAAACAATGAGGCAACTGGCAAAAAAATAGATGATAGATTATAGAAGAAAAAAGGAAAAATTGGAAAAAAGTAAATTTTGGCTGCAGTATTTGATTAAGTTTTGCAGATTTCTAATAATTTGTGTTTAACAATTATTTTGATAAGTCTTATTTTTGGAACAAGGCGCAATCGCCCCTACTCTCTGTATCCGCCACTGCATTGTCCTGCGCTCTAATGTCGTGCGCTCTAATGTCCCTGCGCTCTATTGTCCTTGCGCTCTATTGTCCTTGCGCTCTATTGTCCTTGCGCTCTATTGTCCTGCGCTCTATTGTCCTGCGCTCTAATGTCGCTGCGCTCTATTGTCCCGCGCTCTAATGTCCTTACGCTGTATTGTCCTGCGCTCTGATGTCTCTACGCTCTATTTTCCTGCGCTCCAATGCCTCTGCGCTCTAATGTCTCGGTACCAATGCAATGTAATATTAAGTAGAGACCCCAAGAATATTCTTTGCCATTCAGACTGACAGGTTCTGTTAATTTAACAGAATCCATTTTGTGGCATAGTAATAATCCACCAATTGAAAAAACGTCAAAAACTTTTGCAAAAAAAAGACAATTTTTGTTCTAAGAATTCGATGTTTGTCCGACACACTGCACTCTATTTAATCCTGCAGTATATAAATTGTAGCTCACTCATTCGCCTAATATTGAGTAAATTTACAGAACACGATTACTGATGCGCCTGAGACTGAAAATTTTGAAAAAAGTGTATATCAAAAAGCGAAAAAACGAAAATTTTCAATTTTTGTCGCTATGCCAGTTTTGGCTTACCGAAAATGAATATCATTTTCGATCCTAACGCATCAACTTACATTAAATATGTAATTTTCAGGTGGGTTCAATTTTTTACTTATATCACAGCTCTCTTTGTGAGGATCATATTTTGTCGGAGAGTGTGTTATTTCCTTGGAATCAAACCTTTGTTTCATTTTCATTGTTCTGAAAGCATTCCGTTATTATCCCTAGCTGATTTTTTATTCATCATCTTCTGGATCATTGTTGGTCGACTCGAATCTGCTAGGGGCGAGCAAGAATCTGATGAGGGTCAATCAAGATCTGTTGGGGGATTAATATCCCCAAAGCCCTCCACGTGCATGTATGACGATGTTCCGACTGTTAGATGTGTTGATATCGATATTCAGAATGCTTAAAATTATAAACAAATACATAAGAGTATAATAAAATAAATTTACAAATGACCAGCACTCCGTTTGCATATTTTTTTATTATAGTTTATGCAGTCCTCAATGGGCGCTCCACTAAACGATTTTACTTTCCATTCCGTTTCCGTCCAAAAAACGGACGACACGACTTACTTTCTAACTGTCGATGGTCGCCCATGGACTTTGAATAATCGTCGGACAAATCCGAATTTAGTCATCGATGACACCGATGTGGACAGTTTTCTACGGAGTCATAGGCAGTCGGAAAACAGCAATTTTATTTTTGTGGGCAGCGTGGAGCGGGCAAATATTACACGGCCTAAATGGATCCAAGCCAAACAAGGCTTTAAAGGCTGTTTGACCAATTTGATAATAGGCGACACGTCTGTGGATTTGATCGGTGATGCTTTGGCCTATGATCAAGTACAGTCTGGCTGTGATGGTAAGTTTTCTTGAATGCAATGTGGTGTGGATTATACGATCATTCAAAATTATGTTCGGGGTCAGTTGATGTTTTGCATGGAATAAAAACTAACTCCCAAACTCCTCAAGAACAAGTGGTACGGATATTAGTTGTTTTCAAATTTTTTCTGAAGACTATTCAATCTGCTAGCACAGTAAGAGTCTTGAGAGCGTAGCACATGAAACGCAGCACTGCTGGCTATCATAGGCGGCGCGATAGCGTCAACCTATAATATACTTGACTCTCAAATTTCATGTCCCCCCACCCTAGAGCCAAAACAGCAAGAGCTAGAACCTTCGGGTTTTCCGCATAATATCGGGCATAGGGGCAAACTATGGGCTGCCTTTTGTCATTTCGCCTCTATCTGCAAGTGGTGCTCGGTGGGCCCCAAAAACATGCGAAAACGCACTTTTTGAGGGTCCCCAGTACCACCATGCCTCGCAATGGGTGTGCCATACACAAGGCCTAAGAATCTTGGGGCTGCAATCTCAAATGCGATTTTTCATTTTTTTAAATATGGCCTCAATTCAATTATATGGTGGTCCAAAGTCCCGGAAAACGCCAAATTCCTCAATTTCGTTATATGATACTTACGGCTTCAGAAAATTAATTTTTTGCAGCATAATGCACTACAAATTTTTTGCAGTTTCAATTGAACCGGTAGCCTTATTGGGATTTTTGGACTGTATGGGTTTTCGACCATTGGGAATTCGATGGACGCGGTCACTTTACACGAAAAATGATCCCGGGTGTAAATCAGCGTATTTCAGTGATTTTTCAGTGCAGGGGATTTTCGACCGCGGGGAATTCAATGAATGCGATCACTTTACACAAAAAATTATCCCTGGTGTTTTTTTTTCACCCATCCCTGTCGCTCCCGTCCTGCTTTCAAAAAAGTCGTACCGGTGCAGTGGGAGTGCCAGTAGGATTGGGGAGAACCGGGTACGAGATTTGACGCACACCCCTAATATAGGCACGGCTGAATCCCATTTGCAGATCGGTGCCCAATGGCTGTAACCAAGGCCCAGTTTCACTAGAGGGGTCTGAGCTCGAGCTCAAGGTAATCTCGGACAAAAGGCAAATTGGTTTGATCTTAAGTTCGGTATAATTTGAATGTGGTCAGGATTATAACGAGCTCAATGTCGAGATAATCCCCAGCTCGAGCTGTCGGGTTGCACTAACATTTTTGCATAATTTTCTTATCTCTAAAGCAAATAAATATAAAAATTTATGCGATTCTCAAACTCGAACTTTAACCTCAGTATTAGTTAATCCTGAAGTGAGTGTTGTTTGTGCATTGGAAGAGCATAATTTGGACATTGCGATTAGCTCAAACTCAGGATCATCAATTTAACCCCGATGTTGAGATTATCCTCATGTTGGGTTAGTGCAACCAACCCCAGTTTTCTTTATAGTTCTGAAAATGACTATAATATGCCTCCCCTACTATTTTTCAGCTGGTGTGAGAGGCAGGATTTTTGAATTGGTAGGGAGTTAGAATGCTATCGGTTTACCATTTCTATACATTTGAAGTCATGTGCATATAATTTTCATATGCAAAAATTTTACTGTAGTTGATGCCAGGAGAAGGACAAAATGCACGATGCTGCAGAATATACTTCTTTACAGACATGGAAAACTTTGTGAGAAAGAATGAGAATCCAATATAACGAAAGTTGGTTTTTTCCAACTTTGACTCAAGTTCTCGAAAATCTAGTCCACTTCTTTTCCTAGCATGGGAACTATCGAAGCAAGTATATTCTTCTTTTTCCTACCCGATCGGGGCATTTTCTAATAAACTGGTTCAATGATATTTGTGCGTGTATGAAAGCTGAAGAGTTTTAAAATATCGAACGAAAATAAACGCATTGCATTCATAAAAAACTTTTTTCGACGTTTATAGTTTAAAACACAGTTTGAAAATCTCTTGTGGTATCAGGCAAACAGAAAGTTGGATGGTCCTAAATTGTTTTCTTGGTTTTCAAATGCAAATTAGGACATGAAACAATATGGTAGAAATAGAAAATATAAAATAGACAAAATTCAATTAAAGTTGATTCTCCAGCTTACTTCGGAGATTTTCCAGCTTATTTCATACTTTTAGGACGTAACAGAATAAAATCTCTGTGTACTGTTTTCTGACATATACTTTCATCTGGTGCTTAAGACTAGCTCATCTGATACCGAGTTATACCTAGTTGAATCTACACTGCAGGTATGTTCCGAAAAAAGATAAATGTATACTTTAATGTAAATTAAACTCTGCCTTTTCGAACTGATTTTTTGCAAACTTACCAAAATTTCGTGAAAGTATTGTGAACACATCCAATTTGCAGAGGCAGGCGCAGCGAAAATCTGAAGATTAGGTTTGACCTGATACTCAATTCTCACATAGTAGAATACTTTAAACTGTTGGATGGGCAAGGCCAAAATTATTAAAAATACGTCATGCTTAGAGAAAAAGTTGGAAAAATTTGGATTTTTTTACAACCGTATATCGTTTGAGCTGCCACGAACAAGAGTAATACCGAGAGGTAAAAATGTTTTGTAAATTTGTCAAAATGTCTCAAAAATATGACTTCCACTGGTCTTGCATAGGGTCAGCTTGTGTTTCTAACGTTTCAGGATTCCTATTTTATATAACTGAATCATATAGATGTTGACGTGAAGCTGAAATTGGTGAAACATTACTCAAATTGTCATGAACTATCGAATGATAACTTGTACTTTCGGAATTTAAACCCGTATACATTTCCTCGTCATAAAGCAAGGCGCAAATTAGTTGGATTATTTATTTACATTTGAATAATCCAGTAAATATTGAGAAGTGAATAATTTCAAATCTCACTAATTTTTCAGGACCGAAAGAAAAATGTCAAATAGACAGCTGCGCGAATAGCGGTTTTTGTTCGCAGCAGTGGACGACGTTTTATTGCGATTGCTCAATGACCACATACAGTGGCCCGAAGTGTACAGAAAGTAAGCAGTTTTGAAATAATTGCGGCAATTTTTTGTTCTACATTTTTTGATGAGATTCTGCGTTTTAGATAGTATATCGTATAAATTTGGTCCTCGCCCAGGCCTTGTTATTTATACTTACACGGCTGACGTTAGACCATCGGCCCCTGACGATCACTTAGCCGTAGGTCTTCTGACTAACGTGTCCAAATGTGCAATATTTCATGTTGATAGTTCAACATCTACAGATTTTCTTACCTTGCAGCTGGTAAGTTTAATTTTGACATGTGCTATGTTGTTCAGGATGCTAATTATATAAGTCTCATATCACGAAGCATTTATATCTTGAGTTTCTGTGAATAGTGAAAAGTGAAAGGAATGAAAAGTAAAATGTAAAATGAAATCAAAGATGCGTTCGAGTTCAGATGCGAGAAGAGTATGATCGAACCCCTTATTTAATGCTCGAAATTAACAAATCAATTGCGAGTTTTCGTTGGAGGATGAGGAATACCAAGATTCCAAGAACGAAGCTTATTTTTGGGACATTAGAATGACTCGTCATGATTTAACAAAGATAAATCAAACTTTCAGTCCGAGAATTTGAATCTTCAGTCTATCATCCGTCATCAAATTTGATTATCAACATGATGGTTTTTTAGGAAGACGGGTATGCCGTAGTCAGGTACGATGTTGGATCGGGTGTCAATTACCTATCCGACTTGGTTCATAGAATCAACGATGAAAAATACCACGTGTTAAGGTTGATTCGAACTGGCAAGAATTCTACGTTACAAGTGGATAACAATGAAATAGTCATGAAAGTGCCTAGAAGTGAGAACTGGGCTCATTGGTCATGTGAAAAGCTACTTATTTGATTCGAACGGAACCAATTTTCTGTTTCCGTCAATTCTCATTGGTGATTACGGAATTGTCTCAATATTTTAAAATCTCCCCCCTGTTCAAGTTATAGATGTGATCTTACCATATGAATGTTACTAATATAATAGAAGTTCAATTCTGGAAAAGATTTACAGCCAAATCCAAATCAAGAATTTGTATTTTCCAATATTTGATCAGTTTCCCGATTACCTACGTATACAGAATCATGTCTTCAATAAAGATATTGCTTCTAAGATACGATCCAATCGTGTTATAATTAAAGCTGGCTCGCAAATTTTTTGCATTCCTTAACTTTCAAGTTTCTTGTTTCAAAAATTTGATGTACTCGCATCTTTTATTATTCTCGCAGTATCACGCTTATCAATAAAATTGCCTCAATTTGCCTCTTATAGGATAGTTGAATCGGATATAAGGTCATTGATATTTTCGTATCAAATGATATTGATCTTTTCTTGTTGCTTATAGCATACAGCGTATCGATAGACCTTATACAACATATTATCCTGATCCAGTGGTCCATGATGATTATTTCGTTTTATATACTGTAGGGCATCAAATATGGACAGAGGCAGAAAAATTCTGGTGATTATCTTATGTTAAGTATGACGTAAGGTCTATTCATATCACATAAAACCGTGTGCATATTGGTCGTTTGCAATACCAAGAGTGATCTAAACATCGCAATATTTATGGTCAACTCATACTTAAGGCTGGCAGCAGCAGATAAAGTACTTTTAACGTGGAATACGGTAGTCCATTAAAGATCATGTTTCATACTCTTCCCATTACCTTCAAGCTCGAACTGAAAAGCCATTTAACATTCTTCAATACTGAAGTAAACTCTAATCTGAAACTGTTGCAGAGAATGAGAAACCACGTCTTTGGAGTTGGCGACACGATCAGCTAGACATGTTCCAACTTATTGGGTTCACATCTATAGTCTGTCATGTAGTTTTCACACATCGTAAGAATTGGAATGATCCTGTTATGCATCATACATAATCTTGAACATTATTGCGAATAAGCGTTATATGAGATAGAGTTCCCGTTTTAATGGCTCATTTTTCATCTACAGTAAAATCGGATATAGAAACGTTTGACAAGCTCAACCGGATTCACTTGGGCGGTAAAAAACCGGTCACACGTTCCATACGTTCGGTCAGAAATGCTAAAAAGTCCGGCAAACGTCGTCCAGCCGCCGCCGTACAAGAACCGTTTTTCGGCGTTTTAAGCGGTGTCTATTATAACGGCATCAAAGTTTTAGATAGGGCAGCCGAAAACGACCCTTCAATTAAAGTGATAGGTGATGCTCGGCCCTACAGACCGTTCGCCGAATCCAAAATGGACGCCGCAGCCTTGAATGCCAAACAATCGACCGTCGACTTCATGAGGCCTCTGGATGGAGTGGGAATGGTAAGGCATTTTATGATTGATGTGAATATATTTAATGTCGACCAAAGACTGAGTCATGACAAATGCATGAATATGAATAATTTTCAAGCATACCCAGAATATACGTACTATTATTACACGTTCGGGTATATTGGTGGATTTACGAAATTTACAATTATTTTCGAGTTTTCACGCCATGAATTTTACTAAAATTTGATTCTTGCTATTTTCCACAAGTTTTTATACCATGTTTTTATACCAACTGATTTAAAGTACAGAAAAACAAGCAACTGCTGGGAATTTCAAGACAAAAATGATAGAGGTTCCACTTACCTACACATTGGTGGTTAATAACGTATTTCTTCGGTCAGCGCTACAATTGCCTGAATTGTGATAGAGTCAGATCAAAAAATAGAAAATTAAAAAAGAAAAATATTCATACAAAATTTATAACTAATACCTATACTATGTGATGGAAAAATAGACTTCGACAAAAATGGTTGCGGTAAAAAACAATAAAGCGTCTGAGAATCCAATTTCGTAATTCTTTTGTTTCCCACATTTTAATCCGAATTTTGATGTTCTATCTATATGGGGTTGACGTTGAACACTTCTCTACCTGATTATTAAAACAGGCTTCTGGCATTTTCGGCCGCACTCGAATTTTGCATTGGCCAAATTTTTGAACCGAGGGCCTCTGACACAGATTTCTCATTTTTTGACAGATCGTTCGGTTTTAGCGTGAAAGTTTTTTGTCTAACACTGATTAAAATCTTAATCAAGTGTGGCCATTAAATCATTTCTTGCCCTGAAATCTACTAAAGTCATATTTAATGGAAATTGAAGATTAAAAGTTGCAAAAGTGCGTGAAAGTAAAAGTAGGTTATGAAAACTTGCATTGCATTTCTTCTTATTATCGCCATTTAAAATCTAATTTAATCCGTAATGTTGTTGGCATTGACTGAAAATTCAGAGTCATTAAATCCACTTCTAAATTTTCTACTCCTTGATATTTTGGTTATGATCTTCATCTATAGTTATGTCCCTCCCCTCCTGGGAATAGGTAATTAATCACGCCGTACTTATTCGTATCATATTTCATTTAACTCGTGTCAGTATTTTGTAAAAAAACAGAGGGAACAATTATTAATGAGTAGGTATAAATATAATTATTGGTTCGAGGTTTATAAAATCGATTTAGGCCGATGGATGCTTATTTGAGTTCTCAAAGGAATTTGTACACTTAATATAGGGTTTCTTTGTCTACCTTTTAACACTACTGATCCCATCTCAAAACATATTTTTCCTTGGTCTTCAACAAACATATCAACCATAGATGTCCTTTGCATACTTACAGTAAACACTCAAATCTCGTATTTGTATTTTTAAAATTCAAACCATATCGAATTATGATGAAAATCTAAGAGTACTCTGCGTTGATACCACTGCT